>JAVSCE010004943.1:0-80812 GCA_032199065.1 Smutsia gigantea | reverse complement strand
AAGAGCTCCTTCTCCCCCCTGCCGCCTTCCCCGCCAACCTCTCGTGGAATTTAGCTTTGCCTTTGAGGAACTTTCCTAAGTTTCTGGTGTTCTCAATTTCGTCTAGCCAACGTTTGTGATTTTCAAACATTAGTTTATCCCCAGCATCACTTGGGGAACTCGTTAAGCTTGCTTGCTCAGTCCAAGGTTTCTCATGACTTAACCCTGGGGTGGTGGTCCGATAACTTGCCTGCTCAACAAACGGCTCAGGTAATTTTAATGCATCTAGTCCCAAGAACACATCTAGGTCATCCCGGAGTTGGAGTTCCTAGTTATTGCTCCCTGCTGTAGAACAAAGAGACATCAATCCCGCGAAAATCCTCATAATCCAGTGGGCAAGTCATTCATTGGCTTTTGTACAACTAAATACAAGTCACTGGTAACTCAGTAGATAAGAACATTGAGACCATTGAGACAGGGACCGTGGGTGTAGTCAAAGTAGGGTGCGGGCCTCCGGAAAAAGCAAGGCAGGATATTTGCAGTCAGAACAATGTAACTGCATGCAAGGAAACCCCCTACTAAAACTGTGTGTGAAACATTCAACTCTAGAATCATTCTTCAGTGAGATCAGTTAATATAACCCAGATAAAGAAGACTAGCACATGTTTATTTTATGCTAATCATTTATAATCATGTGTAAGATTCACTTTAACATGCTAAAAGGCCCAGGCCTATGTGCTGTCTTTCCTCCTTCAGATCTAGTGAAGTGATTTTGCCAACTGGGCAAACTAATTTAGCGTGCAAGCCCAGCCATAACACAGTAAAAAGCAAGAAGGATTCCACCTTAAAGATAAGATTTAGCAAACAATACCTCAGCCCACTTTGTGGGCTGAGCAGGTGGCCTTGTTTCATATGCTCCCAGACCAAGATGCTGGTATTTCAGGGAGAAATCAACAGAGCAGAAAGTTACTTGTAAATAACCTAGGACCGCTTAATAAATCCACATCCCTAAGCCTTTTTTCATGTTCTCGAAAAATCCTCATCTGCCTATAAAACCCCTAGACAATGCACCACCCGGGACTCTCTTCCCTCCTGGCGTAAACCGGGAGCTCTGTCCTTTCACTTTTTCTCTAAACAAAAGCCTGTACCTTGCTCTCCTACCTTGAGTGTTTGTGAAGCTCATTCTGTGGCTTCGTGAACAAGAACCCCGGCATCATCTTCATGTGTTTGGAGATTTGGGAGGCTTAATTTGGAATGGTTCACAGATTATAAAGCACTTTAACCACACAGATCTATCCACCAGCGTTCATTCACTGAATCTTTAGACAACTATGGAGCTAGCTACCTATTTCAAAGACTGATGAAGAGAGCACAAGTTTTGTTTTATTAACTGTCTTTCAGAAAATGCTAGAATAAAAACTCCTTGAGGACTAGAATTTTGTGCATTAACTGTTGAGTTTTCAAAACCTATAACAGTGCTTAGTAAACAATAAATACTGAGTAGTTGAAGGCAACTCAGAAGGCAGGTCTGTGATTAGAAGTTCCCGTTAAAAGTGAAATTAATGCTTGGAGAGAGTATGGTTTTGAAGAATGTGGCATACTGCCAAGGAAATGAGAGACCATTCAGCTCCTGAATTAATAAGATAGTAAAGGTACATATTGCTGTTGGATAAGAAAGGAGGAAATTTTGAGGTGTAATCATTAAAAATATACCAAGGGGGTTTGAGACGGGAATATTTTAAAACCATAGAATTGAAAGATAGCAAGGCTAGACTAAAGTTACAGGGCTTAAATACAAGACTTTTGAAAAGGTAGAGGGAGAGATTGCATACTAAGAGCAGTCATATGTTTGACACAGCAAATACAGAACAATCTTAAACCTTGACACAGTTTAAATACAAAACAACTGGGCAATCCTTAAGGGGAGTCAGGAAACAGCACCAACTAAACTGAGTGTTTTGGTGAAGTCCATTTGCATTTTCCAAGTTTCTTTAGAGGTACCAGGTGCTTGGGATAAGAAATAAAGTCAGATAGTGGATATGAGGCTGATGAACATGAAATCAAATAAGATATTCATGGAAATTAAATGGCAGGTGTAGGTGTGAAGTCCACATTGGGGAAATAACGTGTGGTATTTTCACATCACTTTGAAAGCCTAAATTCATTTGGTGGCTTTTTAATGGCTCATGTTTGTCGAGACGGCAACAAACTTACTGGTCCTTTCCTTTCTGGGGCCTGGGTGCGGAGGGCGTGGCAAGCACTGAGAATGGGAAGGGCTCCACGGAAATCCTCAGGGAAGGGGTAGGAGAGGTGTTGAGAGGTCCTTTGTTTTTGCCCATACTACCTGGTCCGTTTTCTTTGCCTGCCAACCCTAAGTCATGTTTAAATGTGTATACTAAGTATTGAGTGTGCAGTGGGAGAGAGATGGATCAAACTGTATACTGGGTTAAAGAATGACTGGGTGGTGGGGACTTGATAATGGGGGAATCTAGTAATCACAATGTTGCTCATGTAAGTGTATATTAATGATACCAAAATAAAAGATAAATAAATAAAAAGTCTTGTGATAGATGTAAAAAAAAAAAGAATGACTGGGGATAGTTAGAAAAAGTTTCCTGCTGAGCATTTACCCAAAGGTGGGAAGAAAGGGAAAGCAGAATCGCAGGCCCATTGTAAGGGCCGAGGAGAAGGTAGATGTCAGACGATTTCAGTCAGCGGCGGGCAGTCAGACCGGGCTGGGTGTGAGTACCCAGGATGTTTAAAACTCCATGGCAGAGAGTGGAGATCCAAAGACTGTATTCCACTCTGTCTAGAGTTCCAGATCAAGTCTGAGCAGGTGCAAACATCCTTCCCAGAACCCACTGATTAACGTTGTAAAATCCAGGGTGTGTCCTTCATCCAGGAGGTTACCCCCAATACCCCTCCCTCCCTGCCTGGAACAGCTGTTAATAGGAAGTTACCCAAGAAGCAAAAGAAAGATCCACTGCAGGTGTGTCATCAGTCCTGCTATATCCATGCAATCAGACTGAGAAGACCACTCGAAAACGTGAGCACAAGTGCTTGCTCGGAAGGCAGCGGCCAGAGCTGAGAGCCTTGCGCGCGCTACTCCAGGCTGCTCAGAAAAGATAGAAGGCAGTGGGAAGCCAGGACAAGGGTTAGTTCTAATACACAGGCTTTTAGGATCATAAAATGAGCCAGCTAACTATGTTGAAACCCCCTTTCGCCCCAGTTCCTCCATAGGAAAAGCTGTTGCTGCCTCCAGCACGCATAGCCACCCTCCAGTCACCCCACAAAGATGACACCTGCCAGGAAACCCTCAGAGAAGGGGATTTGGGAAGGCAGACTGACTGGGGCTTGAATTTCTAATGGAATAGTTAGGAATTGCTTTTTCCCCTAAGGGGAAACCCATCTTTCTGCTATTCTGGTTTCCCATTATTTTTCCTTTCTTTAAAAATATTTTTAAATGTTTAATACTTACATAGATTCTTCTCACTCTCCAATTACCATCTAATCCATTGGAGTGGATTAGATGACTGCCTGAGATTTCCTTACAGCCCTTCTGAGAGATTCAAGGATTATATCCTGTCAGTACTAAATGTTAGCATGTCTTGCAAGGAAATAATTAGTTTTGAGCAAATCCAGACCTCTGGCCCACTTTCTTATATGGTAAACATCATTAGCAAGCTTGTTACCATTAAGCCATCAAAAGAAGTAAAGCTCTTCTGCAAGCCAGCCTCTTCCCTGTGCAGTCCTACCACCACTGTCTTAGAAGATTGCTTCTCAACCCTAGCTGCACATTAGAACCACATAGAGGGCTTGTAAAAAATACCAACACCCAGGTCCCACCACTGACCAATGAAGTCAGAGTCTCCCAGAGCAGCCCTGGGCAGCAGGATTCTGTGAAAGCTCAGGTGATTTCTTACATGCAGCCAGAATAGAGAATGACTAGCTTGGAGCAAGAATCCAGGTTAGGTGAAAAGCCTCAGCAGTGGTAATGCATGAGCATAGACTAGAATCACCAGCTGATTTTAGGACATGCTCTTCCTCAATCCTAAAATGCTCTCTTCCCTGACCTATCCATGAAAACACCTCATTGTTCATTCATATCTTGGTATAACATTTTGTGAGGCTGAGTTCAGCTGTCCTGTATGTCTTACCACATTGTCCCAAACAATGTTGTAATTTTCTTTGTATGGCTCTCAATGTAGCATGTCACAATCAGGGAGGTGCTATTATAAGGTGGGAAGAGTGGGTGTTATCAAAATTTGGCTGTGCTACTTACTAGTCTGGCCTTCCTAAGCAAAATGGAGGTTACAATATACTTATTCACAAAGTTTGGAAATCAGATCTTGTGTATAAACCCACTCATGCTTGGAGAGAGCTAAACATGAGGTCCCTTTTTTGCTTAACTCTCCACCTACAACTACAACCTTATTATCCCAGAGAAAGCTGAACATGTTGAAGAAATGAGAGTGTCCTTGGGATGGTCTCTGGAAACTCTTCCTGCAGACAGAGCATGGAATCTTTTTTTTGTGAAGGATGCCTCAAGCACACACATCCATGCCTCCATTCCACACACACCTCCCCCTCTTGACATTATAGCAGGAAGGATAGAGAGAGGCTGTTGTACCCAAGGGAACTGTTTCTTTTTGCCACACAAGAACAGATGCTGAAATCCTAGGACAGTGCAGAAATGTGGCAGCAGGAGGGTGAGTCAGGGGAAACAGAATGGTCTCACCTCTCAGATATACCAGAACCCAGAGGGGAACCTGTTTGAATCACTAGCCTTCTGGAGACCAAAGGGCAGAGACATATGTGTGTGTATGTGTGTGTTTTCAGGACCAATTCTGAGTCTAGCTACTCCACAGATTCCAGCTAACTCGAGATGTGCACAGCCCCCCCACCTGGGCACGCCACCCTGAAGGGAGCAGAGAACACAGAGACATGAAGGCAACATTCTTTTTGAACCCAGCTTTGGCTTTCTTACTCTGGGGAGGCTCTCCAGCTGCTCCTCTCTGACACACTTCTCAGGTGCTGCCAAGCTTACACTCTCAAGTCCTCTTGGGGTGATGCTCCCTGACACAGTACATGCTGAACTTGCCTTTTTACATAGAGCCCCATTAAAGGAGCACCCTGGCCTGGGGACCCAGAGGAAAATAAAGAGTCCTAGAGTTTCTGTTGAGGGAGTTTAGGGGAGGAACCATCATGAGAAAAATCTCCTCCTTGAAAAGTTCACCAGGAGGGCTCTGAATTTTCTGGTTCACCACTGCACTTAAGATGTAAAAAGATCTTGGGGATTATGACAATGGCGACAACTGAGGTAGAGGAAGGGGTGGTGATGAGGATTTCGTGGTTCCTAAGCTTCCCTCTCTGGCCTTCTCTTCTATCCTCTGCCCTCTGCCTCCCTCCAGCGCCTTCTCATACACTTTCCTGTAGCTCACTCCTCTCCCACCGCTCCCCAAAGAGCAAAGACAGCTCCCAAAGTCCCCTGTCTTCCCAGGACTTCCTCCCTCCCTTCTTCTGCAGGCACACCCTCTCCCACTGGGTACCATATGCCAAACAGAGGCTAGGAAATGCCCCTGGAGGCTTTTAGGTGCTGTCATTGTACATGTGAGCTAAAAATGGACTAGCTCGCAGAAATATTAAGGCATCAAAATAACACAATCTTTCTTTTATAACATATGACCATTGGCATGACCATTCACATAACTTCTGATGATCTGGAATCCAAACAAATAAAATGCTGTCTTTTTTTCCCTTAACGTATCAAATAATGGTGACTAATGTTCACTATTATAACTCTGATAGCCTGCAAGGAAGATTCAGATGTGCCTTCTAAATCATCATAGAAAGAGAGTCGAAAGAAGTTTTCCTCAGATGTTGGCATGGCTCACTCTCTTTCCTCCTTCAGTTCTTCATTCAAATGTCACCTTCCTGAAGGCTTTTTCAAGTGACCCTAATGAAAATGGCATGCTGCCCTGCTTTTCCCAACCCCTCACGTTTCTAATCCCCATTCCTGCTGTCTTTCTTCATAGCATCAATCACCAACTCACATAATATCTAGTTTATTTATGTACTGTCTTGCACATAAATGGGTGAACACACACACAAACACTTGAATATAAGTTCCATGAGAGCACAGGATTTTATTTTGTCTACTGCTGTATCCCAGTGACTAGAAAAGTACCTGGCACATCGTAAGCCCTCCGTAAGTACTTGTACAGCACATAAAATGTAGTTTCATTAATAAGTACATTTTAGTTGTTATTTGTTTAAAATAGGCTGTCTGTGAATATTTATACATGATTTCCCTTATCCTCATCCATTTATTCATTCGCTTACTCAACAAATGCTTACTAAGTGCCTGTCATGTGTCAGGCCCCATTGAGGCCCCAGGGGTTCCACAGTGAAGCAGGCAGATACATTCTCTCTGTTCTGGTAGGACTCAGTGTCTGGTGGTGAGAAGGACCATTACACATTTGTAAGCAAATGACTAAAAATGATACCTAGATATTGAGAAAGGTCCAATACAAGAAATAAGGATGCTGAGATAGAGAAAGTGACAGGAGAGACCTGTCAAGTTAGCTTGGGTGAGTGTCCGAGAGGGCCTCTGGTGATGAAGTTGAGACTTGAAGAATGAGGAGACGTGATGCCATTCAGCAGAGGAAAACTCATCCAGCAGCCGTGCAGGACGAGTGAGTGAGGCACACAGCATGAAAGGCCTGGAAGGGAAGAATGGGGAAGAAATGTCTGAAACCTGGATTCCAAGCCCATTCATCTATTTATTGGCTATACAATCCTGATAAAGCACAGAAACTTTGAGTCTCCCTTCCTTCAAACAGGGGCGGTAATACCTTACCTCACAGATGTGGGTGTGTTAGGTAATGTATGCGCAAGTGTTGAAATGTAGCATACACGCATGGTGTTGGTGTGGGCAAATGGGTAAGGAACGACAGTTGGAGTGCGAATTTCCCACTGACCTTGAGTATCCTGAGGTGAAAACTTGTCCTCCGGCATATTAGACCAAAGAAACCAAAGCATTGCAAAGCCTGGTGCCACTGGGCAGCATTTGCACTCCCAGGCATCTGTCTTGCTTCAGATTTTGTCCTGTCTTGGGACACTTCTGGGGAGGCGTCGGGGAGCGGGCATGGCTCCCTTCCTGCGGAGTGGGAGAATCTCCTCTGCACAGAGCTGTCCGCCTGTGCTCTCACTGCAGGAGCCTGTCCCTGAAACCCGAAAGATGACCTGAGATATCTGTCCCTCTGGTCTACCGGATAGTCAAGAGGCAAAACGGCTTTGCCTGTTTTTGCTGGCCCGCGGATACCAGTGCAAAGCAAATCCACAGGGTCACGGAGGAGGCAGGAGGGCACGCGAGAGCTCTGGGTTTCAAGGAACGGAAAGGAGCGGAGGACGACAGAGGGAAATGGGAGGTGGGGGAGGAGGGTTGGGGTGTGGGGCGCTGAGCGGAGTGGGCGAGGCGCGAGGGGAGGGAGGCGAGGAGGAGAGCGCCGCGGGGAAAGGGGGACACGCACTGCGCGGGCGACGGGGGAGGCGCGAGGCCTGCGGCGGGGGCGGGGCGGGGGCGGGGCTGTCAGCGCGCGCGGCGGCGGGTGGAAATGCAGCGTCGGAGGCCTGGCCACGTCCGCACCCGGGGGAGGGGGCCGCGGCGGCCCAGGCCGGGGGCCTGGCGTTGCCCGCCCGCGCCGGGGAGCCCGCGGGACTGCGGGTACGGAGCGGACGGACGCCGGGGCCCGGGGCGGCGGAAGCTGGGCTGGGGGCGGGGGTGCAGCCAACTCGCAGCTCGGCGCCCGGGAACTTGGTGCCACCGCCGACCAGCCAGGGACGGGGCCAGGCCAGGCTGGGCAGAAAAGTTCCTCCGGGCGCTGACTGGCGAGGGCCCTTCCCGAGTCAGCGTAGGGCTGAAGTTCTGGTCAGTTCGGAGCAGTGCTGGTACTGCTTGGGGTGGGGGAAGCGAGGCTCTGCGGGGAGGGGTAAGGAGGGGCGGGTCTGCCCGCGCTGAGCGCCCACGGGTGGCGGGCGGATGGGCGCGCTTCTGAAGCCCCCCTCCTCTCCGGGCCAGGGGGCTGGGGGCGCGCGGAGAGCGCGGGTCCAGCCTTGGCCCGGGGCCAGCGGGAAGAACGAGGCGCGGCGCCGCTGTCCCCCCGGCCCAGGTTCTGTGATACACTCCGACTTGGGCTCTGGAGCAGTCAGTGCATGACAGAACTTGGGCCCGGGCGGACGTTCTGCACCCAAAGGGCACAGCGGCCACCCAGGGCGTGCAGTGGAACATCTGCCTGACAGTGGAGCAGGCACCGGAGTTGACGCATGTGGCAAAGGGTTGGGCCCGAACCAACTATGAACCTTTAGGGCTGGGGTCGTTGGAGCCTGAGGATGGACCCCTAGGGCCAGCAGATCCCACAGAACCAATGACAAGGTGTCTGCTTTGAGTCACGGGCCAATGGAGCTCTTCCCGGTGTCAGTTGCAGGAACCTTCCCTCTACACCATCAAGGCTGTTTTCATCCTAGATAATGACGGACACCGCCTGCTGGCCAAGGTAACCTCCCACCCTCACCGGAGGGTCCCTGAAGACACTGTGCTACAGGCCCAGAACAGAAGTCCCCCACTCAGCTGACTCTTCTGTCTCAGGAGAGACCCCACAGTGGGCTCTGTGACTCAGAGCAGCTCTGCTTAGGCCCCTCCAAAGGTCTTTCTGTCCATCCTCCTGCCTTGTCAGCCTGCTGGCCCCTGAAGCGGGGAGCAAGTCTCCTCTGTTTCTCTCATGTTCCCTGGAATGTCTTCTCATCATCTTCCACTGGCCAGATGGATTCTGGGCATGAAAGGGACTCCTGAGGGGTCAGTGGGAGTGAGCCTGGGACCCAGCAGTCCTTGTCCCCAAATTCTAACAAGCAACCTCTACCTTTTGTTTACACCTTGGTAAACACTAAAGATTTAGTCTGAAGAATCTAAGGATTTAGAACCAGACAGAACTTCAGAGACCATATAATCCAACTCTTTGATTTCATAAATGAAGAAAATGAGTCTAAAGCTAAATGAGTAGCCTGAGGTCCCAAGTGTAAACATAAGAACAGAGATCCGGACTCAAGTATTCTGATTCAAAGCTCAGGAGAATGGGTGGTTTTCAGTGGACCAACTATTTTCAGTTATCTGATATCTCTCCTAGCAAACATGACCTTGGTAAACCAAACTAGAATAACCAAAATACACACCTACTGTTGACACAATTAAGTATAGCAGGGCTATAGCATCTACACTAGCTGTGACATGCATTATAGATTTTTTTTGTTTGAGGCTGAAACTTTGTCTTCATCATATTCAAATAAGCTTGGCCATCATGGCAGAGGCCAACAGGGAGATTACTAATTTGCCTCCAGATGGGGTACTAAATGGCAAAATCCACATCCAGAAAATGGAAAGCTGAGCTGACCACACTTTGCCCCAGCAGATGATCAGAGGTGGATCAGCAATGCCAAAGGCTCCAGAGCCTCCTCCCAGCAAAACCCATCCATATTAGGATTAAGAAACTGAGTCAGAGAGAGAGGCTCACCAAATCCAAACAAAAAAGCATCGATTTAGTTATGCAATGTGTGCAAGTAACTTTCTATAGACATTCAATCTTCACCATAACCCTTTGTGAAGTCAGAGGGTCCTTGGCCTCAGCTCTGCCTGTTAACAACTGAGGTATCAGGGAAGTTACCTGACTTCTTCACACCCCAGTGTCCCCATGTGTATAATGGGGATAATGAAATAGCTGTTATGATTGTTTTTGTTGTGATGAAGCACCCCAGGCTCTGGCATCTTTCCTGTAGACTCAGATTTGTGTAGAAACAGTGTGGCCTATGACCACCTCAGTCCTTAGCATGCTGCACATCTTCCAAATGTACAAAAGCCCCAGGAAATTAGGAGAGGACTCTAAAATCAGGCCTCAACATTCCCCTACTTTCTTTGCTTAGAATTTGTGTTTATGGGGAAGGGAAGCAGACAGGCCTGAAGGACAGCAAAGGGGATATGGGGCAGTGCAGCCAGGACCTGCTTGGCTAGCACCCACCATTCCCTGCCACACATCCTGGGAGGAGCCAGGCTCCATGGAACGGCTATCACCCCTTCTCCTTCCCTTTCTCATAGTATTATGATGACACATTCCCCTCCATGAAGGAGCAGATGGCCTTCGAGAAAAATGTCTTCA
This sequence comes from Smutsia gigantea, assembly GCA_032199065.1. Taxonomy (NCBI): domain Eukaryota; kingdom Metazoa; phylum Chordata; class Mammalia; order Pholidota; family Manidae; genus Smutsia; species Smutsia gigantea. Next base: position 70,628 of record JAVSCE010004943.1, on the reverse strand, counting down.
GCAAGACCAGCCAGACTGACAGTAAGTGTCTACCTCATTCTTGCCCAGGACCCTCAGACGCACACCATCATCTTCTCTATCTGAACACATCTGTCCCCATCGGCCTCACACACCCATGGGCCAGTCCCCTTTCTTCAGAGGTGCTTTTTCCTCTCCTTCCCAGCTTTTCTCCTCTCTCTGCCTCCAGGGAACCTTCACTCCCCATCCCTCTCAGCCCTTCCTTCTGCCAGCCTACACCCCTCTATCAGTAGAAGAGGCCAGCTGTGCTTGTGGCTGGTCCAAGGCACTGCACTTCAGGAGAGGGAGTCAACCTTGCACAGAGTTCCTGACTCCTCAGCATGAGACAGTAGCTAGAAATAGAGGCTGGGGGAGGAGAGTGTGTAGCCCACTGTCGTGGTGAGAAGGACCATTACACAGCTGTAAACACTGGTAGTGTTTCTAGTGCTAGTCTGCCCAAGGTTTCTTTGGAAAGGGAAGGAAAAATAGGAGAGGTGCGGAGCTGGAGCCAGGGGAGGGGCCCCACAGAGATGGCCAGTACTGAAAGCCCCTTCACTTCTAGGTGAGATTGCGTTTTTGGGGGGCATGACCGTCGTCTACAAGAGCAGCATTGACCTGTTCCTGTACGTGGTGGGCTCATCCCATGAGAATGAGGTGAATTCAGGAGGTGGGGCGACATGGTGGGGAATGGCTTAGAGTCTGGGGTATAAGCTGGGTTCTGAAGGCTTACCACTGGTACAGGTCCTCTTAGGCTCTAGGAGATGGGCTGAACCAGAATGGCTCTTTCTGGAACAATTCATATCCATTATCCCCCCTGGGTTCCTTGGGAACGAGAAATGAAGCCTTTGTTTCTTCCTTAAACATCACTAGAGAAGCATCCATTCAGTGTCCCCCAGTTGAGCACTCCCGTGCTCTTCAACCTGCACACGGGGGTTCCCTCTGAGGCCAAGTCTCCAGCCCTGTCCTTTCTAGAAAGGGTCAGCTGCCCATGCAGGTAGGCCCTAGTGGGGTCTCCTTTTGGCCTTCTCCAACTCAAGCTCTCTGTGTTCCTCTTCCTGGGCCCACCCATCCCAGCTGATGCTCATGTCTGTTCTCACCTGCCTGTTTGCATCCCTGAACCACATGTTAAGGTGAGTGACGTCTTCAGCCCTCCAAGGCCTCCAGCTCCCAGAACTTGATACATCACAGAGGTAGGGCCCTTCCTCCCTGCTTTTCTCTGATGTCCTTGGTCCACAAGACTAAGACTGGAGTCGGAGCATCCCCCTCCAAGGCCCCTGACCTCTACCTGACCTTTATGCTGTCACCCAGAGCAGAGCCACGCCGGGGTACAGCCAGATAATGATGGCCACAGAAACTAAGTGATTTGCCTGTACTTACAAGCTGTTTGTGTCAGAATAGAGACACAAAGTCAGGTTTTTTTACTTGAAGCTCAGGGTGGTTTTCACTGCACTCTTGTTCAGTTATCTGGTCTCCCAGTGAACATGGCCTGGGTAAAGCAAATTAGTATAATTCAAACATAAATATCCGCCATTGACACAATTAACTATAGTAGAGCTGTAGCATCTACACTAGTTAGGAAATGTGTCCCAATGTTGGCGAGGGGAATGGTCGGAGAGAGGGGGTCTGCCTCGCCTCCGCACGGAGCCAGCTCCTCCTGGCCCCGGGAGGCTGAGGAGCTGTGTCTGCCCCCAGGAAGAACATGGAGAAGCGCTGGTTGCTGGAGAACATGGACGGAGCTTTCCTGGTACTGGACGAGATTGTGGATGGCGGGTGAGGATGAGGTGGAGAAAAGGGGCTGGGCAGGGACTCTCACAGTGGGAGGAGCCTTTGAGGGTCACCAGCTCCAGACTGCACCCAGCACATCTCTGGCCAGCTTCGGCCTCTCTCCCCCAGCGTGTTCCCAGTGATCCCACCCCTCATCCCGTCACGGGGATGGAGGGCTGTTTCAGCATTCAGCAAAATCAAGCAAACAGGAATCCCATGTGGAATTGTGGCTGATGGTGGAGTAGGCAGGGTTTGGGGGAAACGTCTTGCTCTCCAGTGCCCAGGAGAAGCAGGCAGCCCAGACGCCTGCCCCTCTCTGGAAGGACATCATTTGGGCGGAGCCTGCTGCCTCCACTCCTCCCACTCTTGGAGGTCCAGTCCAGCGTTGGCCAGATGCTCCACCAGGGGTGGTTACTCATGCTCCCTGTGCCTTAATTTTCCCTGTCTTTGAAATAGGGATGCTAAGGGACTACCTCATAGGGTGTGGGATTAAATGAGGTGGGCAAGGTGAAGCGCATGGTTCTCCTTCAATAAGTGTTACCTCCTATTGGAACGCGATTATATTCTCAAGAAGCTGGGAGCCCTTAGGAGAATTTCCTTGGAGGAAGGGCAATATTGAGGGAGAAAAAAAAGTTCTGGCTCTGAGGCAAAGGATAATAGAAGCCGATCACCTTAAAGAAATCCACATGCCTCGATCATGACACCCATTATAGATGAGGGATTCAAGTGACTTGCCTAAGGTCACATGGCTAGGGAGTGGCAAGGGCCAAGATGGAAAACCAGGTGCACGGTTCCAGAGCTCTCTCTCTTTCCTCAGCCCTGCACCCCACTGCCCAGGGATGTGGTCTCTGGGAGACGGGGTCCTGAGGAATTTCTCCCTCCATCCCCCCTCCTCCCCTCTCTATTGACTGCCTGCTACTGCAAGGCCTTGTGCTAATCGTTGGGAACTAAACATGAGTGGGATAAGGCCAGGTTTTGTGGAACCGGAAGTACATACAATTTCGTTAACACCTCTTTAAGGAAAACACGCACACACAATTACAAATACAAAATGAGGTGCAGGGGCTGTGAAAGGGAGGTTGTAAGCTTTATAAGCTTCCAGGCCTGTGCTCCCAGAAGGCCCAGTCTCTGCCCCCTGAGGAGCTCACAGTTCCCTCCAAGGCAAGTCAGGGGCGTGTCAGTCGAGGCAATGCCGGAACTGGAGCCTTGACCAAGGAGGCTTCTGTCTTCTGGATGAAAGAATCGCTGGTGAAAGAACTTGGGGTTTGTGGTGCCCCAGTGATGGGGCCCGGAAAAGGCCCCCAAGAAATTCTGGTTCACTTCCCTGGGACTGGGACTGAAAAACACTAGGCTCCTGCCCTGGAGGAGCCTCACTCAGTGCCCGTGGTCTCCATCCCACTCACAGTGACCAGCCCTCACACCCACACCCCAGCTTGCACCCACAGATGGCTCCATGGCACCACCCCTGGCATCATGAAAAGAGTACTCTGCCTATTAACTGAGAAAATCCTTGATATTTGTGTTTGTCAAAAAGGAAGGCAAATTCTGATTTGGGGGGTTCCATTTCTTTCTTGTATAGCATGACTGACCAGGCATAAAATAACAATGAATCAAGAAAGGTACCCCAGGGGGCCTCCCTTCCTTTGCTGCGTCTGAGCCCATTCTAGACCCAGAAGATGGAGTGAACTTTCAAGAGCTCTGAGCTTTAAGTCCCTCCTTTTGACACCCAGATCGTTCTAGACCAACTGCCCTCACCCCGTTTCAAAGCTTTGGCCCAGTGCTGGCCAAATGTGTGACCAGCAGGTCTGGAGTGTAGAAGAATCAGAGTGGAGAGCTCTCGGTGGTGAGGGAGAGTTCTGACTTGAGGCATGTCACTGGGAAGGTTGCAGGAGAACACGAGGGAGGGAAGAGGCTTCGCAGGGAGAGGTGGCAGAGGGGAGAACCATGTCACCGATTTCCCTCCTGGTTTCTCTCTCATCTTGTAGCGTGATTCTGGAGAGCGACCCCGAGCAAGTGATCCAGAAAGTGAATTTTAGGGTAAGAGTCTTCTTATATGCTCCCTCACTCCCATCTCCTCTGAGCTGCCCTTCCCAGGCTCCTCACTGATGTCCTGCCTGCATGCAGGCTGCCAGGGCCCAGATGGTGGGAACCAAGCTCCTCAGGAGAAGCAAGTAGCAGGTCAATGCACTTGCTGCGGGTGTGGCAGTTTGAGAGGTTGTCATGAGTAAGAGATCTTTTGTCCTCTCCCTGGGTAGGATCGCCAAGCACTTCACCATCTTCCCTGGTGGGAAGTACAGACTGGAAATAAATAAATTATCCAGGTGACACCAGGTGGCTGCCTTGGCCTTGAGGTTGGGGAGTGGGGGTGTAGATAGAACCTCCCTGCCTATCTGGCTCCTCATGTCTGGATGAAACCTTTTCTCCCTTCTGTATTCCCCGTCATCCCCTCATTCTTCATGCACCATAGATGGGCCCTGGGGGTCTGGCTTCCAAGTGACCAGCTGAGGGCTTCTGCTAACTGGCAACACAGGTGCAGTTCTGGACCCCTAACCCCTGTATCACCTCACCACCCCCCTTTCCTTCTCCTCACTTTCTCCACCCAATACCCTCACCCCAGCCTGACCACTCTCTGATGCTGCCCCCCCACAGGCAGATGACAGCGGCTTGACTGAACAGAGTGTGGCCCAGGTAGGCCCCCGCATCTGCCTTGGCCAGAAATGGGCTAGAGGGAGGAGGAGGAGGAGGACGAGGAGGACAGAGATTCCCGGGGGACCTAGTGGTGCTATGGAGGCTGAGAAATTGGGGTGCAGGAGGGAAGGGGTGAGACAGTGACAGGCCATCTCTTGGAGAGAGTCACTGGAGGCTTCCGGGGTCCCTGAGGTGGTGCAGAGCTGCGTGTAAATAAGTGAGGTGCCCTCGCCAGCAGCCCACCTCATCTCGTGGCTCCGTGTGGCCGGATTGAGACCCCAGGGTGAGCTGCCCACCATGGAGGTCACTTGTCCCCTAACCCAGTCTGGGGACTCAGGTGCCTCATGTTCCCCCCAACGTGGGAAGGATACCAAATAGGAGTTTTCCTCAAAACCCTCACCCCCTGCTGTTTGGAGTCCACACTGAAATTGTTAAGGAACACTTAAACCTGTGATAGGATCTACTTTTCTCCATTCGCCACTTGCTACCTTGTCCCTGAGTGACCTGGCTGTGGAAGGTCCACTCCCGCCAGTCCCCTGCATGGTCTCATCTGGGGGTGCATGGGGGGTGGGGAGTGGTGCCTGGATCTGCAGCCTGACCGGTTTTCCCAGCTGTGCAAACTTCCTGTTGTCAGGCCCACAGCTTGACCTCCATTCTGTGTGCCCGCAGGTCTCTCTGCCCAGACTAATCCTGCTTTTATGGAGCTTCCTGTCCTGGCACTAACTACCTCCTGCTGTGGTGGCCAGGCCAAGGTGGGCCCGTGCTGTCCTGTGGAGCCCCAGGGATGCAGCCCACCTTCCTGTCACTGCCCTTGCCACTCACTCTGTTCCTCCCTCCTCCCAGTTCCCAGGCCCCCTCACATTCTGCTGGGATGATTGGTAACTTTCAGGTCAGAAAGAGCTTAGGGAGCAATGAGCAGAGCAGTTAAGAACACATGTGCTGGTGTGAGTCATCCCAGGATGTATGTTCCAACTTACCTACAAGCTGGGTGCCCTATAGCACGTTACTCAACCTCTCTGGGCCTCACATAATCACAGGACACTCCTCAGAGAGTTATTATGAGAATTATGAGCCAATGCACGGATAGCTCTTAGCACAACTCTTACTTTTCCAAAGGGGGAAAGAATGAAGACATAGCACTTTTAATGGAATTCTTGAGTAAAAACCAAGGAAATTGCAGGGAGATGAAATGAGAAGTGGGGGAGCCCCAGGGTCAGGCTGCCGCTGAGAGAGGAAGGAGACTGTGAAGAAGGAAGGGACATAGATGTGGGGATGGCCCTTCTTCGGAAGGGCATGAGGCTTGATGGCTGGAAGGACAGTCTGAGGGACACACTTGGGGTCCCATCATGTTGGCATTGAGTGTGTCTGTGTAAATACTAGACGGAGGCTGTTGCCTTGGCAGGATGTGAGAGTGAACACATCCGCGTGTAGGTGTCCTGTGGCAGCGTCTGGCCAGCCACCCTTTGCCACATCAGCAGTGGACTGGGGTGGGATGCTGAAGCCACACTGCCAGCCAAAGCCAGAGCTCGGGGTTTGCTGAGCTGTCTGGGCACAGGAAGTGTCAGGCCAGGCCTGGCCTCTGCTTAGACGTGGCACTGTGGGTGCGAGCAAGGGGGAGATGGGGCCTGCTGCCACAGCCACGGTGGCAGCAGCCAGAGCAGCAGGGCTGGGCAGCTCAGGCCTGGGATGGGAGCCGCCTGCAGCCAGTTAGGACTGCTCTTTGGTCTTGAAGGCCTCACCCCACTTAAGCCAGGCAGAGGTGAGCAGCTGCCACCTAGTGACCAGGGAATGCAGGGACACTTGGAGAAGGGCTGTAGACCTTCCCCTTGCCCAGTGTTAAGGCACTTGACATTCCCCCCAATTCTTTCTCTCAACCTCCCCTAACCCCAGGTTCTTCAGTCTGCCAAGGAACAAATTAAATGGTCGTTACTGAAATGAAGGCTGTGCATTCAAGGTTCCCTGCCCCCAGGCCATTTCCCCAATCCTGGCAAAAGCGCAAAGACCCCAGGGGACAGAAGGGACCCCTCTGTATCCCCAGGTTCTCCCAGAACCGACTGCTGAGGTCTCTGGCCAAGGACTTGAGATGCAAAGGTTTGGCTTCAGGACTGAGTCACCCCTTCTCACAGCCCTGGCCTGCGCTTGGGTCATGAGAACCAGCTGAGCTGCCTTAATTCATCCCTGGCTCCAGAGCCTTAATAAACCTGCTTTTGTCGCTTGCCAATGGTTTTTTCTCTTGGTCTAGGAAGTGAGTGTGTGTTCTGATAAGGGCTCCTGCACTTTCTGCGGCTCATCTTCAGGATGCTCAGTACCGGGGTGTATCCCTGTGGTTGAATGACTGCAGAGGGGTGGGTCAAGAAAAAAGGGATGATTTAATATACAGGGGTGACATTGATACCATGGGGTCCTATATGTGCTGGGGAGGGCTGTGTAGATGTGTGTCACGGTAGAAGAGTAATAATGGAAGGAATAGCCCATATTCAGAGAAAAGGAGACAAAAGATGGTACCCCTAAATGGCTCATATTTCCGGGAAAAAAAGAGCAAAGAATGGTACACATATGGTGGCCCGGCTGGGGAATTCTTTGAGTTGCCTTTTCCATTCCTAGCCTCCAGAAAGGAAGGGCGTAAGGCTTCCTCTGGACAAACTGAGGAACAGCATGCCTGTTTTTCTTGGCCTGGCCGAGGCCGCGGAATTCCTATACTGGCATATATACCCTGGGCACTAGAGCCCTGCAAGCTTGCCGTGGCTGGGCCCGGATGCTGGGGGCAAGGAAACATCCGCCAAGCCCCAACGAGCGTGTTTGTCCAGAGCACCCCCACTGCCCTACAGAGGGTGTGAAGAGCTGCAGGTCGGGAGGGAGAGAAGGAAGGAGCGGGATCCCAGGGGCGCTGAGAATGGAGCGACTCTCTGGGTGACGCGACTCCCCCTCTCTCCCCGTCCCAGACCTCCCATTTCTGCCTTTCTCTCTCGGACACGTACATCTATTGCGTCCAAGTACGTAAGTCCCCAACAGGCTCTAACTTTCCGCCCCAGAACAACCCGTTTCCCTCGATCCTTCCGGTGCTTTTGCCAGCCACCGGTTCACGCCTCGCCGTGGCCCGCCCTTCGCTGGCGCCCGCCTCTGCTGGAAGCCCCGCCCCAGAACTGCATCCGCGGTCCTATAGCGCCACCTGGAGGGAAAATGGGAAGCTACCGCCCTCCGGATCCCAATCCCCTGACTAACTCCGCCCCTAGGGCGGGACCGACCCTGCCCTGTGCTAGCTGGTAGAGGGCTTCGACCGGCGTTGCCCTAGCAACCAGAGCGCTTGGCCCGCATTGCGAATTCCGTTCCGGCTTGGACACGAGAATTTCTGCCATCCGCTAAAGTGAGAAAGCGGCGAGCCCTGGGTGTTAAAAGAGACTGTCCCTGTGGGTTATCACATTCTACACTATGAAACTCTCCTACGATTGGATATTTATAATGGGCATGACTACTTCTGTAATTAAACATGATACAGATATAGCTATCTAAACACACATTGCAAATACTGTACATAACCCATTCCAGTAAGTAATGTAAAAAGACAACTATGGAAGAGAAAAAAGAGTATGTAACTAAATGCAGCAGAGTTCAGAGGCCAGTGTGGCGACAGAAAATGAGAAATTCTCCAGAAATACTTTGGCAAATATGAGACCTCATCCGGGTCCGGCTCCAGCCACCGCTTCTAAACGACCGCATGTGCGGGAGGGCAAATTCTCTTCCTAGCAGTCCAGTCGCGCCCGCCCGGGCCCTACAATTCCGATTATGCAGGGACGGGAATGGGGCGACGCGGCCCTTCCTACAAAGTGGCTCACCGAATCCTGTGGACCACGTGGTGCTATGTCCATTTTACGGAGGGGCACATCGAGGCTCTAATGTGTTAGCAGTTTTCGCAGAGCCAGGCTGCGAGGGGGTAACTGCTGCGGAGAGGTGTCGGAATCCCGCGCCCAAACAGGGACGGTACTGGGTTCAGAAGAATGAGCCGAGAGGGCGTGGCAGTGCACAAAGACCAGAAAGGTGTCCCCGCCCTCCGTGGTTAAAGGTCTATGGGAGGGGAAATTGCACCAAAGCAGCCGATCCACGCCTGCGGGGGGAGAGGGCAGTGCACAGAACCGCAGGAGGACCCGGGGAGTGCGGGGAGCCGAGGGGGCGCTGCTCCTTCCCAGGGATCCGAAGTTTACAGGCCCGGCTCTCGGGGGACTGACACGAAGACCCAGCTGCGTCCCTGGCCCCCTCTCGTGGAGCCACCAGAACGGCGGACATGGCCGTCTGCAGAGAACTTTGCCCGCGGGCACCGGCTCCCGCTAGAAGGTTTCATTAGCGCGGCCGCTGGCCTGAGCCGGCAGGCGCAGACAGAAGCGCGAAGCACCCGGCCGGAGGAGGTGCTGCCTGCCCGGGACCAGGTTTCGGGAAGGACAGTCGGCGATTCCGGGCGGGAGCGGCCGCTGGGGCCTGCCTTCATGTCTGCTCTTTCTCGGGGGCCCTCGGTCTTTATGCGCCCCTTTCCCCATGCCCTCGTGGGCGACCCAACGGTCTCGAGTATACGGGGGAATGAGGCTTCGGGGCGCCATCCCTCCCACCCGCTGAATTGGCAGCGGGGTACAACAGAAACCGACACCCACCCCAGGGGCCTGGGTCCAGCGGGAGCGCACACAGAAGCACAAGCCCTGGGGTTCTGGGACCTAGCGACGCCAACCACACCCAGACTTGACTGTACACCGAAATAGTACCACAGGCCCTCCGACTCCCTTTATATATCCCTGAGCCGGTTGCCTCCTCTCCGGCTCCTAGTGCTCCCTGCCTTCCGACAATTGGCTGGCGGAACTGCAGAGTGGGTGGGATTGGCTGGCATCCAGACAGTGATGGATGGCTCCCCTCTGACTGGCCCGCGGCTGCGAGTGTGGCTTTGCTACGCTGCCTGGTTTGGCAAAGGTGGGGTGGGGCGGGGCCGGGCCTGGGAGCGCAGTGGGGGTGAGCAGAGACCCAACTAAGGCTCAAACTTTCCGTGCCCTTAATGTCCCTTTGAAACTTTGGAGAGAAAAAAATCTTACTTGTGAATTCCCGGTAGATATTCCCAGTAGATAGCCTTTAACTCCTCTGATGTGGGCAAAATCGAGTAATTTACCCAAAACAGTTTCGGCACAATCTACAGGCCTCCCTTTTCATCCAAACCAGGTCTCATGCATTTAATAACACACGTGGGTTCCGCTGTTCATTCATTCATTTAAATATTTTGAGTGTTTGCTGTAAACCAGGCAGTAGAAAAAAAGTGAGGCTGATTAGCAAGTGATTAGGCCCAGACTTAGCAGTGGGGTGGGGGTGGCGTGTTGAAAGGAGAGAGGTCATTTGAACGATACTTCAAAGTAGAAACACCTTTTAAAATCAAATCTGAGTGATGGTAAATATTCACAGAGCCTACACCTACTAGTGTGTTCTTCCCTGTAGATAGGTCATGCTCGATTTAAAAATAATCAGATGCAACATGGAAAAGACTAGGAACAACAAATGCTGGTGAGGATGTGGAGAAAGGGGAACCCTCCTACACTGCTGGTGGGAATATAAACTAGTTCAACTATTGTGGAAAGCAGTATGGAGGTTCCTCAAAAAACTCAAAACAGAAAAACCATTTGACCCAGAAATTCCACTCCTAGGAATTTACGCTAAGAATGCAGGAGCCCAGTTTCAAAAAGACATATGCACCCCTATGTTTGTCGCAGCACTATTTACAATAGCCAAGAAATGGAAGCAACCTAAGTGTCCATCAGTAGATGAATGGATAAAGAAGATGTGGTACATATACACAATGGAATATTATGCACCCATAAGAAGAAAACAAATCCTACCATTTGCAACACCATGGATGAAGCTAGAGGGTATTATGCTCAGTGAAATAAGCCAGGCGGAGAAAGACAAGTATCAAATGATTTCACTCATCCGTGCAGCATAAGAACAAAGCAAAAACTGAAGGAACAAAACAGCAGCAGACTCACAGAACCCAAGAATGGGCTAAGAGTTACCAAAGGGAAAGGGACTGGGGAGGATGGATGGGAAGGGAGGGAGAAGGGGAATGAGGGGCATTACAATTAGCACACATAATGTAGGAGGGGGCACGGGGAAGGCAGTATCACACAGAGAAGACAAGTAGTGACTCTAGCATCTTACTATGCTAATGGACAGTGACTGTAATGGGGTATGTGGTGGAGACTTGGTAATGGGGGGAATCTAGTAACCACGATGCTGCTCATGTGATTGTATATTAATGATACCAAAAAAAGTATATAAAATTGTATACAATTAGGACAATAATTGGGCTGAAATAAAATGACCCTTATTAGTAAATATATATATATATATATCAAATGGCTGCCGTATTTTACTCTATTACCAACATTTGTACAGTCCTCATTTGCTCCCTAATCTCTTTCTCCTCTGTGCCAACTAAAACTAGAAAATACCTTAGATGAGGCTCTAAAGAAATGAGAGATTGTGAAACCCGTGGACTTTAGGCTGTGCAGATGGACAAGTGCCATCCCTCAAAATGAACTCTTTGGTAAGAAAAGCAGTATTTTTTTTAATATAATTTATTTTATTATCATTAATCTACAATTACATGTGCAATATTACGGTTATTAAACTACCCCTTCATCAGGTCCCCCCCACCAACCCCATTACAGTCACTGTCCATCAGCGTAATGAGATGCCATAGAGTCACTACTTGTCTTCTCTGAGTTGTACTGCCCTCCCCGTGCCCCCCCCAACATTATATCTGCTAATCGTAATGCCCCTTTTTCCCTCTTATCCCTCCCTTCCCGCCCATTTTCCCCAGTCCCTTTCCCTTTGGTAACTATTAGTCCGTTCTTGGGTTCTGTGAGTCTGCTGCTGTTTTGTTCCTTCAATATTTTTTCTTTGTTCTTATACTCCACATATGAGTGAAATCATTTGATACTTGTCTTTTTCGGCTTGGCTTATTTCACTGAGCATAATACCCTCTAGCTCCATCCATGTTGTTGCAAATGGTAGGATTTGTTTTCTTCTTATGGCTGAATAATATTCCATTGTGTATATGTACCACTCTTCTTTATCCATTCATCTACTGATGGACACTTAGGTTGCTTCCATTTCTTGGCTATTGTAAATAGTGCTGCAATAAACATAGGGGTGCATCTGTCCTTTTCAAATTGGGCTGCTGCATTCTTAGGGTAAATTCCTAGGAGTGGAATTCCTGGGTCAAATGGTATTTCTATTTTGAGTTTTTTGAGGAACCTCCATACTGCTTTCCACAATGGTTGAACTAATTTGCAGTCCCACCAGCAGTGTAGGAGGGTTCCCTTTTCTCCACATCCTCGCCAACATTTGTTGTTGTTTGTGTTTTGGATGTTGGCCATCCTCACTGGTGTGAGGTGATATCTCATTGTGGTTTTAATCTGCATTTCTCTGATGATTAGCGATGTGGAGCATCTTTTCATGTGCCTGTTGGCCATCTGAATTTCTTCTTTGGAGAAGTGTCTATTCATGTCCTCTGCCCATTTCTTAATTGGATTATTTGCTTTCTGTTTGTTAAGGTGCATGAGTTCTTTATATATTTTGGATGTCAACCCTTTATCAGATACGTTTTTTATGAATATATTCTCCCATACTGTAGGATGTCTTTTTGTTCTACTGATGGTGTCCTTTGCTGTACAGAAGAAAAGCAGTATTGATCAAAATAATAGTACCAGTAAAAGAAACTTTCTTTTGGAATGAATCCTTTTAACATACATCTACTAACTGGCAGTTCTGAGCCAATTGCCTTGCTGGGGTTGATGGGAGCTACTAAAATGAATTGGAAGTCACCGTTCCTGACTCAAGATTACCACTGGCTTGGAACAAGTCGTATATGCAGACATTATAAACATGGACACAGGAAATGGTGTGTTACAGAGTATCTGATAGAAAGAAACTCTCCTGGAGAGAGGCACTACAACAGGAACAATAGGATAAGCAGAGAATCTGTGTTTAAGGAATTGCAGGAAGGCATGTGAGTCTGAGGGGAGGCTGCAGTGTGTGGAGACTTGAGGCTTCTGCCTATACAGGTTGTGACTGACTCAAGATGGGTACTGAATGCCATGCTGAAGAAGACCTGCGTTTACTGAGTTTACTACTCTGTACACTTTAGAGGTACTCTTGTCCTCAGAACAACCTAACAAAGTAGATGTTGTTAGTCCTGTTTTTACAACTGAGGGCAGGAGAGTTTGGATAATTTTCCTCAGGGCACAGAGGTGAGATTTAAACCCATACTGGTCTGACCCCTTTGCTTACTGCTCTTTGCCCCAACCACAGAGCTAATGAGCTTGACTTGTATTCTGAAGGGAAAAGGGAGCCAGCCATTGCAGATTTGCAAGCTGTTAAGCGATATCAACTCTGTGCTTTGAGCAAAGAACTCTGCCAGTAATGTTGGATGGATTGGAGTGGGGAATAAGAATTTAGGGTCAGTGTATGACCCATAGAAGGCAATAATTTTCAATGCAGTTATTTCTCATTCTTTATCTAAAACAATGCCATCCAGTTTGGTTGCTCGTCTTGTCACCAAACAGCTTACAAAAATCAAGTCCACTCAGTTTGAAGAGTTGGTGCTTTAGAATTATTCAGATAATTGCAGGCAGTCATTCCAAAATAGGGCATCATCTGCTCTGGGTCTCAGTGCGTTAGTGACCATCCCAACCACTGAGGAGGGTTCAGCCCTGTGTAAGAAAGGTGGAGCTATCCAGGAACATTCCCTCCTAATTGATGGCTGGAAAGATCCAGAATTCAGAATTTACTCATGGGGGAAGCAGATGAGATTAAAAACTTCTGAAACCAAAACCTATCTCAGCCTTCATTGAATGGCACCAAGAAGTATCGGCTCTCACAGGTCTTCCCAGAAGGTGGCACTGTAAGACAAGCCCCACTTCCATCCTTCCTTGCCCTGCTGGGATCAGAGTGGGGCAGTGGAAACGGCTACAGGACCAGATCTAGAGGTCATCTCTACTACCTGCGGATTGGCAGCTATCCCTCAGTGCTGAGCACTGACGTCCATTCCTAGAGAGCCCCTAGACCACAGAGCTGACCCTTGGGATGGGGTGGGGCCCCATAGAGAGGAGTGAGCATCTTAATGTGGAGGAGGGGACAACAGACCCTAGGAGCCCAGATAACTGTGCTGAGAAAACAGGGTTCCTGATGAATACACTCTCAAGAAAACCAGACATTGCTTTCAACTCCTGAGATCTGACCCCTCTCCCCAGGGTAGATGGGCTCCAGGCACTGAACAGTTCCTCTGAGGCAGGGAAAGGAACTTGGGGGTGGTTCTGGGACAGCAAGCTAGTGAACAAGTGAAACTCAAAGGATGACTTACTCAATGTCATACAGCCAACAAGTGACAGCTGGGACAGGTGTGAGGGTTTCCTGAAACTGTTCTCCTCCCTAAGCCCTATGGCTCCTTACATTCTCCACAGCATCAGAATATACCAAGGAGTGCCTTCCTGAGCAATTTATATAACAGAACAGGGCTTTTGACTCAAAATCCCAATTTACATTTCCTTTGCATGTTCTCAGTCAGATTTATTGAGGTATGATTTATATACATTCAAAGTCATCTACTTTAAGTCTACATTTCAATGAACGCTGACAACTGTATGTATGGAGTCTGTACAATTTTTAGGTATACCAACTCAACAGTGTTTTTATAACAATGAAATTAATAAGTGGGTGCCATTAGCTGCATTTATTTTCAAAGAAAAGGAGAAAATGCAAATAGATTCTAACAGATTCCTTTTAATAGGATTTATGTAAATAATGCACATTTGTCAAGCTCTGTGAAAGAATTCTGTTTCCTCCACATGTGTAATTGTATTTGCACTCTGTGAATGCAGTAGGCACTCTTGATTCTGGGAGCAAAAGCAGTGAGGCTTGAACTGAGGTGGGGCTTTCAGTTTGAAGAAAGGTCTCTCTTCTGTGAGGACACTGTCCGGGACACAGAGGGCCTGCCCTTCCTGTTTGTTCCCTGTGAACCCAGAATGTTTGTGGAGCCAGCAAGATGGGACACTGTCACTGACAAACCAGCTGGGATTAGGCTAATATGTGTGTGTGTTGGGGGGCGGGGAGTGTATGAGTGGAGGAAGGATCTAGAGAATCAGAAACTTCCCGAGATTCCAACAGAAATTTTGGGGGCAAGATTGAAATGACTCCTGGAAAGCCTTGCAGAGCACTGCCCTCTGCTTCTGCTTCCTGCCCCCAGGGAGGATTAGGCTGCAAGGAGGCTGCTTTTGTGTAACGAGGATGAGGCAAGTATTTACAAAAGCTGGAGAAGCATGCCAGGATGCTAGTCCAGGCCAGATCGATTTGTAGGACCTGAGATTAATATTACTCCAACCTGAAAAACTGAAAAAAGAAGTGTAGGTCTTTAGCTCTGTATCCCTTTTGTTCTATGGGGTGTATCTGGAGTCTCCTTTAAGTTCTACCTGAATAAATTGAGAGGAGCTGAGGTGCCGCACATGGGAAAGAGACAAACAGGAGCTGAGGCTCATGGGAAGGCTTGCCCGTCTTGCCGTGGCCATACACAAGGATCCCCTCCGAGATGAGGCGTTCCAGAAGAGGCTCAGCATGAACCTCAAAGCCAGGGCAGCAGCAGCAAGGAGGGAATTGGGGTGTCCCAGGGCAGATCAGCTCAGGGGACCTATTTGTAGAGTCAGAGGCCCAGAGGCTGCTATGTGCAAGCTGCTTAGGCTCTGCATCACAAGAGAAATAAGGCTCTTCCCTGATGACAATCTCTCCTCCTCTTTCTGACTCACATCTTCTTTCCACTCTCCTTAAACCTGCTGAATCCCTTAGGCAGCTGGGATCAACATAAACTAGAGGTTGATCCGTGTACAAGGGAAATAGGGGAGCCTAGAAACAGCAGAACCTGGGAGAGGTATCCGTGTACAGGGCAAATGAGGGAAGCCTGAAAACAGCTGAATCTGGGGAGATGGAACTGCCTAGTGAGAGAACAAGGGGGTCCTGAAAACTGCTGAACCCAGGGAGGCCAATCTGTGTACTGGGGAAACTTGGGGGAACCTGGAAACAGCAGGATCTGGGGAGACAGTTCGTATACAGAGGGGCAGAGAGAGTGAGAAGCCTGAAAACTGTTGAAGCTGGGGAGGTAAATTCGTGTGCAGGGGGAGCAAGGGGAGCCTGAAAACTGCACGATCTAGGGAGCTGCAGCAGTGTACGGTGGAAGCTGGGGCAGCCTGCAAACAGGAGCTCTCAGGGGATGTCTGTGCAGGGGGTTGCAGTGGGGGACAGGGAGCCTGGGGAATCTGATGAGGCAGGTGGGGGGCAGGGAGACAGGCAAGCCCAGGAGTGGATCAGAGAGGCAGTTGTGGGGAATGGGGGCACAGAGGACACCCCCCTTCCTAGTAGGTTCGAGTTAGACTCCATCACAGCCCTTAGTCCAGACAGGGCAAGGTAAGGGAATACATCTCCAATGTGGACCCAAGATTCACATGGGAAGAAGAGAGGGTCCTTTGAGGGCAGCTGTTGCTCCCTGGTCCTAAAATGAACAAAGCCTGGAATTCCCTAGGGGAGCGTAGGGATTGGGGAGGGGGAGATGAGGGGGTTGAAGGAGCTGCGCTCCTCCCCCACACCCCATGGCCTGCCTTCCCCCACCCACAGGGACAGGCCTCTTTCTCCTTTTCCACCAACTGGCCTGACCTCACCCCACAGCAGTTCACTTCTGAGTGACAGACAAAGACAGAGCTGCAGACAATCCATGGAGGGAGGGGAGGGAGGCCCCACAAAAGCTCCGCCCACCCATGAGGGAGGCTCAGGATTGGCCAGGGCCAACAGGAGCTGTCACCCTGGGGGAGCTGCCTTCAGGTGACAGGACTTCAGGAGACAGGGGGACAACGGGCTTAGAAAAGGCTGAGATTTTTGGGATTCTGCCTGTGCCTCTTGGAAACCAGTTTCCCAGCCAGTTAGTTGCCTCTGAGAGAAAAAAGGGAGGGGCACCCAAGGCCACCGTAGCAGAAAGCAAAGCCTGGTCCCACTATTTGCTAGGTATGGCATCTTAAGCCAGTTAGGGTCCCTTTCTGGGTCTTGGATTTTTCATCTGTAAAATGAAGGATTAGTTTAGATCTCAAAAGGCCCTTGCAGCTCCAACAAGAGGATTCTTAGTAGACGCTGGCAAGAGAGCCCAGGGAGAGCCCATTTCTTAGTCGCTGATACTACCCTTGACTTTGCAGCAAAACACTGGGAGGAGGCTGGCATTTGGGATGTTGTGGGAGTGTGTAAGCAAGCTTTCCCTGGTGCTGATGAGAATTTTTCCACTTACCACTCCAAGGAGGTTCCTTCCTTTAAACAAAATTATTTGTTTGCTCCAGGCACCTTGGACTTCCCAGCTTGTGATTAACCTGGATTGTGGAATATGCACCCAGGGCCTCATCTCCCTCTCTTTCATCTTTGTGCTGCTTCCCCGATGGCCTCACCCCCCAGCCCTTCTGTCCTTGTTTGCCTGTGGCTTCTGTTATTACCCTGTTTCTCCTGAAGCCATGCATGTTGGGGGTCTTGCAATGAAGACTGAGTCCCAGGGAAAGAACTCTCCTCCCCCAACAAAGACCTCCAGGTACCCTAGGGCCTGGAGGCCTCACAGCCCTCTCTTGCCCACGACCAAGCCTGGAGAAGGGACACCTTGCATTACTTGTAAGGCTGCCTGCTGGGAGTACATCTGAGATCACCTATAAATAAACCACCCTCAGCCTGGGAGCATGGAAAGTATTAATCATGTGTGTAGGCTAGGCCTGCATCATTTGAATAGCAGATGTGTGTGTCTCCACTCCTCCCCATAGTCTGAGAAACCCTTTTAGCACAGGGTTTAAAACTGATTTTTTCATTGAAAAAGTTTGGACTGATTTTCTCATTACTCCAGAAACCCACTTCACCTCCCGTCTGTGCAGAAGAAATCATTCCTAGCATTTTCATAATCAGAACGTAAGAATCCCGCCCATGTAAAGAGAACTACGGTTGCCTCCCTGATCCGCAGGGGCCTCAGGTGACCTGCCTCAAAATAACCAAGAAGCTAGGGGGGGGATGAGTAGTTTCCGGGAGACAGTACTGGGAGCTGGACCCCAAGGTCCAGCGCCACCAAAGATGGGCCCAGGTGCACAGAATCTCTTCCCAACTGGGACCAGTCATTCCTAAAGGCGAGAGGGAAGGGTATATCTCCCCTTCCGCTTTCCTCGGTACCACCAGGGCTGCACGACGGGCGGTTCTTAACGAGTCCCCAGGCTGTGGGAGCGGAAAGGGTAGTGGGCAGAGCAGAGGAAGGTGGGCTCCGGGGCCGCAGGCGGGGCGGGGGGGAGGGGATCTGATTAGAATCCCGGCCGTATGGCTAACGCGGCGGAGATGGAGGTAATCACTGAGCGGGCGAGACAGCGTGCTCGGCGACAGCAGGCGGCCCGGCCGTCGCCATGGCAACCGCGGCCTCCGGGGCGCGCGGCTCGGCACAGCTCTTCGTCCGCGGCGGAACATCTGCTTTGCATGGGGCTGCTGGGAGCCGGGGTGGGGGTGGGGGGTGCGCGCGGGCGCGGCTGCTCCCCCCACCCCTCAAAAAAGAAACAAATTAGGCCAACTGTCCAATGAGGGGCCGCAAATGTATTTATTAATGCGAGGGAAAGGTTGTTCCGGAGCGCAGTTTGATTAATGTTTGAGTCTTCAGCCTGTCAGTCTGGTTTTGTCTCCTGCAAAAGAGAAAGGGGAGGGAGGGATGGGGTGGAGGGCTGGAAGGGGAGTGGGGAGGAGAGAGACAACAAAGCGGGAGGGGATGTTAATAGCCAAATAGGCTCTTTTTCATGTTTCCCTCAGCCTGCCACCCTTGATGGATGGCTCAGACAGAGACCGGAGCGCATCAGGGAGACGCGAGCCCCTCCGGAGAGCCGGGGAGCGGGGGAGTGGGGGTGATGGAGGAGAGGGGGGCCGCTGGAGCCTGGCTGGGGTCTGTGGGGAAGGAACTCCCCAGGGATGCAAGGAAAGGAATGGCCCCAGGACACGGCAACTTATGGGGAAACAGAAGGAAAACTGCACAAACTGTTTATAAGTCCTGTTTGCAACCCCTGGGCTCGGGAAGTCGGAGGGTGAGGGTCTCCATCCGTCCCCGCTGGGTTACATGGAGGGGCAAGAAGCTTTCCACCCGGAGGGTTTGGGATGGAGAAGGGAGGCGGGTAATGACTATGGCTTCCAGTTCTCCCTTTCTTTCCTGCACTGTTTTCTCTCTGCTCTCACCCCCTCTGCCATATTTCCCATCTTCACTTTTTGCTCCACCTTTCCTCTTTTTTCTTTGTCTCTTTTTTCCATTGTTTCTTTCCTCCATCTTCCCCCTCCTCTCCTGGTGACATCAGCTGGCTGTGATAGGGTCTGCCTTGCTGAGATGTCTTCTGTGAACACTGTCTGAATGCATACTGTGCTTCCTGTTTTCTCTCTCTTCCTGTCTGGAGTCATGGAGGAACTGAGAGCCCCTTTGGAACCCCAAACCTGACCTGAATTATGACAAAACACAACCCACTCCCTTTTCTGACTTCCTCACCAAATCCTCCAGCCCCAACCCACTGTAAGTGTGTGGTGGAAGCAGAAAATGATAGATTTCTAGCTGGGCCTGGGATTCAGAACCCCAGGAAAGGGTCCGTAAACTTAACAGGCTCCCTCTTTACTATCCCTTGCCAAAACAAAGTAAAAAGGAGAAAGCAGCCCTTTAAAGACCAGGCCAAATTCTAATGTTGACTCTGCAGCTCATTTTGTCTTCTCATATAAGAAACTAAGAAAGGGTTGAATTTATACTTCTGAAGAGCTTTGCAAGACCGAAGTTATTAAACACTAAAAAAGCTGCCTGAGTGGATCAGAGCCCCACTTTCCTTGGAAGATTTTTGTTATCATCAGCATCAGAATTATTATTACTTATAGTCCTGAGGTGGGGAGTTAATCCTCTTTGTGGCCCTAGCATGGTTGTTAAGAGCAGGGGTCTGAGTCAGACTGTCTGGGTTGAATCCTGGTTTTTCCACTCACTAGCTGGATGACCCATGCAAATTACTTAGCCTTTCTGAGCCTCAGTTTCCTTATCAGTAAATGGGGATTGTAACTGCTGCTAGATCACTGGGTTGTGGAAGGGATAAATGAGATAATCCACATGAAGTGTGTAGCATTGTATCTGATAGTTATTATGTGTTCAATACATGTTAGCTGTTAGTTATTTTTTGGTTATAGACCCTTTTCAAACAAATTCCACGACCACCAGCACTGAACATGTATTGTGTTCCACCCATATAAATAGGATTGCAGTAAATATAAGATGAGAAGAGATATAAACATTATATCTGTTCTTGAAGGGTTTACAGTCTCTCTTAAGAGGAAGAGTGGGTATGTTAAAATTACAAATTACCTAAGGAGTCATGTGCCAAGTGCCAAATGAAGCAGTATAGATGCCAAATGCTTTCAACCTTCAGTTTGAAGGGGAGGTTTACAGGACTTGGAGCTGGGGTCCCCCAAAAAAATCAGCCATGGAGACCAGCTCTCTAAGAAAATGAGAGATGGAATGGAGAGCATGAGCGAGGGCCAAGAAGACGGCTTGCTCATGAATGAGTGTGGCTAGATCTGACATGGAAACTCGGTCAGAGTATTGAATACAAGTAGAGAGATTATATACATACATATATTTTTTTAAGGGAAGATTAATCTAGTGATAACACATAGAATGAATCAATAGAAGAGACTGGAGACCAGGTTGCTATTAAAGCAGGACCTGAACCAGAATGGAGAGGACAGAATAAATGTGAGAAATATGAAAAAGTTTGGTGACTGAATGACTGTTAGGAAGGGAAGGGGAACAACTAAGTACTAAGCACAAAGGCTTTCAATCTGGGTGCAAGGGAGGAAATCTACAGAAACATGGTTTGGTCATCATTGTCTCAAGATCTGGCTGGAGCCCAGGGTGGATTCAGCAGATCACTGGACAGCCTGCTGCCACATGCTGTTGATGCGCTGTCATACGCACTGGGCATCCGCTATGGAGTGAGTATGGTGGGAAGGCAACATGACCCATCCTCCATCAGTCTAACACGTGTTTGAGTAGTTGGGAATTGATTGCGTTGTACATCTTCGTTTGCCCACCTACTTCCCTCATGCTGACCTTAGAGGTGAAAGGTTCTTCCTATGACAAGTATAAACAGCCCTTTTGGGGGCTAAACCTGGGGCTCAGGCCCAGCAGCCTGATACTTTTAACAAATGAGACAAGAATAATGTGCCTGTCATATAGGCCCTATTCTCCAGGAGCTGAAATTCTAAGATGGTGTTCCTCTTGACTATTAACTTATGAGGCAAATTTATAACTAAATACTTTATGAGCCATTCCTCTCTTTGAGGATAGTCCCTCCAAAATCATCTCACCAGGCGGCTATACTTGTTTCAAATGATTCCATTGCTTACAACTTTCTCAAAGGCTTCATGAGAGTTACTTTCAGAGTCTGCAGCATATTGGTTTTGGTGTCCTCTGAGGTACCAGACCTTCATCCTGGGAAGATCAGATAGTTTGTTTTTCTTAAGTTGGGATTTTTCAAGAAAGTTTCCAAACAGCTTTTAGCAAAGTGTTGAAATAAAACTATAGCCTCCTACCACAGAACTTCATTATCAAATGCTATGCATGATTCTGGGTTGGATCTTGCACTGAGGGTAGAGGGCGGAGGGGTTGGAATGGTTGAGAAGGACATTACCTGGAAGATGGATGGAATTTGAATATGGACTGTGAATTATGTGGTAGTCTTACAGCAATGTTAGACTTCTGGATTTTGATAATTATAATAAGGTTGTGTAAAAGAATGCCTTTGTTCTTAGGAAATACATATTATTTAGGGGTAAAGGTACATGATGTCTCCAACTTGCTCTCAAAAAGTTCAGAAAAAATATGCATATGTAAACATGGATAGAGAAGGATAAAACAAATGGGGATAAACAGAAACAGTGGCTGAATCTGGATAAAGGGCATATGGGAGTTCTTTGTACTGTTTTTGATATTCTTCTGTGTTTGAAATTTATCAAAATTTAAAGTTATTAAAAAACCAACTGTAGCTTCTATTTGAAGGAGAGACACTCGTGTACACATTGATTCTTTTAAAGTAGTTTCCTCAGGAGGCACAGTACTCTTCACCACTTTAGGGGGGACTAGATAAAGACATGGAAGTCAAGCTCGTCAGATCTGTAGGTGAAAAAGAGCTGGCTAACATTTTGGGTGACAGGCTGAGAATCTAAGCCCTCAGTAGGATGGGAATGTTGGCCCAAATCGAACACAGTGAAACATAATGCTCCCCTGATGTTAAATTGAATCGAGTGAGATTAAATTTAAAAGGGTTAAATGATATGTTTTATACTTATCATTAAAAACATTAACTCAGTAAAGAAGAGGAAGACATGGCCTAAGGGTGGCATATACCAAAACAAACAAGTTTAGTTAAGGGCAACTTCAGTCTGCTGATATAATATAGAGGCTACTACAACCTGTGATTGCCATAAAAAAATTATAGATTCTGAGCTGCATTAATAAAAATACAGACTCCAGAACAAGAGATGAAATGAGAACATTTGAGGAACAGCCGAGGAAACTAGGGATATTTAAACCCTCAGGGATTCCTACTGGCTGCTATCTATTGTCTTGGCCTCCAAACTGGGGAGGAAAGTTTACATATTCTCCATTGCTTCACAGGGTGAAAATAGGACAGAAGGATGGAAATTACAGGGAAAGTTAATATGAGAAACAATTTTCCAAACATTTAAACAGTCTGAAAATAGAAAGGGGCTATCTAGTGAGGTTGTGAGTTCCTTATCATTGGAAGTATTCAAGGAAAGATATTATCAGGGCCACTGTAATAAAAATTCTTACAGCAGGAAAGACCCTGGGTTAGATAGCCTTCTGGTTTCTTGAACTCTGAAATCCTAGGCAATCGTGTAGCTGTTTTGAAAAAAAAAAAAAACCCACCAACCTCATTAGTCTGTGGCCTTCATTATATCACATTTACACAAACTGCCCACAAACCCACTGTTTATATAAGGCTTGGGAGCCTGAATGAGGAGCCTCCTCACTTTGCTTTCTCTCTGCTTCTCTGCCCCTGCCTCCATGCCAGCCTCCCATCTGCCCCTTGGTTGCTCTGTCCAGAACTTCTGTATCTGCCTGCAGAATGGGACTTCCCTTGAGAGATTTGTAATGGTGATTCTAGGTGATGTCCCAGTCTCCCTACCTAGGCTGACTCAAACCTATATGTGGCATTTGCTTTCTGAGCACAATTAATACATTTGAAGCATTTATTTGGGGTGCCAGCATTCCAGCTCCTGGCAGAAAGCAAGGCAGAGGTATGAGTTCTAAACCCCAAGTGAAGCTAGCCCCTGAGGAGGGACTGCAAATCTTAAAACCAAGGTAGAAAATGGAGATAAGAAATAGGCTCCCTTTCTCTGCCGTGGTCTCCCCCCAGTTCTTTTTTGTTTTAATCACAGGAAGAATGATTAGACAGGGGAAGAAAGCAGACGAGTTTCATCTGGCTGGGGTCTGCCTGAGCCGCAGCCATGTGACTACCTGGCTGACCTGGGGTCTCCATCATGTTCCCACCTGTCCACAAGACAGATCAGGGTGCCCTTCTCCACTGCCCTCCCTGCTCATTCCAGGAGACGGTTGCTAGGATAATTGCAGCCCTGCTTGTGTCTCTCCCCTCTCCTACTCCTTGGAGTCCTGGAAGTATTTTACTTTCTCGGGGGCCCAGGAAACTTCGTTAACACTGTGGCAAGCTAGAATCTGGAAGGTCCCTTCCAGCAGAAATAGTGAGGTTAGATTCTCAGAAATCATCCCTAATTTTTACCCAGTGGTAACTGGGAAGCTATTGCTTTGCCTTTTATGTCAACAACACAGACAGAGCCTCTCCCCAGATAGGCAGGCCTTCTCTGGTGTCCACAAAGCTGCTCCCCTCATAAGGACCACTGGAGTTAACAGATCTGGACTTGAATCCTAGTTTTATCCATTACAAGCTCTGTGACCTTGGGAAAGATGCAAAATCTCTCAGAGCATCTATTATTCCACTTGTACAATGGGAATAATTATACCTACTTAACAGAATTTTTGTAAAGACTCAACAAAATAATATACATAAAGCTCTTAGTCAGTGACTGGCAAAATAAGGACTCAAACATGACAGCTCATATGCAACTGTGCTAAGTGGACACAACAACAGAAAAGATGGTAAAGATTAGGGAAACAAACCAGGAAGGAGACTCAAAGAAGAGATGGTGAAAAGGGTGGATCTGGTTAAGCCCAGGAGGGATGAAGAGAAAGAAAGAAGCCTGAGATAAGGAAGGGAGAAGGGGGGCTCACTGGAGACTAGCCTGCAGAGAAGGAAAGTTGAAATGGACGGAACAAGGCAGAGCTGGGGAAGAGGAACAGGCAGCAGATAGGGACGGACAGACAGCAGATAGGGTTGGACAGAGCAGATGGGAAGGGAAAATGGAAGGACAAAGATCAGAGAGAAAACCCAGCTGGTGTGAGATAGACAGGAGGTGCTGGAGAAGATGGAGGGAAGGAAAAGAGAAAACCAAAGGGGTGGTCCAAATAATATGGGGAAGCAGGAGCAGGACAGACAGACTGAGAGCGAGTAGGGAAAGCAGAAGACAGACAGACAGACAGATGGCAGGGACAAGAGGGTGCCCCGGGTTGCCTGCATTCTGCTGTGTTTACCAGCTAATTGAGTTAAATTGTTGTCAGAGATGTAATTAAAGGGTAGAGAGAGCTCTCTGGCAGGCCCGAAACAGATGGAGGGGGCTTTAATTGGTAATTAAATTCTTCCCTGGCAGCTGAGGAAGGAGCTTGTGCTTCAGCCTCACAAGGCCACGGGTGGCCTTCCCCCCTCTCCTGGCCCCTCTCGGGGGCTCTTGGGGAGGGGGCTGGGCTCTGCACACCAGCAGCCTGGCAGGCAGGGAGGCCCGGTAACTGCAAGAGAATGCCAAAGCAGCTCTCTTCCCTGTGCAGGCTGGCTCAGCTCCCGTGGGCTGATCCGAGCAAACCCACCCCCGTGCCTGCCCCTTCTTGACCTCCCAGCTCCCAGCCACCAAACTAGCATTGGCCAGTGAATTCCTTGTGGCCCCTGCTACTTCACTTGGGATCCCAGGGAAGAGTAATGGGCTCTGCCCGCCGCCCCCACCCCGCCCCCACCGATTAGCTCGGGAAGGGTTAGTTGGTTTAGTCAGGGACTCAGGCAGACCCCGCTGTTGGCATGGCTCCCACGAGCTTCTCAGCACCTGCCCCTCCCCACTGCCCTCACTTCCAGGAGCCACGGTGCAAAGATTCTGTTCTGCCTGGCACATCACTGTCTGGCGCTGACGCTGTGCCCATGCCTGCCGTCCCCCCAGCTCCCCAGCAGCACGTCAGACAGGATGGGATCAGCAGCCTTGATGGGCAGATTGGTCAGACTCTCTAAGATGGGAGCATTTAGACTAATAAACTTTCAACTCCAAATCTCAGTTTGACTTGCATTTCAATGGGAAGGACCCTTGGGAGGGCAGATTTCCCCAAAACCCACATAGTTTTGACATGTTCCACTTCAAAGAAAGAGAGAAATAAAAAGAGAGCAAAGAGGCAAGACTTAAAAAAAAAAAAAAAAAAAAGGGTGGGGGGCAGAAAGGGAAGTTAGTCAGAAATAAAATCCAAGGCAGACATTGTGGAATTATTGTAAAATGCACGGCTGACTGTAAGTCGGTAATACAGTGTCGCTGTTACAAAAGAAACCTCTGTGCTGGATGCATAAATAACCTGGGGATCATCTCTCTTTACAGCTCAGCTGATCAGACAAAAGTTCTTTGTCTTGCTTGGGGCTCCATGGAGCCCAGAGCGACATGGAGGAGCTTAGAAGGGTTTCTGGGAAGGGCCATACAAATGACCGAAAGGTCCAGGAGGCACAATGCCCAGAGGCCCACTCTGCTGTCTGGTCTTCAGCCCCACACGTGCTGTTCTCTCTGGTAGGAACCATGCTCCTCACCCTCCCATCCTCCTTCCCCAGACTATCCTAAGGCCACAGCCTCACCCTCATTTCCTTAGGACACTCTCCTTGCCCTATCTCCCCTGCCCTAACAGCTCCCTATCCCAGCACCCCAATGCTACTAGCTGCGTTCTGATCCCCTCACAAGTCTGTAAGCTGAAAAGCCAAGGATCATGTCCATTTCATTCACAGTTTGCCCAGCACCTAACCAGGACCTAGCAATTCGTAGGTGTTGAATTCATTTTTGTGGAATGAAGAAAGGAACGCAGAACGTTCCGCATGCAGGCAAACTCTGAAAGTCATCAGTAAAAGTTACACAGGTGAAAAGGCTAAAAATACAGCAGAGATTTAGGTTAGCTTCAGGGAAGAACTTTTTTTTATCTTTCTATCTTTGCTAAGGGAGAATGAGGCAATCTCTTTTAGAGATAGAAAGAGGTCAAAGTCTAATTGATGGTCAGCCCTGATTGTAACCCTCCATTTCAACTGGCAGCCGGGAGAATGAATTTAATTGGCTTTTAAACACAAGAACCCCTCCTTCAATGCTGATTTTTAAATCGGTAAGTCTAGAGGCAGGGCAAGAAATTGCATTTTTTAAATTTTCCTAGGTACCTCCAATGATTAGAAACCACTAGATTAAATGCCAGGTTTCTTTCGGCTACAAATGTTTGTTTTTCTTTTCTTTTGCTTGCTATAAACCCACCCACCCCCAAGAATGAATCAGACTGGGTGATTCTGATAGGTCTGCAAGAAAGCAAACTTTGGGAATACTGGCTTCTGCATTCTCCACAGAACCTAGGCCAGTGTAGGTGTAAAGCATGCTTGTCGTGTTGACCCTTTCGCTGCAGGCTGAATGAGGTCATGATCCCTGGTAACCACTCTCTACTTTCCCCATTGAAAAGACCAAACTTAAAATGCATATGATTTTAACCCTGGTTTAGCAGCCCCATCCCACAAATGATACTGAAATACAAAAGTCATCAAAGTCAGGGACTGCTGGAGCTAAGGGTCGAGCTCTGCATTTGATTTATCTCTGCCTTTCCTGGTTGGCATCGTCCCTACAACATCCTGATGAAGCCCACTGGGCTTCCCCCAGATGGCTCCAGATCACTTCCCTTACCCAGGAGGTCAGGGGACAGCTGAGAGGAGGGGAGGCCAGGAGAGAGGCTGGGACATGGGACATGACCTTCCCTAAAGCAATCTCCTTCTTCTGCCTCCCAGTGAGAGAACTGGCTGCTCTCGTGGGCCCCCAGCCTTCACAGGCCACTACAAGGCCTCGGGACCTGCAGGGATAAGCAATTCCCTGGCTTGCTTCCTGGTTCCTCGAGTCTGATTTGCCCACACAGCCAAGTCTTCATTAGCCAAATACAGTCGTAAACCCGAGCCTCTTTATTGCTCTTCATTCTCTCTCCTGTATTGCCTCTGTGGCCTGTTATTTAGACTCTCAGAATTCAGAGCTAGCTTGAATCTCAGCCTTCTTCTGGTAGGATGATTTTCAAGTCCTGGACTTCAACCAAAGCAGTTCTGCTTTTCTCTGTTTTTTATAAGATGTTAGAGTTCCGGTCAGTGGTGTGCTAGTAAAAGTTTAACAGCCGTTCTCACTGGGTTGGTAGTGGAGAATTCCTGATGGGCAGCATTTATCAATTTCTGGGATGTAAATACTCCCATCAAAACCCATTTCAAGCTGCCAACCAGAAGTCACCAAATGCAAAGTTGGGAAATGCACACAACAGGCTTTGGGAGCCAGTGCAAATCAGCAAGTCCCAGCGCTAGTCTGGGCCTTCTTTTTTTTTTTTTTTTTTTGATTGGTACACTTTTTATTTTTTATTTTGCTATTAATATACAATTACATGAGCAACATTATGGTTACTAGACTCCCTCTATGGGCCTTCTTTTTATAAGAAGTTTGAAGACCATTGTCTAGCACTACATTTTAAAAATGAGGTAAATGAGGCCCAGAGAGATTAAAAGAGTTGTTGAGCATCACACAGCTAACCAGACCCAGAATCCAAGCCTCCTGACCCCCAGATCTCCTGGTGCCACACTACAAAGCCCGCTCAGCTGGAAGGGAAACCAGAAATCCTCGCAGGCAGCACCAAGGCAGCGGCTCTGGGGACGGACCGGCGGCAGACAATGTCAGACTAAAGGCCAAAGGGTCTTGCAGCCAACCTTTGCTGGGTTCCCACTTGGTCTCCTTATTCTGCACTGGGACAAAAAGTCTCCCAAATCAAAGAACCTCAAGCTCAAAGAGCCCTATTTTCAACCAACCTCATTCAGTCCGCAGGGGGGATGAATTCGTCCCTGTTCCCTGCTGTGATGACACAAGCAACCCCAGCGCCCCCTTTCCCCAAGTCAGTCTCTCTTTCAAACCTACGACAGCCCTTGGGTGATGCTGTTGTTTGCTGTTGAGGGGCAGGGGAGGAACTGGGAAAGAACAAGCCCTTTCAGACAAGTCCAGGAATGATTGGTTCAGCAGCTGTTACATTTTCTTCCTGGGTGGGAGGAAAGGAGGGAGTGTGGTGGATGCTAAGTAAGGGGACTTGATCTTCTAGAACCCTGGATTCTAGCTCTAGCTCTGCTACTAATTTGGGTGATCCTCTTCCTCTCTCTAGGTGTCAGTTTCCCCATCTGTACAATGAAAGGCTAGAATTGATGCTTTCCAGCTTCTTCTCCTTTAAAATGCCATGAATGGCCAGGGAACCTGTGTGGGTGGCCACTCGATAATGTCTCTCCCCCACCGTTCCACTCCTGTGTCCCACTCTTTTGCCTGCTTCAAAAGAACCCTTTCCTCCTCTGAAGACACTCCCCACTCATTACACCACAGCCCACAAAGGCTCCTTCCCTCCCATTTCTCTGCACATAGATAGAAAGGAGACATGAAGTCTCCCAGGACTACCACGGGGCTGCCCCAGGCGGGCAGCTGGTCTCCTGTTTCCTAGTGATTCTTTGTGTCTCTTTCTTCCCAAGGAGCTGGGGTCACAGTGCCAAGAAGAAGGAATGAGAGGTGGGGGGGAGGGGTGTCAGCTTTTTTCCCTAGCCTCTCTGCCCATCTCTTCCAGCTCCAGTCTGGTTTGCCAGTGGAGGGGAGGGAGATGGCAACAGAATCCTGTCCCCCAAAGCCTGTCCTGCAGCTTCTCACTCCACCATCTTCTCCTCCACAGAAAAAAAATGGGTCATGCTCAACAAGGGCCGTTATCGCCAACCTCGCCCTGCTGCTGCCTGATAGGGCCAGCCTTCCCCCGCCAGATCTCATTAAGGGGTCGCTGCTTATGCCCCCCATCCATCTTTGGCCACGGATGACAGACGGGGCCCTGGGGCTGATGTCCGGCAGGTGACAGGGTTAATGGCAGAAGAGGGCAGAGGGCAGAGGCCAGCCAACTCGCAATGGCGGGAGGGCATCCTGGGAGGATCTGGGTCCACTGCAGTTGGGCAGCCCCTCAAATTACAGCACCTGGGGGAGGGATGAGACCCAGGGCCATCCATCCCCAGGGAAGTAAGGTGGGCAGCATTGGCCATCTTGGGAGCAGATGGTGGGAGGAGAGAATGGTAGCCAGGGAGGAAGAGAGGCAAAGAGGCTTAGACAAGGGGGAAGGGCTGAAAAAAGAGGGAGAAAACTCCCTAGATATGTGAGCTCAGTGAAAAAAAAATGGCTCTTGGATCCCAGGATGTCCTTGGGCAAGAAACACATACTTTTCTGAGGTGTATTAAGGCAGGTGAGTGTTTGGAGTGGATGCCCGTAACCTCTTCTGTTTTCCCTCCCAGCAGCCCAGCACTACGGTTAGGTGCAAGATTCCAGAGTCAAACAGTGTGAGTCCGAATGCTGAACAGATCCTCCCTATGTGAGCAGGGTTAGTAACCTAACCTCTCTGAGCCTGATTTTCTCCCTCTGTGGAATGTGGATCTAGTAGTACCCAGCTTGCGAGTATGAACTGACATGATGCAGGGAAAATGCAGCACCTGGCCCACTCCTTAGCTGCTCTTTGTAGTAACAGTATTGGTTTCATTTGCTGCCTCTCATCCAACCCCAGGTTTTTCTCAGGCCTTCTGCCTTGGGACCTCCCCTCATTTGACCTCCTACATGCCCAGGATCACCTCCTGGCCTGCTCTACTCACTCCCAGGGAACTGCAGACTGCTGCTGTGGGGGCAGCTGCCCCCCTCATGGCCCCAGAGGAGAGGCCCCACAGTGGTAAGGAGTAGTACCCCTGGGCCTTTGAAGCCTGGGGAGGAGATGGGCTGCCCTGTGCTCCTGACCTGGGGGGACAGGCTCAGTCCCCACCTCCCACTGTGCAAGTAGACCTAATGAACAATGGGCAAGGGAGGCTGGCTCCAACGCTGGCCAACTGGTAGGCAGGCAAGGGGGTAGGGCAGGGGCGAGAGCTTGCTCCCCACAAAGCAAGCATCAAGTCCTGCAGAGAGCTGGTCGTGGCTGGGGGTCCTGCCCCGACAAGGACCCCGGATTGTCAGGGACGAGGAGCAGAGGGATCGCTGCAATGTGCCTCCTGGTCTCAAGTTGTCTAGAGAACCTCCTCAGTTCTAAGGACCCCCTCATGTGCACCCTACTCTCAGTGTGGGCAAAAGAGCCAAGTAGCTCTACTCTGGCCTCCTTCCAGAGCCTGGATGGAGTGGCTCCCCCACCCCCACACCCCCCGGGGGCTGATCACCTCCATTAGGTCCTCAATCTTGCGAGGATAATGCATGGCCCAGGCTGGGCTGGGGAAGAAGCCCCACCGGCAGGGGAGCCGGAAGGCAGGACGCAGGGCCCTGAGTGGAATACCAAGCAGCCAGTCTGGGCCTGAGGCTGCCCCTTGTGGCCAGCATAGCTGGCTGGGCCGGGAAAGGCATGTGTGTGGGGGTCTGTCTCCACCCTCCACAGCCCCTGGCCACCTCTGTGCCCTCCCTCATGCCAGCTCCACAAACTCCCTCCTGTGGCTGAGCTCCCAGCGCCTCAGGGTGGCTTCTCCTTGTGAGGGGTCTCACCTTCCCAAGACTGTCAGCCCTGTGCAGTGCCAGGGTCCTGAGTAGCAGAAAACAGCGGCAGCTGCTCCACTCAACTGGACCAGAGTCCTGCTCGGCTCCAAGCTTCTGAGGATCATTCAGCAAGACCAGAATTACAGACCACCCTTTTAAAGGGTGGGAAGACTCTGAACATGGGAATTTTACCCCCTTTCATTGTCCACAGTTGTCAAATGAAATCAACTATAACACATTCTTCTAAAGTGGGTATTGCCATACTGCGGCCTGCTCCTTGTTCAGTTCAGTCCCTTTTAGGACATTGCTGCCTTTGCCAGTTTATTCTGGTCGTCCATGCCTCTAATCCCAGGTCACCCCACCACACACTCTTCTTTTGCCTTTCACTGGGAAAGCCTTTTATACTAGCCTATGTGTCAGACTGCTGTTGGTGGAGCCCTTCCACTCCTGAAGGGGCATCTGATTCTTGCCACCCTGCCGGATAGGACAGGTGTTACTGTCCCTGGAGTCAGACAATTCCAGGTTGTGAACCAGCATCCCTGCTTACCAGCTGTGTGATCTCAGGCAAGCTTCTGCATTTCTGGGAGAGTCTGTTTCCTTATCTGCTAAGTGGGGATTAAACTAGTATCATCGTATGCATTGGTTATGAGAATTTGTTAAATGAGATCATGCTAACATAAAGCATGTAGCACAGTGCCTGGCACATTATAAGTGCTTAAAAATGGCAAAGGGGAAAATTTTTTTACATCCCTGTTTTATAGGTGAAGAAAATGAAGTCTCAGAAGGTAAGAGGTTGGGCTGGGTCACAGAATTAGAGGCGGTGCTGAAGGGAGGTCTCCAGACTGTCAGTCCTTCCCATGCCTCCTCAACCCTGCTACCAACCCCCTCACACCACCCCTCAGCCTTGTCCCCCAAGGTCTCATGCTCCCAGCATTGGGGTAGCAGGTGCCAGGCACCAGCCTCTGAGTTTTCCCTGCATGTGAAAAGCTGATTCTCTCTTTCTGTCAAGATCGAGTGGCAATGTTTGTGATAATGGGAGCCGCAATCAGAAATCGAGGCCCATAATTCACCAGTGATCAGATGTAGGGGAGTTGCTGAGACAGTTACATTAATAACTGCGCCATTAAAAACTAGCAAGTGATGTTCTCATAAACCATGTATTGGTTGGTGTGGTTGGGTGTGTTTATTTATTTATTTTTCCCTTCAGGAGCAAACAGGGCCACAGAGGGAGAACATTAAATTATCTTTTGAAATGATTCTGGTAATAAGGTGGGCAGGTTGGGAGAGCTGTCAGCAGCTCCTGCCAGACCTCCTTCGACCTTTCTGAACTCCTGTCTTTCACTTGGCCTTGTTTTATAAGGGGCCGATCACTCCCTTCTGAGTTAGCTGTGTCCCTTGTTTAAAGCTGCAGTCTAGGTAGGCAAAATGTACATTTTTCTCATCAGACAAGCAAATAAGAGCGGTCATATATTATTCCTTGCCAGGAATCAGAACATGCTGTCGTTGACATGGAAAAGAGAGGAGACATGTAGGGACAAAGGCTTTGAATATTTGAAATAAGCACCGTTCTGAAAAATCAGGTCCACCAAGGACCCCATAATAACATCAGTAACAACCAAAACTAACATTTGTGGTTGATGATGCACTTTACGTGTGTTAACCCATTTGATCTTCACAATGACCCGATGCAGTGGGTACTATTATTATTCCCATTCTACACATGAGGAAAGTGAGGTCTTGCAGCTGCCCAGTGGTGGAGCTGGGATTGATCCCCAACCATTCCAACTTCCCTGTGTTGCCTCATTCTTCACTACGGATGGTGCCTTCTCCATCTTTAACTGTCTGAGATGGGGATGCCCTGGCCTGAGCGAAGCAGTTGATTCCAGAAGCCCAAGAACTTCCTGCCTAATACAGTCACAGCTATGGCGCTCCGAGTACCTTCTGCGGGCACGGCGGTTACGTGCATCATCTCATTTGTTACATTGCCCCTGAGGTTGGAGCTATTCCCACTCTGCAGATGTGCGCATGGAGGCCTAGAGGTGTCTAAAGGTATAGACCATGGCAGGCAAGTACCAGAGGCAAAACCAGGGCTTACTGCATGCCCCGCCGCCCTGTACAGGCAGCTTCTCCTGCTTCCCATGCCAGTATTATCATGATTCTAACACTCCAGGGTCAGGTCTGACCAAGCCCCATGGCCATTTTAACCCATTTCTAGGACGCCCGGATTCCCCGAGAATGGCACAGACGGGAGGCACAGGCAGTCTCTCAATTTTACATTAAAAGAGAAAGGCCCCTCCCTCAAGTTCCTCCCTCTCCCCCGCCTCAGCGCCCTTCCAATCACATCAGAGACCCCAGAGGGGGCTTGACCTGTGTCCTCGGGGGAGGTCAGCCGGGGCGACCCTGCCTGTGCGCAGGATCCCGTGAGAGAGGCCCAGCTGCAGGCCCCCCGGCGCTAGTAGCGCACCCGGAAACGGGCCGCGGGTCGCGGAGGGCGGCCGGGCCGGGGGAGGGGCTTCTCCGTCCCTTTGTGAGCTGCCCGGCTCGGGGAGATTAGTTCCACAGGCGGCCCCTGTGTCTCTAGAGAAAAGGGCTATTATGGAGAGACTCAAAATACAGGGCATGGCCCACCCCACCTCCCCTTTTATCGCCATGGAGATGAGGGAGGCTGCGGGGAGGGGAGGGGGCTGTAAAAAGAGCAGAAGGGGGAGGGAGAATACAGGGCAAGTGGAACGGGGAGCCTGGACGAGGGGGTGGGAATGGAAGCCAGCACGGCCAGAGAGGAGGGCTCTGCGCTCTTCGGCCTCTCTCGCCCTTTCTCCCTGGAGTGGCTGGCGGGATTGTCGGCCTTATCTCTCCCTTACTACTTTCTGGCTACATCCTGCTGGGTGGGGGGTCTGGGGCAGTGGAGGCCACAGACACTGCCTGGGGCTGCCAGGGCAAAGAACGGTTTGCCCACCACCCTGCCCCGGGCCCTGTGACCTCTGAGGGTGAGGGGTCTGACCATCTGGGATTAAATTGCAGGATGGCCACATGGAAGGCAGCTGGTGAACAGCTGCGAGGCCTTGTCCAGCTTGGGGACATAGCAAGTGCCCCAGACCACTGACTGTCAGAGTCATGCAGACCAATCTCCTACCCTATCCAGCCTAAAATGTCAGCCCGAGTCCTCAGCGCTGGTGACTTGCTCACCTGGGCCGTGTGGGGCCTCTGGTTGTCAGAAAGGGCCTCCTTATATTAGGTAAAAGCCTGTCTCCCTCTTACCTCCGCACATGGGCCTAGTACTGCCCTCTGGGGCTGCACAACGGAATAAGGTAGGCGTTTAATAAATATTGTAGAAAGGATAAAAGTCTGACACCTCTTGACTTGGACTATTTTGGAGAAGCTGCTGAGACGGTAATTTTGTTGGTAAAAAAAAAACATTGTAGTTTAAAAAAATACCCAAAGCTAAGTGAAAGTACTGGGATGGGAGGTATTCCCAGCCATTGAGCCCTGGATGCCCAGAACATGTCTCAAGATGCCAGGGTTCTGGACGCCATCCTGATGTTAGCGCAGAAGATTGTGGGCAGGGCCTTTGGTATGCTTCAGCAAACTAAGCTTCTGATGAATATCCAGCCCAACAGACGGAAATGGAGCCCAGGGGATTATGGCTATTCTTTGGCACTATGCCTTAGGATCCCTGCTATAACCTTGAGAACTGTCCTCCATCCCAAACAGGATGCTCTTGAAAAGAAGGGCCAGCTCCTAGCAAGCAGCCAGAGGCCATGTGCTCTTATCAGAGAAAGGAAGGAACCTCCCTCTGGGAGCTAGAGGTTCCCAGATGGAAAGATTTGTGATCCCATAATTTGGAGAGACTCAGAACCGGGTCCTCCAATGGACAAGATTACAAGTTCCAGCCTGCACTCTGGGGGCCCACCTACAAGACTCTTCTTACCAAGGGGAGGGTTAGTCATGAGACTGTGTGGGGCAGGGAGGTTGGAAGAGACAGGGACAAACTCCATTATGGAGGAAGAGCTTAGGGTTCTCCCTTACCTCTATGCTCCTCCCTAGGCTACACTGCCTGGGGTTGCCTAGAGAGCCAGCCTAGGACGCTGCATGGGCATTCGGAACAGGTGCAGTTTATGTGCACCAAGTGCCAGAGATAAGCTGAGGCTTGTGGTCATGCTAACAAAAGCCACATCCTATGCTCAAGAACAGTTGTTTCAAAATGCAGGCCTCAGCAGGTGCTGAAGACAGCCCCGATTCTTGCATTAGAGAGGAAAAGGAGATTAGTCCCTGGCTCCCTGTTTGAGCAGTGTCAAAGCCTCAGCTGTCAGGAAAGTCAGGCGCACCTGCTGTTGTGTCTTCCCATTCAGCACTGGGGCTCCTGCCCAAATGCTCGTGTCCAGATTGTATTTATGACTGTTTTAAGAAGGAGTGACAGAGCCTTTTAATATCCCTGACAGCCTGGGATGTTTTAATAGATGGTGGAACTGGGTTGCAGGAGTTAAGAAAAGAGAGCTGAGTGGCTGAGCGAGCTGTCAGGCCTGCTTTCTATGACAGTCCTGCTGATCCACTCGATGACAAAATAAAATATGGGGCTGTGTCTCTCCTCAGCCCCATCAGGTTGACAGACAGTCTCTCACCATTGTATGTCATCTTTCACCTCCTAGTCACTCAGGCTTAGGGGACCTGCATTTAATGGGGAGCCCTTACAGGATCTCCACCCAACCGGCCTCCCAGACATCGGGCCTCCATTTCAACCGCCTGGTGTCCCAGCTGGCATTCTCTAATTTTCTCCAATTCAAAGAGAATTCTCCTACCTACAGAGTTCTGCCTCACCTGTTGCTGTTGGAGGTGATTATCGATTGGTCTTCACAGGCAGGGCAGCTTGATCATCTGCAAAAACAGATGGAATGAGTGGTGGGGATGGTTGCACAACAGTGTGACTACTTAGTGCTGATGAATTGTATACTCGGAAAGGGTTAAAGTGGTCGATTCTGTGTTATGAGCTTGGTCAGATATCTTAACACACACAGATGGCATAGAAATAGAGATACTTTGGATCTTTGATCCCTTCTAACTTGGGTGTATGCCTATAGCCTGTATAACCTGTCATAAGACTATTCCCAGAGTCTCTACTCCCATGAAAACCCTCTGCCCCCTCCATTCCTGCTTCTCTGCCTCTTCCTCACCTGCTGGGCTAATAGGTCTCAAGGCCAGTTTTGGAGTTGAACATCTGGAGGTTCCTTACGTGTACTTCTCCAGGCCCAGGTTTGGGGCTGGTCTGTCCAGGAACTCAGTTTGTCATTCAAGCCCCTTTGGTCACACCCTCAGCATGTCACGGCCGGTGAGGTCTAAGGGATTCTCTCAACTCTTTTTGGTGGGGGAAAGACGGGCAGCAAATCCAGGAGCCATGACCTTGTTCCACCTTGAAACCTGCAAGAGCTCGAAGTGCTTCCCCACGTGTTCTGCTCGATTGTGCTGGATATGCTCCCCCTCACTCAGGGCTCCCCTCCCTCCCACCCCCCAACAACAGCAGTTAACGGGCAGCACTCCAGCACCTGGGTTCCAGTCCCCTGGCCACAGCTAAGACAGGAGCCTGCCTCCATTCTCACCCGCCCAGACTCTGGGCTCTGCGTTCGAGTCCGCTGCCAGGAGAGAGTTAAGGGCTTGGGTTTAATTTGCCCGTTAATCACAGTTAAAAGAAGTAATGAGCGTCTCCCCAAAGCCTGGGTGTTTCTCTGCAGATTAAGCAGCAATTTGCATAGCCCCTTTATTCATTCCCACCTTCCCCTGTGGGGTGGCTTGTCCTTTCAGACACAGCCAAGCGCAGCCTGAGGTGGGAGAGCTTTGACAAATGGCTCTGCTGCACGTGGTCTGGGCAAGAGGGAGGGGGCAGTGCTGGAAGGGAGAGGGCCCTCCCGACACTAATGGATAGCTGGGGCGTTAAATAGTGCAGAACTTTTTATTAGACACACAGGAGAAGCTTAAATATTCAAACTGGTTTTCTTTGAAGCCTGGGGAGTGAGAGGAGGGTGGCAGGCAGGCAGAATAGGTAAGAGTTTACTCAGGGCCAATTTACTCAGAGAGGCCCTGCCCATCTGAGAGGAAGGGCATCTGGAGGACAGGGCCAGTCTGCATTCAGCTGGCACTCTGGGCTCCAGAGCCCCGGAGCAGGCCTGACACCCTCCTGAGGGGCTGTGGGATCTGCCAGGTAGGACAGCAGCCTGGAAGCAGCTCCCGGGGCCTGATGACTCAGGGGGCAGAGCTGCTTGTCCAGGGCCCAGCGTATGGGTGACTTTCAGTAAGTAGGGGCTGACTCCAACTTCAGTAACAGGACTGGCTCTGAGAAACAATGATTTCCCGGGGAGGATGGGGTGACAACCTCTCCTCTCCAGAAGAGCCCTTCAGCAAACGGGGAAGGGAAATGAAGCCCAAAAGAGCCTCAGAGCAGGGATTTTAATCCTATCATTGGTCCATTTTAAAATCCTACTGAAACCCAATTTTCTCCCCAGACTTCTAGTGCTTCGTGGGACTCATCCTTTTTGCTAATTGGTGAGCCACTTGATCATAGTATTTTACAGACCAAAGTCACTTTAGAGATCATTAAGACAATTGAAGTTCCGAGAAGTTAAGGTTGAGATCCCAAAGGGGACACAGAAATGGGCCAGACCCAGTCCCTGCGCTTCAGCAGCTGAGGGTGGGGCAGAGGCCCTGGGAAGGCAGTGATGCTACCCTGAAGGCACCTACACAGGGTGGGGAGGCTGCTGGTGGAGAGGAGCTGATTCTCCCAGGTAACTGGAGATGTCCACAGAGATGTTTGGGCCTCACTGGAGCTAGGTCAGGAAGTCTAGGAGAGGGCCAAGAAGTGGGTTGGGGCTTTGGGGACGCATGTGGCTTTGTTGGATACCCAGGTGGAAAGGCAGGCGGAGATCCAATGATGAAGGGCTGGCCTGTTACATTAGGAATTTGGGGAGCTAAGGGGGCAGCAGAGTTTCTAAGGAGGGGAAGCATTGGGGTGACAAAGCCTGTAGCACAGGGAAAACGTGGATTAGAGGGGAGCCAGCAGAGATGGGGCCTGTTGATGGAACAGAGAGGAAATATCGGAGGGATGCAGTGCGGGATGGGGATGATAATGGGTTTGGCTTGGGACGTGTTGGCGTATCTGGGGCATATGGAGCCAAGACCCAAACAGAAGATTGTAACCTCAGTCCGGTTATTTCCAGTCCATCCTCTCATAACAGCTGACATGCGAGTCTAACTGGGCCGAGGTGTGAACAAAACACCGCTACCTACCGTCATTTTACAGGGGAAGGAAGTGAGGCACAGAGAGGCCCAACAACTTGCCTGAGATCACCAGGTAGCAAGAGCAGAGCCAGGAGTTGACCCAGGCAGTCCAGATCTAGTGAACACGCTCATCACCACCACATTGCTTGGCCTGTTGTTTTCCTGACCTGTTACTGTTACTAGATGTTGCATGTGCATATATGGGACTGGGGAGGAGAGAGGGAGAGAGAACAAGTGGCGATGAAAAAATGATAAGAATTAGTAGGTATGGATGAAAGGCAGAGAAGAGCCCCAGGACCCGTGTTTCTTGGCGAGAAACTGTGTAAGCAACATCTGGGGAATTAATGAGGGGGAGAGAGACAGAGAGGGAAAGGCACATGGGCAAACGAGTGAGCAGGGTTCCGCAGCCCTGGCTAATTAACTCCTGCTCCTGAAGGCCTGGGAGGTGCTATTCCTCGGTCCTCAGCAACAGGCCAGTCCTCTGAAGCAGATAATTCTCTGGATGAGTGAAATTTGGGGGTTGAATAACGCAGGTAATTCCCAGTCCTCCACTGGCAATGGGGAGCTAGTTCTAGATGTGTAGGTATCCACATCTCCCTGGCAATCAGTGACTACTCAGCCCATGTTCATGGTCAGCTTCACAGGCTGCCACACAAAAGGATCCTGATTCTGTTGACTGTAAAGAGAGCCGCACTTTGAGAAGACACAATAGAGTTTGTGCGGGAAGAAAGCCTTCATTTGAGCAGAGTGACAGTGAATGGGGCTTAGGCAGCTGAATTTAGCAGGTTAGGAAGATTCTGGAAAGGCAACTCTGCTTTCTTGTCTGAAGCAGGGTCACTAGTCAGCTAAGTAGTCAGAGCCTGAAATCTTCTCTGGGACGAGGTGACATAAAAAATAGCGTGTGCTCTTGGCAGTACAATTCATGTCAAACCGAGGATTCTGAGGGTGTAATCTTGGCCCACATCCTCCCCCTCTCCCACTTTTTTTTTTGTAGTCCCCAAAAACCTGACTGCTCAGAACCTCTGAGGCAATTCTGAGAAAAACAAGCAGGAGCCTAAAGGCAGTCAGAGTGATGCTAAGGGAAGTCTGAGGGCAGATCTGAGAAACAGCTGTCCTTCCCTGGGTAAGGCGGCCGGGTGGGATCTTCAGTGTCTCGGGGGCCGGGGGTGGGGGTGTCAGGGAAGTGGGCCCCAGGAAGTGAACCATGGGCCAAAGACAAGTGGGTTAAAGGTCTGGAGAACAAGCCTAATGCTATGGGGTTAAAAACTTTTAAGAAACCATTTACATCAGCCTAGGTGTCAGGGTTGATCTTCATTTTACCAGACAAACAGTGAAAGGGGCCTAATCCCTGAGAGAAAACAGCCCCCTTGCCACACTTACCAAGATGGCCAAAATCTGAGAAAACCCTTCTATTTAAACCCACTTCCCTTTCTGTAAGGATGGCCAAACCCTTTCCTCCCACTTGCCCTGGGCAGCAGGGGAGACAGGGGAGGCTCCTCTGGAAGCGTAGGAGCAAGAGCTTTTGAGGCCTGAACCCAGCCTGCCATGGCCACATGACCCTCAGGGCCTCTCCCCACCGCTTGTGCCTGGAAGCAATAGAGGCTGTGTAACAGCTGGTGACTGGACAAGGGATGTTAAAGTGGGCAAGGGTAGCATGCCTCGGTGAGCTGATGGCTGCTCCAAGAGGCAGGCCAGAAGGCCAGTGGAGCCAGCAGCTGAACAGGTGGGGCTGGAGATAGCAACCACTCTCTCCGAGGGAAAGGGACCAGGAGGCAGACAGCTCCCGAGGCCGAGGGCTGAGTGGCTGAGGGCAGGATGCAGCCTGCTCAGGTCCCTTTATGCCCTTCTATTCTAAGGACACTTTACCTTGACGTTCCACACCGATTTTTTTCCTTTTTCAATTCCTAGACTTCTCATTTCAGTCCCAAGAACCCCAAAAGGAGGTGACCAGGCAAAGACTGGGGGGAAGCAGTGGGCTGACATTAATTGATAGGAGCGGCTCTGAGCAGTTCATGCTGCCTTATCTCTCTCTCCTTTGGATAGTGTGTGTCCGCCAGAGTCCGCGGGGTCGGTGATTAATAGGGGCCATCACTCACTGTCCAGGACGGCTGAAAGGCAGCAGGGAGGGGGCAGCCCTCCCCAGAACTGAGATAACAAGCAGCAGGAATAATGAGTGGTGTCACTCCACTTTTCATTTTGATGGAAAGTCATTACGGGAGTCAACGCCAGCGACAAAGAGCCATGAATCAACTGCTCTGCTATGAAATTAAAATCGAATTGCCGGCCACCCCCAACCCCTACCCTTCCTGGGAAATGGGATGGGTAGGTGGCTTGGGAGAAGGGTGCTATCCTGGGTGGCTCTACCCAATCACAGAGTAGGCAGCGGAGTAGGCAGTGGACAGGTGGCTAGTGAAGGTGACACTGCCTGTCTCCACCTTGTTTATCAGACCCTTCCTCCCCAACCGCATTTCCCCTCTGCCTGGAGGTAAACTGTAATTAAAGGGAAAATACAGCTTTCCTGGCTCCACACGGCTGCCACCTGACTGCTCCACTTGGGCTTCTGGCCTGAGTGGGGCAGTCTGGCCTGGCTGTGGAGAGGAAGGGCTGCAGATGACTCAGCTACCCCAGAGCCCCTGCTGAACCACCTGTAGATGCTAATCTGCCCCCCACAACCTTGTCACCAGAGGCAGAGAGGGCAAGTCCTTAACCGGGGGCTCCACGGGAACACAATGGCCCACAGAGCCCGCCTGGATCAAGAACCCCAGGCAAACGGGGGCACAGCCTTGACTCCACACCCAGAGAAGCAGAAACGCTGGTAGTGAGGCAAGAGTCTCTTCCTCTTTTATTAGGTCTAACTAGATAATGTGAAGGAGCAGAAGCTGTGGCTTCAGGCTGACGGGCCACAGGGCCAATCAAGACAGCTTCTTGCAGAGTAGTGAGTGTCAGGGTCACCATGTGGGTGATGGGTCCTTCATGTGGCTTTCCATCCTCCACTTGGCCCGGTCTCTTGCCAGAAAGGGCCCTGCAACACCAGCACTGGCTGTCCCACTCTGTCCTGAAGGATGGGAAGACGGGCAGGAAGAATGTGGAGGGCATCACAGACAGGTTCCCATCAGGTTCACGGGGCGCCCATTGTATCTCTTGGAAATGTCAGCCTCAATCTGAAAGAAGAGGACACCAAGTAGGCAGGGAGCAGAGAGGTGCAGGGGCCTCATTCTGCAGAAACTGCGGACTGCCCCCTTGGCAGCTCGCTGAGCCAGCTCACCAGCTTCCGTAGCTCCTTGGTCATCTCTAGCAGCAGGTCCAGCTTGGGCTCCAAGGCCGCTTGCTCCTGAAGTGCTTCCTGTTGCTTCTGCACCATCAGCTCTTTCTTCAAAGCCAGCAGCTGTGACTGCTTCAGCTTCTGCTGGAGGAACTCAGTCACTCGGTCCACATACCTGGGCAGGGTACTCAGGTAAGCGTTTGGTGTCACCGTGTGACCCGAGCATCCCCATTCTCTGCTGGGAAAGGTGAGGCTCAGGAAACCAAATCTCTAATTGGCCTCTCAGCCTCCACATCCTTCAATCCCTTTTTGTGAGGAGTACCACATCCAGTTGCCCTGTCCTACCCAGGAGGCAGATTCATCACACCACTCCATCTTGCCCCAAAAAGAACCCTTGTCCTCAGCTAGGACAGCACTGTTGTAGGAGGCAGGGATGAGGCCCAAGGGGTCAAGGCTGCTCAAGACAGCAGAGCTCTGCATCACGTCCCAGAACAGCCCAAGGTCAAGAGGAAAGCCAGACCTTGGTGAGGCTAGGATCATAAAAAGGTGTTGCATTCGAATACTGGTGAGCCGGCCAATCAGATCCTGCAGCACTGACACCATGGTAACCATCTTTGCCTTGGTCTGGCCCTGCAGGATGGCTGGAGCCAGCTGGAACTGGCTTATAGACAGGATGTCTGCCTCCTCGCTCATCTCCACTGCTCTCTGAGACAAGAAGATCTCGAGCTGAGGGCAGAAGAAGATTTGGTTCAAACCAATAACAGAACTCAGAAGCTAAGACTGCTCAAAATGCTAGAATGAGATGTGAAGGTTAGACTCTGGGTGAGGAGGGGTTACTGCCTCCAAACACTTCTGTTGCTAGAAACTCACCAAATATAACGTGAGAGCTTAGGGCAGCCTTTGCTGCTATCTTAGGCCTTTCCTAGCCCAAGATACCCTCGTTCCTCTCAGCCTATGGATCAGATTACTAAAAACACAGAAATTCAAACAGTTCTTTCTGCCCCAGTTTAAGTATTTTCTGTCCATGGGAAGAATGAGATTCATCGAATAGGAATCTGTGTCTGAGAAACCTGGATTAAGAAAAGCCTAGAAAGAATCTGAGAACCAGCCACATATTCTTATTCTACCACAGCAACTTGACTCCATTTGTTGTCTTGCCTCCTCTTGGAACAGAAAGAGAAGGG
Source organism: Smutsia gigantea (assembly GCA_032199065.1). Lineage (NCBI taxonomy): Eukaryota > Metazoa > Chordata > Mammalia > Pholidota > Manidae > Smutsia > Smutsia gigantea. The sequence continues at coordinate 28,442 of JAVSCE010004943.1, read as the reverse complement.
AACTGGTGAGGGCTGAGAACTTTCACAAAGCCTTCCCCAACCAGTAGGCCACTGGGAAGGGCCAGACTCAGAGATTAACAAAGACAGGCCTGAGCTTCCCAGACCCACAACGAAGGCCCAAGAACTCTGGCTCCTACTCTGGGCTGCTCCCCACCTTAGCCACAGGGAGGGTACTCAACCACAAATGAGATCATGTCACTCCAAACCAGCTCAAAACCTCCAACAGCTTTCCAGTTCAGCCAAGTTCAGACCCTCTTCAACTCTCAGAGCTCTTCTACTTCCCCAGCTCCCCTGCTCATTAGATGTGCAGGGCACAGTTCCACCTTGAGGCCTTTGCTCCCTCTGCCTGGAAAGCTCTTCTGCCAGACATCAGCATGGCTCCCTCTGCACCCCCGAAGGTCTTGACTTACTGGTCACCTTCACCAGGAGGCCTTTCCTGACCACCGATATAAAGCTGCAGCCCTTCCCAACAATCCCATCTCTCTCCCCAGCTTTCTTCTTCTCCATGGCACTTGTGTTGATATATAACATGCTGCATATTTTATATACTTATCTTGTCTCATCCACCTTCCCCACTAGAATATAAGCTCCACGAGGTCAGGGACCTTGCTGTCTTATTCCCGGATCAATTTTTGGCCCTAGGGGCTTGGGAGGCTGTGCCAGAGGCTTCAGAGGTATATAGTAAATAGCAGGGTGGTGGGGGGCATCCTAATATGTGACGTCCTGGTTCCAGAACAGGGAGAGGGCTCAGTGCCCTTCACTCAGACAGGAATGGCCCCCCCCAGAGGACAAAGCTCACCTCCATGAGCTCATCGATGAACTGATTCCGGGTCTCAGGGTATTCAAGAAGTGTCAGGGCGTCTGGGCCCCTAGCAACACCTTCTGGAGCTGCCAGGGAGAGAGACGGAAATTATAAAGAAGCTGAGGGCTGGAGAAAGAGTAGACCCTCAAGTATGAGAAGCCTTGGTGGTTAACAGAGACACAGACTCTGCACTAAAGCCACTTTCTGTTCCAACACAAGGGGCAGGGATTATCCTTTCCTGTATGTCTCAGCTCTAATCAGGCTCTAATGCCAACCCCAGTCTGTGAGGAGGACAACAAAACTGTGTTCCCAGGAGTAAGGGCCGGCCCTCTGCTCTGGTGGGCGCTGGGAGGTGAAGTTCCGTCCTGCACTGCCCTCTAGTGGCTCATGTCATGGCTACACCTCTCAGCTGGCGGGAGGGGGTCAGGTCAGAGTTCAGTAAAGCCCCACAAGCATTCTTCCTTATCTAAAAAGCTGAAAGTTTCTAGGCTTAATCTTAAGAGCCCCTGCACTCTCATCATCATCAGGATTTCAAGAAAACAGTTAAATGTGCAAGAAGCCCAAACTCAGCAGTGCATTTTTTTGTTTCTAGAGACACGGGGGCCTTTGAGGACGCCAGGGCTGCAGGGGAGGGCGCACTTACCCTGAGTTCCCGCTTCCACCACAGTGATCTGCAAATCAGCAGTGTCTCCCCAATCTATTCCATCACCCCCAGATTCCTGGGTGGAGAGCAAAGAACCCCAGTATTGGGAGGGCTTTCCCCAGCAAAAGAAGCCGGAACAAACCAAAGCCCTCAGTTAAATGCCTGAACATTTCAGCTGAATGGAGGCCTTGCAGCCCTGATGAAGGTGGCAAAGATGGGGGTATGGCCCCTGCATGCTGCTACCCGAATTCCTGCTTGTAGAGCTATCTATCACCTGCCTCCACCCCCACACGTCGCCCCAAACACCAGGAAAAAAGAGGTCAAGACTCTGATACGTCACTTTGAAAACTCCATCTCCCCTGGATTACACCTGGTCTGAGAGCTCTGAACTTCAAGCGATGCTTTTAAAGACACAGAGGACACTTTTCTTATCTTCAAAGCAGTGATCACTGAGAGAGCATGCTAACCTTTGAGTCTGATTCCAGGGAGATACCCCAGTCAATTCCAGCAGCCTGGGCAGAAATGCCAGAGTCAGTGCCTTCAGAAGCTAGCTCTACCCCAAAGTCACCCCAGTCAATCTAGAAGGGGAAAAAAAAGTGTTAGCTTGCAGAAGGGGAATGAAAAAAAGGGGCCTGCCTTCCCATAGGCCTCAGCCGCTTCTGTAGAGAGCGCTGGCATACTGCTTAAACGCAATTGCCCCCAAGCTCCCCAAAGGACAGCCCACCTCCAGCGAGCTGGTGGGACTGCAGGGTTTCTAGTTCAAAGCCAACCAGCTTGCTGAGCCTCTTCAGCACTGATCTACACTCAGGTCTCAAGAAGGCCAGAAAAATAAAGGAGTCGAGTCTTTAGGGCTCCTGCACCTATAGTCTCTCTCACAGGAATCCCTTTCTTTCTTCTGGGACTCTGGATTCTGGGTGTGGGGGGTTGGGCTGTGCGTGTGGGGAGGAAGCAGCTCCCCCTCGGCAGCTGTCTTACCGCATCTTCCACTTGCTCAGGAGGCTCCTCGAGGCCTGGCCGCTCCACCACAGAGGGCTCCGTCCCTGTCCTCCATTCATACACCGTGGAGTTCCCCCGTTTCTGCACATGCCGCAGCATTGGCAGCACCTGCTCTGTGGGGCTGCAACAGAGCACACAACAACCCTCCGGCTGCCCGCTCACGGGGCCAGCACTAGGCTGTGGCCTGGGCCGTAAGGTCAGATGGGCACAGCCACCACAGCTTCAAGTGTGTAGAATAAAACTCAACTGTCATGTGGGAAAGATGCAGTGGAGAAGAGAGGACAGCTAGGGAAAACAGGTAAACTGTCTCCCTTAGTAGAGAGAACCTGGGGTCCTCTTTACCTTTCACACACAAACTCCACACAGGCCTGGTACAGGTCAATGGCATCCCCCAGGGACTGAGCCCCTGCCCCGATCTCAGCCAGCTGACTCGGCAGGTCCTTCACCAGAGCCAGCAGTTCTCTTCGGACATTGTTTCCCTAGAGAGGATCGAAGAAGGTGGGCTCAGACAGAAGTGGTGGGAAGCGGAGCCCAACAGATTAAAGAAAACATCCCAAGACTGGAGAGAGGCAAGAAACGGGTCCAGGAAGGGTCCAGCCAGGCTGGGAAGGAAGCCTCTCATGGAAGCAGAGGAGCTGGGCCCAGGCAGACAGACAGCGCCCCAGGGGCCCTCCCGGCGCACCGTGATGCCATACTGCTTGCAGGAGTGGTAGAACTGCTCCCGCATCTCGCCAGCCCCGGCCTGGCCCTCCTCCTCCTTGCGGCTATATTCTTGCTGCAGTTGCTGGCACTTGGCGATCTGCTTCTTCAGTGAAGGGATCTCGTAGTTGACATTCCGAACCAGGAGGCTAGAGAGTTCCACTGAGAAGGAAATTTACCCCAGACACCCATACTATAGGCAAGCACACCCCAAGGACACCCACAGTTAAACGCTAGCATGGTGGCCAAGAGCATGAGGCTGACCTCTGGCCCCTCCCCTTCCTAGCTGTGGAACCCAAGGTAGTCATTTAGCCTCTCTAATCCAATCCTCATCTGTAAAATGGGGCAATGATATTTACCACGAGGACTGAGAGAGAGAACCTATATAAAAGTACAATTCTTTGCATTTAGCAGGTGCTTAGTAAATATTGGCTATTTGTACTATTTATATTATTAGAAAACACAACCCAAACTATTAGTCCTTTGGTTACTCTCTCAGGCACCTGATATGCCCCCAGGAAGACCCAGGCTTCTTCTGCCCAGTGTAAAACAGGGGTGCAGAAGGAGTCAGTCATCAAGAGGTCAGTGGTGGAGGACCTACACACATCTGCCCGGTTAGAACCAGCAAATGCCTACTGCCTGCCTGGTCCTCCTCCTCCTTCCAACACTCTTCATGGAATTTCTTTTCCCACCTAGCAAACATCTACACCCCAGCCTCTCTCTGACACAGACTGTGCCTCCAAGAAGCCTCATGTCTCAGGACTCTGGGAAGGGGCTTCCCCATGGATGCCAGGACCCCAGGCTGGGCCACTTTACCTAGGTAAGTGTTGTCCTTCTCATACAGGGCTACGATCTCCTGCCAGTCCTGAGTAAGAACAAAGCATGAAGTGAGCCAGAACAGCATTCAGCAGCCACATCCCAGCTCAATCCCCAAACAGGGGAAGCCCTCCCAGTCTTCACATTAGATCAGACACAAGCTCCTGTCCTCCTTCATCATGCTGGCTGGACCACCCACTTTATCTTTAAGAGTGTGATGCCAAAGAGCAATCCCCAAAGCAGCAGGATTGAAAATGTAAACCTAGGGGTGGGGTCTACTTTTAGCATAAACTATGGGGAAGGAGAGAAAGTTCAGGAAATATTCTATGTAGGTGTCTCCACTGGATCCTCCGTGGGACCTCAGAGGCCCTAACTCTGTGGACCAGATGTCTCCAACTGCATGATTCCACCTTTGCCCACACTTGCCTTCATTCGCTGTGAAGAGTACCGGCCAAAAATATTTTTTGTGGAGGCTTCAGTGCCTTTAAGAAGGTCCACGATTCTTAGGCAGTGGAAGTAGTGAATGTCTGGAAAGCCAGGAACAGCAAAGACTGAGAATTACAGTATGTTCCCTACCTACTTGGGCCAATGCACATGCCTGACTCAGATGCCCATAATTTTCACATGCAGAGCTCTCCCCTTCTTCATTTTGTGTTGGAAGAAACCAGCATCTTTATTCCAAATGAAAATCTCTTTTTCTCTAGGGGTCAGCCCTATGACTAAACAAGGGAGCAGCTGGGCTGATCTGTACTGCTCCAGGAAAGAGGGGGCTTCAGTAATGTAGCCCCAAAGCACTCACAGGATCCAGAGAGCAGCCGGGCGATCTCTTTGCTCTCTGGCATGTCCTGGATGGCAGCATTGATCTTCTCTCGGATGGTCAACACGAGACTCTGCCATTTCAGGTTGCAGTGCCTTCTGTCCACCAGCCAGTCTACATGAGAAACACCCAAATCACGGCATGCCTTTTCACACAGTCAAAATTCTGTCACTAATTCAAGGGAAATACACTATAGCATTGGCTAAAAGTATTCATATTGGTTAAGGTGTTGGGGTCATGGGAAGATGGGAAGCAGACCCAAAGGGACACTTGGGGCCAGACTTCAGCAATGTGACTTCATCAGCACTGTGACTTTTATAGAGCAAATGACTCGATGCAGGCATGAAGAAAACCTTTAAATTGGTCCTGACATCAAAGCGCCACTTTTGACCGCTCTAAATTCTCCATAATATTTTGCTTCCATGGGTAATGTTATTTTTCTTACTGACAAAGGATGCTGTTCAACTTCCAGTTCCTCAGGGCTGGGATTAACCAGAACAATGGAAAATACAAGGTTATGCCAAGTACCAGATGAATGAACAACTGCAAAGTCCCTAATATCTACAGTGCCCTGAGGACAAGAAAACACTTGTCTGTTCTTACCAGTGAAGTGCACATGAACACCAGTGTGACTGACCTCGTGGAGTCTGGGCCCAGATTTGTTTATTAGAGGGTACAGGTAGATGAGGGCCATGCCTGTTTCCTCAACAGACATAAGCTAAGAGCTAGGCTTTGTGGTTAGATGGTCCTAGCTTCTAATTATCAACTTTCTTGGGCAAGTTCCTTAACCTCTCTGTGCCTCAGTTTCCCATGTGTAATATGGAGATAATAAGATACTGAGTACAAGGGGGAATGAAGGTAGAACACTGAGCACTGTGCCTGGCATATGGCAAGGACTCAACAGAACTTAGGGATCTTCATTTTTACAATGTCAAGTGCCTAGAACAGCACCCAGGATAGAGCAAACCCTCAGTGAGTGATTGTTCTTTCATTGGTCCGTTCTTTCATTGGTCCTTTTCATGACCAATGACAAGCTCATACACTAAGGTGCACATGTGCTGAAGAGCTAGGACAAATCTGACATGAAGCTAATAAGTTCTACTGAGTGGCCACCACACAGGACTAAGTGGCCCACGGTGCTGAGTTCAGAACCTTGCCCTTGTTAATAAATCTGCCAAGAGGTCAAACACTGGGGTCCCACATTAGTTATCAGTTATACTCCCTCTGCTGTATTCCTCTAAAATTTTCAGAGAGAAAAATTCTGTAGATGTCATAGAACTAGAAGCAAAGGGGTGAGGTAGTCAAACAGATGTTATCTTAATGACAACACTGGCATCAAATTGATAGATCCAGTAAGGATTTTAAAATCCAGAAGCTGTGCACTTGCCCTGGAGAGCTCAGAATGAAGAGGTCCTTCCCTGTCTCTGAACTGGAGAGGTAGCATGTAGATCAGATACAGAAAACAGGGAGATAGCCTAGTCACTAAAACGTCTTTATCTCCAACTAAGACCTATGTCCCTCTTCCTCTTAAACTCAAAGGGAGATACTTAGTAGCTGACCATTTTTAAAGTAAGCCATTACCTTCTCTGTGCCTGAATGAGATGGTCTGACAACATATGCTATAAATATTAAGGTAGAAAACGCAGGTCAAGTACAGACTGTGTATAGTTCCCTCCTGCTCCTCTTAGCGGGGCAGGTCCGGCCACAGATGGGGGCACAGACCATGGTGAGTGGTCAGCGCCTTAATAGAGACCATGGGGCATCAGGGCTCCTAGCTGTTGGCGACAGGGGTCAAAGGGTCGACCTCGCCTGGCATCGGGCAGTACGGGGGCGCGCCCTCTTACCGAGCAGCTTGCTGGTCTGGATGTCGATGGGCACGTGTTGATGGTCCTGATGGGAAAGGAGGAGAGCGGGGCGTGAACTTGGGGAGGGGTCCTACTACTCGCGTGATCATTTCACGGCCCAACCGCCACCCTGCAGGGCGGGTTCGACAGGCCGGGGTGGGGGGAGCCCGCGAAGGAGGCCGGGGAAAGCGGGACGGGCTGAACCCTGTCCAAGGGCCCCAGGCCAGCCCCCCATTCTCCCAACTCCCATCCCCAAACCTGCATCTTTCTTTTACTTCCGCTTCCGGCCGGCCACCTAGGCCCGCCCCGCCTACCACCAATCCAGCGCGGTTGTGGTTGAGCCTCAGTTTAGGCATGAACGGGCCTCCTCCCGTCATGTCGTCGCCTTCCTCAGAGCCAATCGGGGCGCGCGCTCCACCCCCGGCCACGAGCCCCGCCCATGCCGGGGGCTCCGAATGGCTGAGTCTGGGAGGGGCGGGAGAACAGGAGACAGCCAATGGGAGACACAAGGCGGACTCAGGGGCTGGGGAGGGGCTGGGGAGGGGCGGGGGCGCCAGAAAGTGCTGCAGCGGTGTTGCGATCGCGGCTGGCGGCGCCCGAGAGCTGGTCCTGGCCGGGTCCAGGCCGCTTCCTGACTGCTTCCTGCCAGGCGGGCGCAGAGTTTTGAGCACAGACTAAAGTCTCTGCAGGCAGGGTCCTATTGCCTAACTGTACTACCTTGAGGCTGTTAGAAACACCTTCTTCCTGCCTTAAACCTTGCTTTACCATCTATCGTAGTTTGTAGATTTCTTGTATTTGTCACATTTTACCTTCCCATTCAGTTTACCTAATAGAGACACGTTTGAGCACCTGCCACATGTTGGGTGATTAGGGCAGGGAAGGGGAGTGGAGTCAAAGAAGGTCTCCCAAGGATAATACCTAAATTGAGTCTTGAAGGAAAAGCTGCAAAAAAAGTGGCGATGTGGGGAAGGGTGTTCCGGGTGGAGGAGACTGTACAGACAAAGCTTTGCAAACTGCAAGAGGGGTGCAGGGAACAACACGCAGGCAGGACTGGCAACACAATTGGTGGGGTCCAGTGCAAAATGAAAATGGAGGGCCCCTTGTTTAAACATGAAGAATTTCAAGAGAGCACTGCATAGGCCTTACACTCATGAAGCCGGCTATGCAGGAGAGCCAGTCTCTGTGCAGTAAAAGGTTTGAGGCAGGGAGTAGCCAGAAAAGAGACTGTAAAGGTGAAAGTCTATCATAGGGAGGAGCCTCATTAAGGAACATGGACTTCACCCCTGCAGACAGAGAGGAACCATTGGAGGTCTTTAAGGGTTTGAGGCAGGGAGGGACCTGTACGGATTGGCTGCCAAGAGGGTGGATTCCTGGAAGATAAGACCGGAGACGGGGAGACTGTCAGGAGGTTATTATGCAGAGTTTGGGGCCTGACCTGGCACGGAGGCCTGAGGAGGAGGGGAAGGGCTGGATGTGAGAGATGGTTGGAGGAAAATAGACAGGACTTGGCAATTGGCTGGCTGTGTGGGTGGGGGAGGGAGACAGCAAGGATGACACCTAGGTGGTTTGATGGGAGTGCCACCACCTGAGAAAGGGATGCTGATGCTGAGCAGGTGTTGGGGAGGAGGGGATTTCAGCTTTGAACTTGTGGGCTTGGTGGTGCTGGGAGACCCCCATGTGGAAAGAGGAGGCGCTTGGGTCCATAACTCTGGAGTTCAGAGGAGCCACAGGGCTAGGAACACAGCTTTGGAAAGCCACTGGTCTGTGTGGCTCCTAAAGTAGAAAATGCAGATCAAGTACAGATTCTACATATAGTTCCTAGCTGGCTGATCTGTGGTCCAGGTGGTCTGAAGCTGAGGTAGGCCAGGTGATCAGGCAAGAAGTGGGCAAGAGTGAGAATGGGCCGAGGATAGACCCCTGGGATTCTCACAGGACTGGGGGTGCCATTTTGCACCATCTCCTTGCAGGTTGTTAGCTCCTCCAGGAGGCTCTGCCTGGTTCTTTTCAGATGACCCTCCAGCTCTGCCCCAGCACAGCACTTGGGGTTCAGCAAATTTTTAATTGAACTGCATGGTGTGAAACAGCAATAAGAAGACCTAGATTCCTGCCCAATGAGATCCTGGACTGTTTACAAAACCTGTCTGCCAGCCCAGTTTCCTCAACAGGGAGAGAGTACCTATCCTGACTATCTCAGGGTATTTCTGTTTATAGGCTTAAATAAACAGACATACTATATATATATAAAATTTCATAGTTTATAACATGCCTTAATATATTTTCTCATGCTTTGTAAGCTGTGTGTGTGTGTGCATAACATTAATCATCATTACTGTAGATGAAAGACTTAACTGAAGATGTCTCATAGAGCAGAACTAAGAGCTGCTTCAGGGCTCCCATGGGAATTTGGCATCCATCTCAGAGTCCTGACTCAGGCTTTAGGAATTGCTGGGGCTCCCCCATGATTAAACAAATACATACTGAGCTCCAACTATGTGTTCCTGGCTCCCTGGGACATCCCAAGAAGCATGGCCCTGCCCTGCCAGCAAGGTGCATCTCTCCTCCTTGAACCAACAGGAGGGGCAGAGCAGGGCAGGGTGAGTCTGGAAGGCCCACCACCACTTTACCCCACCCACAGCTCCTGGGTGACTCATGGGGAACAGAAGGATGTTTGAGAATGGTTCTGCCAAGCTGCTGGCCTCAGGGTGGCTGGAGCATGGGCATGTGGGCTTTGGCAGCATGCTGCATTATTTGTCTTTTTCCAAGGCCATAGAGAACCTCAGGGCCTATGGGCAGATAGGCACGTAAGTGGTTTGGCATCCAGGGCATTGAGTTCCTTGGGGCTCCCAGCATCTGAGAAGTGGCAGGGAGAGGGTGTGGGATGCTTCTGATCTGACTGTGAATCTTTCAATTTTGTGCTGATTTAGGTGGGACACTGCCTGGGGGAAGGGCAACATATGTAGGCAGGTGGCAAAGGACATAGCAGGTCTGTGCCAGGTTTGGACAGGAAAGCACACAGCTCCAGGGCGCCGTGTATGCAGGCTGCCTTGTATCATTTGTTGTGGTTACCTGGCTTATTAAGTGATAACACTTAATAAGTCATGGGCCAGTGCAGATCTAAATGTTTTACAAGCCTTATTATCTAATTTGATCCTTCCAACAACTTTATAATGTGGGCCCTATTATTAGCCAGATTTTGAAGGCAAGGGAGCCAAAGCTTAGATAATTACGTAACTTGTCCAAGATCATTCAGTTGGAAGTTGGTGAGATGGCCTTCAAGAAAGCCAGGCCCACCTGTCTCCCCAGCCTGCCTTCCTGTCCTCTGCAGGATGTGGCTTCTCCTGCAGCCCCGCTGGCCTCATCCACTCAGCTGAGCCGCCTCAGCTCCAGGTCTCTTCCTCTCTCCTCTTCGGCTTGATTCCCATTTTCTTTCCAGTTGTTGGGCCAGACACTTAGAACCCTCATGCCTGTAGTCCCTGCCCCCTTCCAAAGTTCTTTCTTATCCGGCCCCACTCTGAGCAAGAATGCCCATTACTTATCTTGCTGCAATATCCATAAAAAGAATGCTTACCCTTGACATTCAAATAATCGATTTCTTTTATGTGCTATATGTTTATTACTTTATGGTCCACGTCTTCTGTGGGTTTGCTCACAGCCATGCTGACTGTGGAGTGAGTGAGTGAGTGAGTGAGTGAGTGAGTGAGTGTGTGTGTGTGTGTGTGTGTGTGTGTGTGTGTGTGTGATGTATCTTCCTGCTAGGCTGAAAGCCTTGGAAACTCAGCGGCCTTGATTGGGCCTTTTGCTGTTTGCAGTGTGATCTCTGTGTGGGCTTTTCCAGTCCGTCTCCCCAACTAGTCCGTGAGCACCTTGTGGGCGGGCTTTTCTGTCTCTGTAACCAGCTCCTGCCATGACGCTAGACCTGACATTGAGTGTCAGGTGCTTAATGGACCTTTATAAAGGGTGGGATAAGAGAAGTTGTGACACATCAGGAAGGCATTTGTTGATGAGGAGGGGGAGGGCTACAAGTTCCCCAGCTCTTTTCCTCATCACTCTCTCTATAGCTCAGGACTTGAAGTCAATCTCCCTGGGCCGCTTGGAACTGGAGGGAGGAAATCAGAGTGAAGACATCAGGGCTGGTTGGCTTCACAAGTTAAACACAGGCCAGTAAAGGCCTATGAGGGGCTGTCAGCTGCGTTGTGCTCTGGGATCACTGATTGCACCCTAAACCCTGGCCAGCCATGCCCTCTGCACCCCTTTACCTTTGTTAGTCCTCAGGGGGAAAACAACTCACTGGGTGGCAGTGAGTCTGAATGGGTCAGAGGTGTCATCTCTTAAGGATGCCACTGCATCTCATTATTTCATCACCTCCATCCTGGCAGGTAGAGGGACTCTGTTCTTCCAAGGGAGGGAAAACTAAGTTCACTACCAAACCACCCGTCTAAGAGCCTCTCTTCCCATGCAGTTCAATGTTAGGTACTCTCTATTCATGAAGTACTATCTGCTAGGGTGCTGGGGACCTTAACACAAAGACATAGTCCCAGCCCTCAAAGAAAGTGACAGTATGAAGTGTGAAGAACCCACCACACTCTAAATTCCATGTGGCATGCCCAGAACCTGGCGCTGCACTTGTGCATAGAAGGTGCTTTAAAAAATCCTTGTGAGTCAAATAAGAGCAATGCTCAGAATGCTAAGGGGACAGTATCCATCTTTCGGGGTAAAGGCATGATATGGGGACAGAAAAACCCTCTGAGCAGGCTCCTGGGAGAGGTCACCCCTGAACTGAGTCATGAAGGATGGAATGAATTGTGGTAGCAGAGAGAGGAGAGCGCAGAGAGGAGGAAACAAGGGTGTTGTCCTAGGAAGAGGGAATAACGTGATGAAGCACATTCAGAAAGCAGGGCTGTTCCAGAGGGGGTGGTTGTGGGAGCACACAACATGTTTGCAGAGCGGAAGGAATCAGGTTGAAGAGATTCGCAAGGGGAAATCATGAAGAACACTCAAGTCTGTGACACAGGGTTGAAATTTAATCTTGTACTCAGGGTTCCCAACCAATGCACAGCAGCTCTCTGGAAGGCTACAGAATTGTGCAAAGAGTCCAGGGATCCATAAATGCCTTATTTGTATGATATTAGTCAGTGTGCGCTAGAAGGGCACCTACCGTGTGGGGAGGTGGAGAAGTATTTCTACATTGAGAGAGGAATCTTTCAGAGAACAAGAACCCAAATGGCTAACATGTGTATGAAAAGATGTTCGATCTTACCAGAAACTAGCTAGATGTGTAGTTCGCTAGAGCTGCTGTAACACACTACCACAAAATAGGTGCCTTAAAATAATGGAAATGTATTCCCTCACAGTTCTGGAGGCCAGAAGTCTGGAATCAAGGGGTCAGCAAGGTTGGTTCCTCCTGAAGGTTTGGAGGGAGAATCTGTGCTGTGCGTCTCCCCTGGCCTCTCGTGTGGCCAGCAGGCCTCAGTGTCCCTTGGCTTGGTGCTGTGTCACTCCAGTCACCGCCTCTGTCCTCACATGGCATCTCTCCTGAATGACCCTGTGTCTCTCCTCCTAGAAGGACACTAGTCCTGGGTTTTAGGGCCCACCCCGATCCAGTATGACCTCATCTTAACTCATTACATCTGCAAAGACCCTATTTCCAAGTAAGGTCACATTCTGGGATGTGAGGGATGTGAATCTGAGGGGACACTGTTCAATCCAGTATGTTCGGGTGATGCAAATATAAAAGACACAAAGATGACCATTTCCATTGTACCAGCAAAAATTTAAATGTCTGTGTCACAGGCCATGTTCTTCAGAAGCAGGTGAAGTTCTTGGGGCAAAATATTTATTAGGGCCACTTCCTATGACAGGATCCAGACAGAAGTAGGACTGGGCAGAGGGGGCCAACTGTAACGCAAGCCTCACAAAGCTTCAGTCTATTTGCTGGGGACTCTGGAGTGAGGAGTGCCCCTCAGAGGGTCCTTCATGGGGCTGAAATGGCTGGACTTTATATCCCAGATGCAGGCTGCCCCAGAAGGGCAGACCCTGCTGGAGCTAACGGCTGGAGGCCAACTGCTGAGGAAGCAGCCAGGCCTTCCTGGAAGGGGGCTGGGTGGTGCCTTCATTGTCTGCCAGTCTGACAGCGGAGGTGGTCAGAGTGAAGAGGGTGGCAGGCAGAGAAACACTCCTGCCCCCCAAAGAATCCTGTTCTCTCAGACCTACACTAGAGAAGGAGCGCCAGTGAGAACCATGGTCGGCAGAATTCACCCAGGATCCCCCTGTGTGCCCTTTGTAGAATGCTACTAGGACCAGGAGCAGCTCCTGGAGGCCTCAGCCCACCCTCCTGAGAGGGACCAGCCTGGGAAGTCAGGCCTAACCACTGACCTTCAGGAGATTTATTTCTGGGAGGAGCAGGGTTGGGAGGGGAACCTATGACTGCGACCTTACTTGGAAAAAGTCTTCTCAGATGTGATTAGCTTAAGAATTTTGAGATGAAGGAGATCATCCTGGCTTATGGGGTGAGCCCGAAATATTACCACAAGTGGTCTTGAAAGAAGAGGCAGGGGCAGATGAGACACGGGAAAGAGGAGAAGGCAGGAAGGATGGAGGAGGTGGAGATTGGAGAGATGTGGCCACGAGCGTAGGGATGCCTGCGGCCGCCAGGAACCAAAAGAAGCAAGGAACAGATGGTCCCAGGAGTCTCCAGTGGGACTGTGGCCCTGCCGACACGTTGGTCTTGGCCAGTGAAACCGATTCTGGACTTTAGGCCTCCGGAACTGGGTGAGAATACCTATCTGTTGTTTAAAGCCATCAAGTTTGTGGTAATTTGTTACGTCAGCCTCAGGAAACTGAAACAGAAAGTAACAGGACAGTTGCTAGTGGGGCACAAGCTAGTGTACCCACTTAAAGGAATGAGAGTTCTCACATGCAGAACCTTGGGGAGAGCCTGGCACAGTCCTCGCCAATACTGGCAGCTCATACCCCACTTCCCCGCTGAGGGCTCCCCGTGGGGAGACAGGACACGAAAGCATGCCATGGCGACCACCTCCGGTTCAGATCCTCCTCCCGGCGGCACCTGGTATAGCCCCTGGACCCCAGGCTGTGGCTTTGCCCTACGTTTCACCTCAGCCAGGCTGGGCATCCCCAAGATCTCCAGTCTCTGGCCTTCCAGGGAAGAGGGGATGCTAAGGGGCATAGCAGCTCCTCTCTTCTCCCTGCTTTGAGAGAAAAAAAAAACCCTGGAGTCTAGATCAACTCCCTGGGCAGAGGTCAGTGAGATAAGGACAATCTGTCGGGCCAGATTGGATCCGCCATCCAGGGAGGCCCCGTGCTGTGCGCCACACCAGGGCACCAAAGTCCTTGGGGCTCCCTTAGGTGTATTTTACTTGCTTCACTAACAATAGCATGTTTCTGAAAACATGCATGTTGTATGTTTGTATATGGCAGGTATACATATACACTGACATAGTTTTAGGAAAGTGGATTTAAATCAAATAATGTTACAAAGCAATAAAGCAGCCTGTGTGGCGTTGATCTGTTAAAGGGCTATTTATAGGTTATAACCTGATCTCAAACTCCCCTCCCAACCCTGCTCCTCCCAGAAATAAATCTCCTGAAGGTCAGTGGTTAGGCCTGACTTCCCAGGCTGGTCCCTCTCAGGAGGGTGGGCTGAGGCCTCCAGGAGCTGCTCCTGGTTCTGGTAGCATTCTACAAAGAGCACACAGGGGGATCCTGGGTGAATTCTGCCCACCATGATTCTCACTGGTGCTTCTTCTCTAGTGTAGGTCTGAGAGAAGAGGATTTTGCAGTCCGGGGTCCCAGACATCAGAAAGGCCTGGGTTTCAGAGCTTGGGGGAATGAGTACCTCCAGGAAGAGCCTCTTCCTGTATGGATGGCTATGGTGCCCTAGCCCCTAGTTACTGTACCATAGGCTAGTGTCCATTCCACCATCCTTTAGTCTTGTCCCAATACCTGAGCTAGGTTGAGTTTTTAGCCTCTTCTGGGGTTTTCAGGACTAGACATCCACTCTTGAAGAGACAGGGCTTTCAGAAAAAGTGACAGATCTAGAAAGCTGGGGGCACCTTCCTGGCACAACTGTGTACACCTCTCACTAGAGGCAGGAGGGCCTTGCAAAATAATATCTTCCAGTTCACATAACCCCCCAGGAAGATAATATAATAGCAAGCCTGCAAACCACAAGAAATGAAATAAATGTTTTTTTCTCACATTTACCTGCCCCAGATTTAGGGCCAAATGTAACTGGCTACATTAGGAATTTCTTAGAGTAAAGACAATACTTCTGTTTCTCATTTGTATCTTAAAACTTGAATTAAGTATCCATTAGATATCAGGTCTGTATCAGTGATAGATAATTCTGGGCTCAAGGATCTTAAATTCTGTAGGGGAGGCAAACATATGAATAGATCATTACAATACTACATATGTGTGCATATATATATATATATATATATATATGTGCATATATATATTTGTGTGTGTGTGTGTGTATATACATACATAAAATCAATCATGGTATATATCATGTTAGGTATAAACATATGAATAAGCTCCATAAGAACAAGAAAATTCCTGGTGGAGTAGGAGGTATAATTAACTTGGGTCCTGAGGGATCAATAGGAGTTTGTCTTGGTTTACACAGCAGATGGGAAGGCCATTCCTAGCAAAAACATAGCATGCACTCCTGTTCTCACCCTCCTAAACAGCCTCTGTGCCCAGGAAGGTAGGCAGAAAAAGGGCCTAGCATGTGTATTCAGAGAGGGTTGGGAGAGGAAGCTGCAGAGGCCCCATCCTAGGAGGACCACCAGGCTAGGCAGGTTCCACTGTAGGCTGGGGGAATTTTTGAAGGACTGTTTATTTGAGGCCTAGGGGTAGGAGGGCTGTTTTAGGATGGAAAGGAATAGGAATTCAAAAGGTCATGAGAAGTTGAACCAAGCAGAAGCAAGTTGGAGATGATTGGGCAGGTTTGAGAGTTGATTAGGATTTAAAATGTAATTTGGAGGGGGCCTGGGAAAGGGGGAATCATATGCCTTTTCTCTTCCTGGTGCCTTGTTCAGAGCTTGGCACGCACACACTCAGTCCTGGGAGAAGGTGGCTGGGCAGCTGGATTGAGCATCTAGGCTGGGCAGCCTGGGGGCACGAAGCCGCAGGGCCCCTGAACATGCAGCAGAGGTTCCCACTCTCCAGAGACTCTCATCCCAGGGGAGAGAGAGAGAATACAAACACAAACAGGCCACCTAAGGGTGGTTGCAAAACAGCCCCCTCTCTGGAGTGGAGCGGTCTGTAAAAGCAGCCCCAGCTGAGGGTCACACATAACCATGGCTAATGGAGGTTTACAGGAGGCCGGGTGGCTGCAGGCCAGTGAGGTATCAGTGAGGACACCACCCCTCTGCCCCACTCCCTGACCGTGTGCCCACAGCTGCCTTCTTGACTTTCCCTCTCTTCCTGCCTCACCAGGGCCCCATCCCTGTCTACTTGCCCTTAGTTTTACCCACTTTCTAATACCTAGCAAAGCCCATGCATGGACAGCTGGAAGTTTGGGGGAAGTTGAATGAAGTGGGTACTTTGGAGGTGGGAAGCCCATCACAGCTCTCACCGAGAGTCTGACACGAGTATGCTCCTGCGTGCAGAACGATGAACGCCCCTCTGCCCCCACACATGGAATCGTGCAAATGATTTCAGGGCCCCGGAAGCCCACCTCCAAGGAGTAGACACGAGGGGATGAGGATGTTTGAGGTTGTGGTGGTCTGGAGGGCGTGGCCTAAGAAGGGACCACCTCCCTCACCCCAGGGAGATCTTGAGGAGGGCCCTTCAGGCGAGGAGGGAACCACGGACCCCCACCCAGTGCCTTCCTTGAGGAGCACTGAGCTTTGGGGTGGAGCAGACAGCCTGGGAACCGGTCTGCCAACCAGTTTAACCAGGGACTGGTTTCGACTCCAGAGTTCAAAGGAGCTGGGGTGCATCCCATCCTGCCAGCCCACCGGGAGCAGTGGTCCTTAACCCTTTCCCGGTTGTGCCCAGGGCAACGTCTAGGTGGTTCTGTGCTGAAGAGGGGTCTGAGCCTCTTTGAAGCATGAAATGGATGGGGGTGACCTTAACTATAGCTGGGGGTGCAAGCAGGCACTCGAGAGTGGGGAAACTGTCAAAGTGGCTCCTGTGTTCCCCCCACCCCAGGTTTCCCTTGGGGTTGCCTCCTCCTGGTCAGGAGTTCCCTGGAGGACCCTGGCTTCTGGGAGGATGCAGGAGCGCTGGGATTGGATTTCTGGGGTGATGAATATTCATCAGTCAGAGCCGGCCTCTGCTTCTGTTGACTTAGCCGGGAGGGGCTGGGTTTCAGGTTCACCTTGACTCCTGGAGCTGCAGCGGAGCAGGTATCCGCTCCTGCACCTGTTTCTCTTGCACCTGCCGTGCAGCTGCTCCTACCCAGCCCTCCTGACCTGAGCCTTGCCTGGCGTGGCACTCTGGAAGCACCCCTACCTCCCCCAGTCTACCTCTGGGGCAGCTCCTACACTCAGCGCCTCTAAGGAAGGTCTCGCCTTCAGCCCAGAGGAGTCAGGCTGACAGGTACAAACAGAGGGCCGGTGGGTGGGGAAATCAAGGCACAGACTCTAGTCAGGGCACCCAGTTCTGCCTCCGTGGCTGACAAGCCTAGCTGGCAGAGGGACCCAGGCATGCAGGCTCCCATCTCTCCCTAGGTGGGCAGGCAGAACTCGACTCATCCCACTGGCTTCTTGGAGTCAGTCCAGGCCTCCAGCAGAGCTCCTTCTGGGAAAGTTTCACTCTGGAGCAGTTTTCTATTAACTCTGGCTGAACTGGAGCCTACCACCTCCCACCCCCATGCCTGGAGGATGTTCCTGGCTGTCTGGTAGGAACATCTCCCTGTTCCTATCCAAGGTACCCCAGTCTTATCCAGACGGAAAGGTGCCATCAGGGGCCTTGCAGAGGGATGAGGGTGGGGATTTTGTCTTACAACATAGAAGCTGACTTTCTCTCTTAAACCCCCTCTACCTCTCCACCTCTGCCACAGTCAATTGTTAACTTGTCCCAGCTCAGAAGGGGCCCAGCCCAGTCTGGACAAGGCCCTTAGAGCTGCTCACAGAACTCAGCTGAGGTGTGGGCCCTGTCCTGGGGTGCCCATATGCTATGGTTCTGGCTGCCATAGGTGGGGGGTGACAGGCTTCCCATGAGGCCCTTTGTGGGCTCCAAAGCTGTGCAAACAGCAAAAGTGTAGATGGCAACCTCAGGGGCTGATTTCTATCATTCAGTGGATTGCAGGGCCCCAGGGCCAGGGCCCAGCCCTCAGCTGGCCAGCACAGGGCCCTCCCTGTACAAGCAGACTACACTGCTCACCACATGTCACCAAACTCTGGGTCTGTTCAAAGCCCAAGGCCTTCTGTATTAGGCATGGGCCTGTGGCTGTAGGTATCTTGATCTTTGCAACTTTGGGTAGGTGGGAAATTTGGATATCACATCACTTTTTTTTTTTAAAGCAAAGCAGCTTTTACACTATCTTGGGAGTAGCTCACTATTTAAAAGAATCTTATAGCTTGGTTATTTTGTAAAACAAAGAATAATCTGTTCTACAAATTCAGATTTCCATATGTCAGGATTTCCTAAAGAAGCAAACAGCTGCTCACTGATTCTCATGTGTCCTCCTGCATAGAAGGGCAAGCCTGGCTTGGCAAAAACATCTCAGACCAGAGTTCAAGGATGCCAATGCCTTGGTGCTGTGGTGGAGGCCCCAGGGCAGGGTCCAAGGGCTATTCCTGTCTCTCTCTATGATTTTCTGATAAGTTCTTAGCGAGCCTGTTGCTCTCTTTATTCCAAGGAGAGTTAAGTTCCATAGATGCCAACTTGAAATACCCATTAAAACAGGTATATTTTAACTGGCACAGGTAGAAACCACTTCCTCTCAAGGAGCTAGGCGGTCTGGCGGTTACCATCGGTTCAGGAGCTGAACCCTCACTCCCCAAATTCCTTGGCGACCCCAGATAGGCGGTGGTGAGGCCGTGGGCCTTACCCCAGATCAGGCAGTGGCTGGGGCATCCACAGGCCAAGCGAGCGCCCTGTCCCTCCTTCCCTGCCCTCCCCACAACTCCTTCCAGAAACCCATTCGGGAACACTGAGTTCTGTGCAAGGTTGTACTAAGCCCAGGTGGGGCAAGCTGCCAAAGCAAACCTCTCAGGCGATCCCCTCGGTGCACTCACCTCTCCAGGGTGCTCTGAAAGTATTTATCTGGCCACTGTTAGCTACTCCTTCACTTTCTAAGTGGGAGCTGCCCGAAATCTCCCCTGGGCTTCTCTGGCTACTTGAGATCAGCTAGAGGAACAAGCCCGAAATGTGTCATCTGCTTCCTGGACAGAAAGGCAGTAAGGAATCCACTGGTTATGTGCTCTGGGCAGGGGGTGGGTATTTCGGGGGACAGGGGACAACAGCAGCAAGGAACTGATGGATGTGGGTACTCAACTCATTCCAAGCCTAGGCCAGCAGCCTGGCTTGCAGACCCCACGTTCCGCCCCTGTCGGGTATCCTTATGGAGGGTCCAGCATATGATAACCATGGCTCACATGTACCAAACCTCCTTCCAAATTTCCAGCTTCCCTTCAAACTCCTGTCCTGGTGGAAGCTGGGTGGGGAAAGGAGCCATCCATCAGTAATTATTACCATTATCCTAAGTTTTACTTTGCAAAGTGTGTCTATCTACCTCTGTGTGCAGGGATTAATATCAGAGCAAAATGTTAGGGGTGAAGGGACAGGTGAAGACACTGAGGTGCACAGAAGTAACTTGTCAGAGGTCACGAGGCTGGAACAGTCCCCAGGACCTCACTTCCAGCTGGAGTTTTCTCCTCGTTAGAAAAAGCCCTGCAGCTCCTTTAGTACTGTTGGGCACGGCTGGGAAGTCCAAATTACTCTGAACATCACAAATCCTATTCAGTTTCGTAATGAATTCCAAGCAAGATGCACAGGGTGTTTCTGTCTGTCTAATACCAGTTGGTCATCTGCCCATTCCTGGCCTAGTGTCACACCAGAAGCAGCTTGGAAAGGTGTCAAAGGCCTGGATGCTGGGTAAGCCAGGCAAACTGTTCACCTTCCTGCAGCCCTGGGGGGCCTGGGATCTCCAAGCTCCCTCCAGCCCTGTGTGACGGTGGCGTGTGGTCATCCAGCTGCCCCTCTGCCTGGCTCAGGTGGCTGCCCCTTCCCCAGACCCTTCTCTCTCTACTCTCTGAAAGTATTGCACCTCTTGCCTGAATCCTGGATTCAATCAGCCCCACTTTTAATTCTTTCAGGCCAAGACTATTAAGATAACTCATGACTAGGAGTCCAGAGAGGGCTGCTCCACATCCCCTCTTCTCCTAACTAACCCCCTCTCTCTCCCACCGTGTTCCTACAGAAAGCCCCAGCCTCGGCCCAGAGAGCACCATGACTGAGGTCGGCTGGTGGAAGCTGACCTTCCTACGGAAAAAGAAGTCCACTCCCAAGGTGCTGTATGAGATCCCTGACACCTATGCCCAGACAGAGGATGACGCGGAGCCCCCGACACCCGAGGGTGGGAGCCCCAACAACGACTTCAACGCCCGGCTGGAGAAGATTGTGGACAAGAGCACAAAGGGGAAGCATGTCAAAGTCTCCAATTCTGGCCGCTTCAAGGAGAAGAAAAAAGTCCGTGCCACACTGGCAGAGAACCCCAAACTCTTTGATGACAGGGAGGGCAAAGGACAGTGAAGGGGGCCCAGGAGGATGCTAGTACCTCCCTGCTCCCTGCCATCAGCTAGCCTGAGACAGGAGCTTGCCACGCTGGCCTCTTTTGGCCACAGCTGAAGCCGTGGGGGCAGTTGATGCCTGCTGGCAGGAATTGTCTGGTTTTAGGTTTATATTTATGTGCTCCAGCTTTCTGGAAGGACTGGGAGACCTCAGGGTTCTCCCAGCCTCCCCCACCACGTACAAACGCACTCCAATTCAAGGATGAAAAGTCCCAGCCAGGAAGGACAGCCCTCCTTGAAGCAGTGGTAGCAGCAGCCAGGAAATGAGCATGGCAAGGAGTGCAGAGGAGCCGGACAGACGTCACCTCCTTCTAGGGTACAGGGTCAAGGGTCAGTCTAAACTGTGGCTCCCTCTACTTTCTCTGTGACTGTTCCCTGGAACAATTCTGTAAGGGAATTTTCCAGAAGCCATGTGATGGGAGGTAATTTTTTGGAGCCTGAGGCAGAGACACTGAACTTGAGCTCACCTCCTAACACAACTGAAAAACTTCCTGGAACTTTGCCCCCAAGTATGCAGGGGGAGTAGAACACCGGCACCCTCTGGGGTGCTGCAGAAGGCCAGGTTAGGGGTCCCATGGGTTCCTGCACATATCTTCAAAGGGAGACTACATCAGCCCACTGGTCCCAACTAGGAGCTGGGGAAGCTCTAGTAGGGGCTAAAAGCAGCCAGTTCTCGTCTCTCTTTCCCCTACTAGTACTTAAGATGGATCAGCCCCAGAGATAAGTCCTGGAGCCTTGAATTTGTTTTAAAAAATTGTATGTTTCTTTTTGTAATAAACAATACTGCAAAAGCAGAGAACCTATTGATGCTCTTGTCATGCATTTATAGAGATGACTTTTTACAAAATTTTTATTGAGGTATCATTGATATACACTCTTATGAAGGTTTCACATGAAAAACAATGTTGTTACTACATTTACCCATATTATCAAGTCCCTCTCCATACTCCATTGCAGTCACTGTCCATCAGTGTAGTAAGATGTCACAGAGTCACTTGTATAGATGACTATTTTTCAAATGCCTTTACTCCCTTCATGTAAGTAAATCAAATGTTCCTTTCAAGCATCAGAAGGGTCCCCAGGTGTGAAAATGTAGCACTTGGGTCACCAGAAAGGCATCAGGGGCCCCAAGAGAGTGGAAAAGAACTTTGGTGACTGATCCCAAAGATGCAGTGGTTTGGTTTGGGATCAATATTCAAGTTCTGGTTCCATGCCTTTGTAGCTGAGTGATTTAGGGAACATGAAAAAGCAAAAACAAAAAAATGAACCTTCCTCTGAACCTCAGTTTCCTTTCTTTAGAGAAAGCTGTGATACTCCCTATTTCCCGGGTCAAGGTCAATACTAAGTGCCCCATGGTAGGGCCACTACAGTCCTATCATAGTGCTCAGTTAATATTGGTTTCCTGCCCCTTCATTTATTAAGGAACTCTACCATAGCCCACAGCATCGGCTTAAGGAATAGGGGAGAATGTGCTTCCTACCCTGTTAGACCCAGATCTTTCTCAAGCCCCAGGAACTGGAACTGGAAAAAAAAGGCCAAATTTCTGGAGCTCAGAGTGCGAACAGGGAGAGACCAAGGCGACGACTAAATGATGGGTCCTACAGCTCTCAGGCCAGCTCCCTGCAGGCTGTGGGGGCGCCCCGCCCCACCTCAGGGAGTGTTGCTCAGGAAATTCATTACCAAAACAAACAGACCCACACAAGGGGGCCTTTGTCAGGTGGCCTCACCCCGGCCAAGGGAAGCTCTGGGATGAGTGAGGGAGACCAGGAGACACGAGAGGGAAAGTGGGCTCAGGAGCGCTGCCTTCCCCAAGGCCTTTTCCCCTACCCCTCCCACCCCATGCAGCCTCCAACCAGTCCATACAGGCTCCCAGGGAGGAGCTGAGCTGGCCTGTACTCCACCCCTAGATGACATTCGCCGCCCTGTGGCAGGAACTCCATGCGGCTCTTCATTTACTCATCTCATCACCGGAGACTGGTGCTGTCATTACCCCCATTTTCCGGGCGAGTTAGCTGAGGCTTAGAGAAATGAAAACAGCGAAGACACTTGTCCTAGGTTAGGCATGCACAGCGGTGGAGCTTGCCTGAGGCCAGGGCTGGCCTGTGCTGTGTCCACAGCACCACACAGCCCTTCCTCTCTTGATTTTTGCCTGTTCAGGGGATGGAAACAGACTCAGAATAAGGAAAGGAGTACAGTCCCCTTCTGCAGAAGGGAAGGTGGTAGGGGGAGAGGCAATACCTTGGCTTTGGGATCCTAGGACGTGAGCACCATTCCCAGGTGGGCTGTTCAGATTCCAGAAGCAATGGGGGAAAGCCCACCAGCTTCGAGGCTGTGTCCCCTGAGAACGGGACTTTAGGGACCTGCCATGTCAGCTCATCCTGAGGCTCCTTGGGGAGAAGGCAGGAGTCAGGCTGGGCCCTGGGCCACAGACCCATGTTCTACCCAATACTGGCATCACATTGCCATCATTGCCTCTCTTAGGTGAGAGAGTCTATGGCTCCTCTGCCCTGTGCCTCAACCCTGCCCCACAGAAATCTTTCAGGGTAACTCCTATATATCCCTAAGCTGGGGGGGTCCAGGAATGAGGACGCACAATGGGTACCTACTCAAAGCTAAAGGGACATCTGGCTCCCCAACGGAGTCAGCGCAAGGCACTGAAAGTATTCACGAGGCCAGAGGAGAAGGAGGAACCGAGAGTGCAAATACGCACTGGAGCTGAGAGAGGTTACGGGTTACCGACCACAGTTTCACTGGGACTCGACCCAAGGCGGGGAAGGGGAAGGCAGGCAGGGCTGGCTAGAACCAGCCTGCACTGGCCAGAAGGGGCCAACCCTGGGCGGCAGGCTCCCCCTGCTGGACACCTAACCTCTAGGGAGAGGAGAAGAAAGATGAGGAGTCACTTAAATCCCCCAATCCCCCCCGGGGGGTGGGGTGGGCACAAGACCAGGCCAGGTTGAACATTAATATGCCCAGTTGACAAGCTTTTATTACAGACTTGGCATAGTGATTGTCAGACAGAGAACAGGAAATGGGACAGCTGAGACCAGGCTCAAAGCTGGGGGGACACACAGCCCCCTCTAACACAGGACAAGGTAGTGAAGGTCATCCAGCACCCTCTTCTGCAGGTGCCACAGGGCTAGTAGCATTGTGCCTTCTGCACTCAGGCTTAAGGGGGCACCAACACTGAGAGGGCCGCCCTGCAGGAGCTGCCAGTCAGTGACAGGCACTGAAGCACACTCCTGTACCGTGGAATGGAGCGGCTCACGGAGCGGCAAGTTCACTGCCAACACGCTTGGATAGTAGTTCTCTGATGCTAGCTTAGTCCCAGCGAACATTTACCCAGACTGGCTCCTCTCCACAGCTCGTAGGCCATTCGTTCAGGCTGTCCCTGGTCACTGATGCACACTCAAGGAAAGCGAACCGTTAAGCACAGGCCTCGGCTGAAGGTCATTGAAGATTCCAGTTGTAAGGGTGGGAGGTCGCTGGTCTAGAAATTGAGGCCAGTGCCTCCGGTCACCTGTGGGGTTTGTTAAATGCAGAATGGGATGCTGTGGGTCTGGGGTGGGATCCCAAGTGCTACAGATGTTGCTGGCCCATGGAACACACTGCAAGTGGCAAGGGTTGTCAGCCTCGGCTGCAGAGAATTCCCTGGGGAGCTTTTAATTTAATTTTATATCTGGATATAAAATACATATGTGTGTGTATACACACACATACACACACATATAGCGCTCAGAAACAATTGTGGAGAGGAAAGCTTGATTTTAATCTTTGGCCGAACACATGAATCCCTGTACAAAACTCCTGATTGACTGGGATTGAATACTTCTAGTGACAGAACGCTCACTATCTAATAGGCAACTACTTCCTCTTAGGCATCCCTGATTGTTTGTAATCCCTTTCCATATTGAGATGAATACTTCTGTGTAACTTCCACCTACGGGTCCTTCGGAGCTACAGAGAATAAATCTAATCTTTTTTCCACACTGTTGTGCTTTTGATAATGGGAGGCAACTACCAGTAGGGTAAGTGCTATAAAAATATCCTACAAGTAAATGAGTTCATTAAGGTTCTTTTAGTTACAAGTAACAAGTCAATTTTAGCCAGTGTGAGCCAAATTTTTTTTTTCTAACGGAGACCGTGGGTGCTTTGATGCAGGAGGAGGAATTGCACAGTCCAGAAGTGGGAAGGAGGGATCCAGGGTCACTCAGGGATTGCAAGAGTGGCAGCCAGAAGCTGTTCTTTCTTGGCTGTCATTAATGACTTGGCCACAATGACTCCCATGCTCTGGGTCCTACATTTCAAATTCAAATTGTTGGCAAGAAAAACCGATTGGTTAGATTGGCTCAGGGGTTTATGCTGGGACCAATCAGCTTTGGCCAGTACGAGTCAGTCACCTGAAAACAGACAGGGCTGCTGGGGGACCCCGGATGTCACCAGAAAAGGCAACCACATCAGCTGCTACCTCTAGAGGGAGCTATTCCAAAAAAATCATAGTCAAAGTCAAGAAAACAACGATGGGATTATTTTTCCATTTATGATTCTCTGTGCCTTTGCTACACTTCACAAGACCAGCTAACTGAGAGATAGCTGAGTAGAGATTTGGTAGCCTAGACTCTGAAGAGCCTTAAATATAAGGGGTGGGGAGGGAAGTCGGTTGAGTTTAGAAGGGCCTGAC
This sequence comes from Smutsia gigantea, assembly GCA_032199065.1. Lineage (NCBI taxonomy): Eukaryota > Metazoa > Chordata > Mammalia > Pholidota > Manidae > Smutsia > Smutsia gigantea. The sequence continues at coordinate 3,381 of JAVSCE010004943.1, read as the reverse complement.
TCCCCATCCACACCCTCTCTTAGCTGCCAGCCCTAGCTCCAGCTGGCACCAGTGGACTGGGGATCAGGGTGCAAGTCTCTCAAAGAGCCAGTCTTCCTCCCCGCGGTGGGTCATGGGCCCCAAAGGGGAGACTTCTGTGGGTGCGCTCCGTCGAAAGATGATCCGGTCGTGCAGGCGGTTGGTTTGGCCTTGCCAGAACTCTATCACCCGTGGGTACAGGACGTAGCCACCCCTACAAGGAGAAGCAGAGGTTCTGATGCTCTGCATTTTTCCAGCCAGGTCAACCCCCACCCCATTCCAGGCCCCTTGAAGGAAGTTGCTGGGATGCATCTGATGAGGGTTGCCAGGAAGGAGTAAATCTGTAACTCCAAAGATGGGGAGGTTCCAAGTAAACTCGAGGGTCATGGTGCCCCTTTCTAGATGACCACTATGTATTACTCACCAGTATTTTGGCTTTGGCACCTCTTGTTCCTGGTAGAGCTGCTCCAGCTCCTCATTTTTCTTTCTCAAATACTGTCCAGGGAAAGGAGATGGAAGGCCAGTCAAGTCAGTGACTCATTTAATAACCATTTACTGAGCCTGTGCTCTGTGCCAGGCACTGGGGACACAGGTGAGCAAGGCAGGCTGGCCTCTGGCCTCTGGGAGCACAATCCAATGGGTGGGTCAGACAGGTAAAGGAGGCCCATTGCCCCCGCTCCCCACCTCCACTTTCCCCAGGGAGACATTCTTTTTCACTTTGCTGGAGGGAGGGCCCTGGCATCCCCTGGCAACAGCCTCTGGGGATAAGCCAAGGCCCCCACCACCCAGAGGACTGAGGAGGAGCCCCACTCACCTCCCGATCTGGGATCACAGAACTCTGGTGACTGACAACTGCCCCAATCTGGCTGCTCTTGGGGCGGGAGTGGAAGTAGCTCTCGGCCTCCTGCTCAGGTAGCTTCTTCACGGAACCTTCCACACGCACCTGCTCAGGGGTGGCTCTGGCTAAATGGCGTTCAATGCCGCCTGCCCTTCCTACCAGCACAAGTCCCATTCCTCACTTTCTTCTCCTTATCCACTGCCCCACTACTGCTGGCTCCAACTACAACAGCTAATTGAGAGCTTTTGGAGAAATAGGATGTTTACCCAGCCTGGGGACCACCATTGCTCATCTATAAACTCAGGACCCTTCCACCCCAGCCCACCCTAGGCTGTCCTGGGAATGGTCACTCACCTGACGGTTTAAGGGCTCCCAGTAGAAGACAAGGGAAGCAAAGGGATTAGAGTCCTGGAAATGAAAAAGAATCCAGACAGCCATCAGCATAGCAGGGAGGACACCTCCAACATGCAGGGGAAGGCAAGAAGTCTGCAGCATGCAGGCCCACAGCAGGTGCATTCCCTGTAATATCTCATTTAAACCCTCAAAAGGTAGGCCTGCTTTCAGGTGAGGGGACAGGCTCAGAGAGGTTAAGTAATGTGCTTAAGTTCACACAGTAAGTGGTAGAGCTGCTCTGAAAACCTACACCAGCTGGACTCCAAAATGAGGCTTGCCATTTCTCTCACCCATAGATTGCAAGTCGCTGGAAATGTGTTTGGCTGGCATGGACTCAGGAAGGGCTACTCATTTTGATTCAAGGATGAAATTCATACAAAGTGTCAACTCTTGTGCTCCACACCAGGAGAGGTGTTGGGGGTATAACAGAGATACAACTGATGCAGCCTCTGCCCCCACACAGCTTACAGTTTACAGAGGAAACAAGCCTGAATCACATAAGCGCATAAATAAATGTGTATTTAGAAACTGAAAAAGTAGCAGAAAGGAAAGGTACAAGTCTCAGTGACAGCAAACAGTACAAGCAGCTGACTCAGCACTGGAGCTGAGAGAGGCTTTCCTGAGAAGGTAACACTGGGGCTGAGAGTGGCAAGTGCAAAAGCCCGCAGGCAAGACGGCACCTGAGCACTGTTGGAAATGCTTTGGGGCAAGGGTGGCATGAAAAGGCAACCAAGGGAATGAGGGCTGGACTTGCAGGCCTGAGAAGATTTATCATGAACCCTCACCAGCTCTTTTCCCTTTCTACTCTCCAAGTTAGTGAAGAAGCGGAAGCCATCCTTGCCGAAGCCCTTCAGCAGCACCATACGGGCAGACGGTTTTCCATCTCTGGGGCAAAGAGCAAAGCACCATGGTCAGAGCCCATTTCAATGTCCTTGTTACCACCCATCCCTACAGGGTATCTGCACACCCGTACACCTGTGACTCTGCACTGTCTGGGCACTCAGGCTACCCAGTCCCACTTGCCCCTAGGGATCTGTCCTAGAGAGGCAAGTATGTCACCACTACCTGGGTCCTGTTATGGACTGAATTACGTCCCCCTAAAATGCTATGTTGAAGCCCTAACTCCCAATGTGACTATATTTGGAGATAGGGCCTTTAAGGAAGTTATTAAGGTTAAATGAGGTCATAAGGGTGGGACTCTAATTCAATAGAACTGTGTCTTTATAAGAAAAGGAAGGATACCAGAGTGTGAGCTCTCTCTTCCTGCACGCACACAGGGGAAGGGCATGTGAGGACACAGAAGAAGGCGGCCATCTGCAAGCCAGGAAGAGAGGCCTCACTGGAAACCAAGTCTGACAGCACCTTGAGCTTAGACTTCTAGCTTTTAGGACTGTGAGAAAATAAATTTCTGTTGTTTAAGCCACCCAGTCTGTGCTATTTTGTTATGGCAGCCCTAGCAGACTATCAAAGCTTTAAGGGCCGTGACCGATGGCAATGCGATCAGGCAGTGCTGAGATCCCGGAAGGGGCAGTCAAGCAGGTCCTCCGCTCAGAGCTCTGGGGATACCCAGCCACAGAGTACAAGAGCCCTGCCTTCAAGGCCTTACACTTTAGTGGGGGGGGGGGGGACACGGACGGACAAGAAGAGTTGAATAAGAGGCTAACTAAAAGATGTCTCAAGGGTATATGACTGATTGTCGAATGATACAACCAAGCACAGGGCTAGGTTTCAAAAGACGGAGAGAGCTTTATGGAGAAGTTCCAGGAGATGTAGTTCTTAAAAGGACAGATGGGGATTGGGTAGATGAGGAGGTGAGGGAGACAAGGGTATGTGTGTGGTGCATCAAAGGCAGAGATGAGTGAGGCACTACATTTTATCACTGAAATGGAATTGAATGAAGTCAGTTCATTGGTTTCAGGTAATGACAGAGGTCCAGAGAGGACGAGTAACTTGCCTGAGGCCGCACAGTATGTTAATAACAAAGCTAGAACTATACATTTATCATTCATCAAAGTGAAAGCTTCCTAAGTTTTCTACCTCACCTGTACCCACCCACTGAAGGGCCCACAGCTATGCCCACCTGGTGCAGGTAGCCAGACACATGGCATTGGCTTCTCCTATGTCAGGACACT
>JAVSCE010004942.1:0-199988 GCA_032199065.1 Smutsia gigantea | reverse complement strand
TTCAGTCCCTGGGCTACTCCTGCTATGGCCCCCGGGAACTTCACCTCACTGTGGTACCTCTGGCTCGCTCCAAGCATGTGGACAGAGGCATGTGGAACAAGCGTCGATCCAACATGGAAAACTTTTCCATAGATTTTCCTTGTGGGTTTCCTGGAGGCCATGGCCTCAGATCATGGGGACAGCACAACAGATTGCACCATCCAGCGTCTCACGCCATGTGGTTTGTGGAATGGGCTGGACTGACACTGGGCTCCCCGGTTACCGGGATTCCAAGTTCTGTTGGGCTCCATCGTCAAGGAAGTGAGGTCACTGTCTGCAGTCCCCTTTCCTGGCCTACAATTGGAAAAACCAACAAAATCATCCAGCACATCAACAAAAAGGACAAAAACCCAATGATCATCTCCATAGATACTGGAAAGGAATTCGAAAAATTCAACACCCACTTACGATAAAAATACTCAACAAAATGGATATAGAGGGCGACTAACTCAACATCATAAAGGCCATATATGACAAACCCACTGCCAATGTCATACTTAACACAGAGAAGCTGAAAACTTCTCCTTTTAAGATCGGCAGTAAGACAAGGATCCCCACCCTCCCCACTTCAAGTCAACATGGCTCTGGCATCCATAGAAACGGCAATCACTCAACACAAAGAAATATAATGCAACCAGATTGGCAACGAAGAGGATAAAATGTCCCTTTTTGCAGTTGACATGATATTGTACATAAAAATCCGTAGACAATCCACTCCAAAACTTCCAGATCTAAGATCTTACTTCAGTAAGGGTGCAGGATACAAAATGAATACACAGAACTCTGTTGCTAACATATACCCTAATGATGAACTAGGAGAAAGAAACCAGGAAAGAATTCCATTCACAATGGCATCAAAAACAATAAAATACCGAGGAGTAATCCTAACAAAGGAGTGTTAAGACACATAAATATGAAATTTACAACAGAGTCATGAGAGAAATTAAAGATTCCTATAAGTGAAAATACATCCCGTGCTTATGTACAGGGAGAATTTGTCTTTTCAAAACGGCCATCCTGTGTAAAGCAGTCTACAGATTCCATGCAATTCCTATCAAAATAGTAACAGCATTCTTCAATGAGCTACAGCAGATAGTTCAAAAATTCATATGAAACCACAAAAGACCCCGAAGAGCCAATGCAATCCTGACAGGAAAAAATAAAAGATGGGTGGATTGCGCCCACCCAACTCAAGCAGTACGAAAAAGCCATGGACAATTTGGTACTGGCACAAGAACACACCTACAGACTGATGGAACAGACTAGAGAGCCCACATACAAACCAAGCATATATGGGCAATTACTATACAATAAAGGAGCCATGGATATTCAGTGGGAAATGACAGGCTCTTCCACAACTGCTCTTGTAAAACCTGGACAGCTACATGCAAGAGAATGAAACTGGATTAATGTATAACCCCATACACAAAAGAAAACCCAGAATGGATGAAAGACATGAATGGATGTCAGGAAACCATAAAACTCTTAGAGGAACACATACGCAAAATCCTCTAGACGAAAAACATGAGAAACTCTAACTTGAACGAGTCACCTTGGGCAATGAAACAAAAGCAGAAATGAACGACTGGGAAAACATCATGCTGACATCTTCTGTACAGTAGAGGCCACCAACAGCAGGGCAAAAAAGGCATCCTGCAGTATGGGACAATATATTTCTAAATGACATATCCAATAAGGGCTTACCATCCAAAATATAGAAAGAACACACATGACACAACAGCCAAAAACCAAAGGACCAGATTAGAAATGGTCAGAGGATATGAACAGACACGTCTTGAAAGAAGAAATTCAGATGGTCAACAGGCACATGTAAGGATGTGGCACATCGCTAATCATTAAGGAAAAGCACATTAAAACCACAATGAGGTATCACCTCACACCAGGTAGGATGCTCAACATTCAAAAGACTAGGAACTACAAATGCTGGTGAAAATTCCTACACGGCTAGTGGGAATGTAAACTAGTTCACGTGTTGGGGAAAGGAATATGGAGGTTCCTCCGAAAACTAAAAACAGAAATACCATTTGACCCGGGATTGCCACTCCCGGAATTTACCCAAAGAAAACAACATCTCAGAATCGGAAAAAAGACATGCACTGTGATGTGAATTTCAGCACAATTTACAGTAGCCAAGATATGGAAGCAACCTAATTGTCCGTCACTAGATGAATAGATAGAGAAGAGATGGTACATGTACACAATGGAATGCTATTCAGTCAAAAGACAGAAACAAACCCTACCATTTGCAACACAAATGGTGCTAGAGAATCTTATGGTCAGTGAAAGAAGCCTGGCCAAGTAAGAAGGCATCAAATGATTTCACTCATCTCTGGAGTATAAGAACAATGAAAAACTGAAGGAACGAAACAGCTGCAGACTCACAGAAACCAAGAATGGACTTACAGTTACCAAAGGGAAAGGGACTTGGGAGGAAGGCTGCGAAGGGTGCTATAAGGGGGAAAAGGGGGCATTACGATAAGCACATATAATGTAGCGTGGAGGACACGGGAAAGTAGTATGACACGGAGAAGACAAGTAGTGTTTCTAGAGCATCTTATTATGCTGATGGACAGTGACTGTATTGGGGAATGTCGTGGAGAATGGATAATAGGGTGTGCCTAGTAACCATGATATTTTTAATGTAATTGTACATTAATGATAGAAAAATTTTAAAAACAGAAATTTTTTAAAAAGAGAGTTTGTCAGCTCCTTCCCTCAGATGCCGGTTAATGACCACAAGGGACAGGCATTGTAATATTTCTTTGGAACTAGGGGTGAACAAGTCAGGCTAAGCCATAACCCTTGAAGGCTCACAGCCAATGGTGTAAACAATTAATACATGATAAACATACACAGAAACAGGTGCTTGCCATCACTTCCTGGGGAGACAGCTCCCATGCATCACCGGGCAGCGTTACGGACAGCACCGCACAACATTGAACCAAGACAGTGCAAATCCATTACCTCAAGACCCTCACGCCAAGTTCGGTTCCACTTCACTCTCTGGGCTACTCCTGGTCTGGTCACCGGGAACTTCACCTCACTGTGGAACCTCTGGCTCGCTCCAAGCATGTGGACAGAGGCATGTGGACCAAGCGTCGATCCAACATGGAAAACTTTTCCGTAGATTTTCCTTGTGGGTTTCCTGGAGGCCATGGCCTCAGGTCATGGGGACAGCACAACAGATTGCACCTTCCAGCGTCCCACGCCATGTGGTTTGTGGAATGGGCTGGACTGACACTGTGCTGCCCGGTTACCGGGATTCCAAGTTCTGTTGGGCTCCATCGTCAAGGAAGTGAGGTCACTGTCTGCAGTCCCCTTTCCTGGCCTACAACTGGAAAAACCAACATCATCATCCAGCACATCAACAAAAAGGACAAAAACCCCATGATCATCTCCATAGATACTGGAAAGGAATTCGACAAAATTCAACATCCACTTACGATAAAAAAACTCAACAAAATGGATATAGAGGGCGACTAACTCAACATCATAAAGGCCATATATGACAAACCCACTGCCAATGTCATACTTAACACAGAGAAGCTGAAAACTTCTCCTTTTAAGATCGGCAGTAAGACAAGGATGCCCACCCTCCCCACTTTAAGTCAACATGGCACTGGCGTCCCTAGAAACGGCAATCACTCAACACAAAGAAATATAATGCAACCAGATTGGAAACGAAGAGGACAAAATGTCCCTTTTTGCAGTTGGCATGATATTGTACATAAAAATCCATAAAAAATCCACTCAAAAACTACCAGATCTAATATCTTACTTCAGTAAGGGTGCAGGATACAAAATGAATACACAGAACTCTGTTGCTTTCATATACCCTAATGATAAACTAGGAGAAAGAAACCAGGAAAGAATTCCATTCACAATGGCTTCAAAAACAATAAAATACCTACGAATAATCCTAACCAAGAAATGTTAAGACACATAAACATGAAATTTACAAGAGAGTCTTGAGAGAAATTAAAGATTCCTATAAATGGAAATACATCCCGTGCTTATGTACAGGGAGAATTTGTCTTTTCAAAACGGCCATCCTGCGTAAAGCAGTCTACAGATTCCATGCAATTCCTATCAAAATACCAAGAGCATTCTTCAATGAGCTACAGCAGATAGTTCAAAAATTCATATGAAACCACAAAAGACCCCGAAGAGCCAATGCAATCCTGACAGGAAAAAATAAAAGATGGGTGGATTGCGCCCCCCCAACTCAAGCAGTACGAAAAAGACATGGACAATTTGGTACTGGCACAAGAACACACCTACAGACCGATGGAACAGACTAGAGAGCCCACATACAAACCAAGCATATATGGGCAATTACTATACAATAAAGGAGCCATGGATATACAATGGGAAATGACAGTTTCTTCCACAACTGCTCTTGTAAAAACTGGACAGCTACATGCAAGAGAATGAAACTGGATTAATGTCTAACCCCATATACAAAAGAAAACGCAGAATGGATGGAAGACATGAATGGATGTCAGGAAACCATAAAACTCTTAGAGGAACACATACGCAAAATCCTCTAGACGAAAAACATGAGAAACTCTAACTGGAACGAGTCACCTTGGTCAATGAAACAAAAGCAGAAATGAACGACTGGGAAAACCATCATGCTAACATCCTCTGTACAGCAGAGGGCACCAACAGCAGGGCAAAAAGGCATCCTGCAGTATGGGACAATATATTTCTAAATGACATATCCAATAAGGGCTTACCATCCAAAATATAGAAAGAACTCACATGACACAACAGCCAAAAACCAAAGGACCAGATGAGAAATGGTCAGAGGATATGAACAGACACGTCTTGAAAGAAGAAATTCAGATGGTCAGCAGTCACATGTAAGGAATGTGGCACACCGCTAATCATTAAGGAAAAGCACATTAAAACCACAATGCGGTATCACCTCACACCAGGTAGGATGCTCAACATTCAAAAGACATGGAACTACAAATGCTGGTGAAAATTCCTACATGGCTAGTGGGAATGAAGCCTAGTTCAAGTGTTGGGGAAAGGAATATGGAGGTTCCTCCGAAATATAAAAATAGAAATACTATTTGACCCGGGATTGCCACTCCCGGAATTTACCCAAAGAAAACAACTTCTCAGATTCGAAAAGAAAACATATGCACCGTGATGTTCATTGCAGTACAATTCACAGTAGCCAAGATATGGAAGCAACCTAATTGTCCGTCACTAGATGAATGGATAGAGAAGAGATGGTACATGTACACAATGGAATGCTATTCAGTCAAAAGACAGAAACAAACCCTACCATTTGCAACAACACGAATGGTGCTAGAGAATATTATGCTCAGTGAAAGAAGCCTGGCCAAGTAAGAAGGCATCAAATGATTTCACTCATCTCTGGAGTATAAGAACAAAGAAAAACTGAAAGAACAAAAGAGCTGCAGACTCACAGAAACCAAGAATGGACTTACAGTTACCAAAGGGAAAGGGACCTGGGAGGAAGGCTGCGAAGGGAGGAATAAGGGGGAAAAGGGGGCATTACAATGAGCACATATAATGTAGGGTGGAGGACACAGGGAAGGTAGTATAACACAGAGAAGAGAAGTAGTGTTTCTAGAGCATCTTATTATGCTGATGGACAGTGACTGTAATGTGAAATGTAGTGGAGAATGGATAATAGCGTGTGCCTAGTAACCATGATGTTGTTAAGGTAATTGTACATTAATGATAGAAAAATTTTAAAAATGGAAAATTAAAGAAAAAGGAGAGCCTGTCCATTTCTTCCCTCAGATGCCTGTTAATGACCAAAAGGGGCAGGCATTGAATAAGTCTTGTGGAACAAGGACGGAACAAGTGAGGCTAGGCCCTTACCGTCGAGGGCTCACAGTCAGCAGTGTAAACAATTAATACATGATAAACATACACATGAAAACGTGCTTGCCATCACTTCCTTGGGAGACAGCTCCCATCCCTTAACGGGCAGAGTTATGGACACCACCGTACATCACTGAACGAAGCCTGTGCAAATCCCTTACCTCAGGACCCTCATGCCAAGCTCGGTTCCACTTCAGTCTCTGGGCTACTCCTGCTCTGGCCACCGGGAACTTCACCTCACTGTGGTACCTCTGGCTCGCTCCAAGCATGTGGACAGAGGCATGTGGACCAAGCGTCGATCCAACATGGAAAACTTTTCCATAGATTTTCCTTGTGGGTTTCCTGGAGGCCATGGCCTCAGGTCATGGGGACAGCACAACAGATTGCACCTTCCAGCGTCTCACGCCATGTGGTTTGTGGAATGGGCTGGACTGACACTGGGCTGCCCGGTTACCGGGATTCCAAGTTCTGTTGGGCTCCATCGTCAAGGAAGTGAGGTCACTGTCTGCAGTCCCCTTTCCTGGCCTACAACTGGAAAAACCAACAAAATCATCCAGCACATCAACAAAAAGGACAAAAACCCAATGATCATCTCCATAGATACTGGAAAGGAATTCGAAAAATTCAACACCCACTTACGATAAAAAAACTCAACAAAATGGATATAGAGGGCGACTAACTCAACATCATAAAGGCCATATATGACAAACCCACTGCCAATGTCATACTTAACACAGAGAAGCTGAAAACTTCTCCTTTTAAGATTGGCAGTAAGACAAGGATGCCCACCCTCCCCACTTCAAGTCAACATGGCTCTGGCGTCCCTAGAAACGGCAATCACTCAACACAAAGAAATATAATGCAACCAGATTGGTAACGAAGAGGATAAAATGTCCCTTTTTGCAGTTGACATGATATTGTACATAAAAATCCGTAGAGAATCCACTCCAAAACTACCAGATCTAATATCTTACTTCAGTAAGGGTGCAGGATACAAAATGAATACACAGAACTCTGTTGCTTTCATATACCCTAATGATGAACTAGGAGAAAGAAACCAGGAAAGAATTCCATTCACAATGGCATCAAAAACAATAAAATACCTAGGAGTAATCCTAACCAAGGAGTGTTAAGACACATAAATATGAAATTTACAACAGAGTCATGAGAGAAATTAAAGATTCCTATAAGTGAAAATACATCCCGTGCTTATGTACAGGGAGAATTTGTCTTTTCAAAACGGCCATCCTGCGTAAAGCAGTCTACAGATTCCATGCAATTCCTATCAAAATACCAACAGCATTCTTCAATGAGCTACAGCAGATAGTTCAAAAATTCATATGAAACCACAAAAGACCCCGAAGAGCCAATGCAATCCTGACAGGAAAAAATAAAAGATGGGTGGATTGCGCCCCCCCAACTCTAGCAGTACGAAAAAGCCATGGACAATTTAGTACTGGCACAAGAACACACCTACAGACCGATGGAACAGACTAGAGAGCCCACATACAAACCAAGCATATATGGGCAATTACTATACAATAAAGGAGCCATGGATATTCAGTGGGAAATGACAGTCTCTTCCACAACTGCTCTTGTAAAACCTGGACAGCTACATGCAAGAGAATGAAACTGGATTAATGTCTAACCCCATACACAAAAGAAAACCCAGAATGGATAAAAGACATGAATGGATTTCAGGAAACCATAAAACTCTTAGAGGAACACATACGCAAAATCCTCTAGACGAAAAACATGAGAAACTCTAACTTGAATAGGTCACCTTGGGCAATGAAACAAAAGCAGAAATGAATGACTGGGAAAACATCATGCTGACATCTTCTGTACAGCAGAGGGCACCAACAGCAGGGCAAAAAAGGCATCCTGCAGTATGGGACAATATATTTCTAAATGACATATCCAATAAGGGCTTACCATCCAAAATATAGAAAGAACTCACATGACACAACAGCCAAAAACCAAAAGACCAGATTAGAAATGGTCAGAGGATATGAACAGACACGTCTTGAAAGAAGAAATTCAGATGGTCAACAGGCACATGTAATTATGTGACACATCGCTAATCATTAAGGAAAAGCACATTAAAACCACAATGAGGTATCACCTCACACCAGGTAGGATGCTCAACATTCAAAAGATTCGTAACTACAAATGCTGGTGAAAATTCTTACACGGCTAGTGGGAATGTAAACTAGTTCACGTGTTGGGGAAAGGAATATGGAGGTTCCTCCGAAAACTAAAAACAGAAATACCATTTGACCCGGGATTGCCACTCCCGGAATTTACCCAAAGAAAACAACATCTCAGAATCGGAAAAAAGACATGCACTGTGATGTGAATTTCAGCACAATTTACAGTAGCCAAGATATGGAAGCAACCTAATTGTCCGTCACTAGATGAATGGATAGAGAAGTGATGGTCCATGTACACAATGGAATGCTATTCAGCCAAAAGACAGAAACAAACCCTACCATTTGCAACAACACGAATGGTGCTAGAGAATCTTATGGTCAGTGAAAGAAGCCTGGCCAAGTAAGAAGGCATCAAATGATTTCACTCATCTCTGGAGTATAAGAACAATGAAAAACTGAAGGAACAAAACAGCTGCAGACTCACAGAAACCAAGAATGGACTTACAGTTACCAAAGGGAAAGGGACTTGGGAGGAAGGCTGCGAAGGGAGCTATAAGGGGGAAAAGGGGGCATTACGATAAGCACATATAATGTAGCGTGGAGGACACGGGGAAGGTAGTATGACACAGAGAAGACAAGTAGTGTTTCTAGAGCATCTTATTATGCTGATGGACAGTGACTGTATTGGGGAATGTCGTGGAGAATGGATAATAGGGTGAGCCAAGTAACCATGATATTTTTAATGTAATTGTACATTAATGATAGAAAAATTTTAAAAACAGAAATTTTTTAAAAAGAGAGTTTGTCAGCTCCTTCCCTCAGATGCCGGTTAATGACCACAAGGGACAGGCATTGTAATATTTCTTTGGAACTAGGGGTGAACAAGTCAGGCTAAGCCCTAACCCTTGAAGGCTCACAGCCAATGGTGTAAACAATTAATACATGATAAACATACACAGAAACAGGTGCTTGCCATCACTTCCTGGGGAGACAGCTCCCATGCATCACCGGGCAGCGTTACGGACAGCACCGCACAACATTGAACCAAGACAGTGCAAATCCATTACCTCAAGACCCTCACGCCAAGCTCGGTTCCACTTCACTCTCTGGGCTCTTCCTGCTGTGGCCACCAGGGACTTCACCTCACTGTGGTACCTCTGGCACCCTCCGAGCACTTGGACAGAGGCATGTGGACCTAGCCTTGATCCAATATGGAAACCTTTTCCAAAGACATTCCTTGTGGGCTTTCCTGAGGCAATGGCCTCGGGCCATATGGCACAACACAACATAGCACACCTTCAGGTGTCTCACACTCAGTGATCTGGGGAAAGGGCTGGCCCGACATTGTGGTGCCCAGTTACCGGGATTCCAAGTTGTGCTGGGCTCCATCATCCTGGAAGTGAGGTCACTGTCTGCCGTCCCCTTTCCTGGCCTACAAGTGGAAAATCCATCTTCATCGTCCAGCACATCAACAAAATGGACAGAAACCCCGTGATCATCTCCATAGATGCTGGAAAGACATTCAACAAAATTCAACATTCCTTTAGGATAAAAACACTCAACAAAATGGATATAGAGGGCAACTAACTCAACGTAATAAAAGCCATATATGACAAACCCACAGCCAACATCATACTTAACACAGAGAAGCTGAAAGCTTGTCCTTTTAAGATAGGGAAAAAGACAAGGATGCCCGCTCTCCCAACTTTTAGTCAACATGATTCTGGAGTCCCTAGGACGCCTATCAGTCAACACAAAGAAATAAAATGCTCCCAGATTGTAAGGAAGAACTTAAACTGTCTCTGTTTGCAACTGACATGACACTGTACATAACGTCCCTAAATAGTCCACTCCAAAACTACCAGTCTCAGGTCTGAATTCATCAAAGTTGCAGGATATAAAATTAATACACAGAATCCTGTTGCATTCGTACACATGAATGATAAACTACGAGAAAGTAACCAAGAAATATTCCATTCACAATGGCATCGAAACCAATAAAATACCTCGGAATAAAACTAACCAAAGAAGGGTAAGACATATAAGCATGAAAAATACAAGACAACCATGAGAGAAATTAAAGATACCCATCAATGGAAATACATCTTGTGCTGACAGATAGGGAGAATTAATCTTTTTAAAATGGCCATCCTGCATAAAGCAATCTACAGATTCAATGCAATTCCGATCAAATACCAACAGTATTCTTCAATGAGCTAGAGTAGATCATTCAAAAATTCATATGAAACAACAAAAGATCCCAAATTGTCAAAGCAATCCTGAGAAGAAAGAAAAAAGGCTGTGTGCATTTAGATTATGCACTCCGGTCTTCAAGAACTACTACAAAGCCACAGACAATTTGGTACGGGCACAAGAACACACCCACACACCGATGGAACAGAGTAGAGAACCCAGTATAAAACCAAGAATATATGCCCAATTAATATACAATAAAGGGCCATGGATATGCAATGGGTGAAATGACAGTCTCTTCAACAGGTGGTGTTGCCAAAACTGGACAGCTACATGCAAGAGAATGAACCTGGATTATTGACTAACCCCACACACAAAAGAAAACTTAAAATGGATAAAAGACCTGTACAGATGTCACAAAAACATAAAACTCTTAGAGAAAAACAGAGGCAAAAATCTCTTGACTATAAACATGAGGAACTCTATCCTGAATGAATCTGCTTGGGAAATGGAATAAAAAGCAAAAATGAACAAAGGGGACATCAGGGAAAAAAGCTTCTGTACAGCATCGGGGGCCATCAGCAGGTCAAAAAGGGACCCTACAGCATGGGACAGTACATTTCTAAATGACATATCCAATAAGGGCTTAACATCCAAAATATAGAAAGAACTCACATGCCCCAAGAGCCAAAAAGCAAAAGACCATATTAAAAATGGTCAGACGATATGAACAGACACTTCTCCAAAGAAGAAAAGCAGGTGGTCAAGGGGCACATGTAAGGATGGGGCACATCGCAAATTATTAGGGAAAAGCACAATAAAACCACAATGAGGTATCATCTCACACCAGTTAGGACGGCCAACATTGAAAAGACTAGGAGATACAAATGTGGGCAAACTCTCCTCCACTGCTTGTGGGAATGTAAACCAGTTCAAGCGTTGTGGAAAGTAATATGGAGGTTCCTCAAAAAAAATAAAAAGAGAAATACCATTTGACCAGGGTATTCACAGCTGCAATTTACACAAAGAATACAAATTCTCAGATTCAAAAAGACATATGCACAGTTATGTTTATTGCAACACAATTTAAAAGAGCCAAGATATGGAAGCAACCTAAGTGTCTGTCAGTAGATGACTGGATAGAGAAGAGATGGTATATATACACAATGGAATGCTACTCAGTCCTAAGAAAGAAACAAACCTGACCATTTGCAACAAAACGGATGGTGCCAGAGGGTATTGTATTCAAGGAAATAGGCCTGGCCTAGGAAGAAGAGTATCAAATGATTTCACCCATCTGTGGAGTATAAAAACAAAGAAAAAACTGAAGGGACAAAACAGGAGCAGACTCACAGAAACCACTAATGGACTAACAGTTACCAAAGGGAAAGGGACTGGGGAGGAAGGCTGGGAAGGGAGGGATAAGGGGGAAAAGGGGGCATTATGATGAGCACATATAATGTAGGGTGGGGGACACGGGGAAGGTAGTATAACACAGAGAAGACAAGTAGTGTTTCTGTAGCATCTTACTACACTGATGGACAGTGACTGTAATGGGGTATGTGGTGGAGAATTGATAATAGGGGGTGTCTAGTAACCATAATGTTGTTAATGTTAATTGTACATTAATGACAGAAAAATTAAAGAAAAAGGAAAATTAAAGTAAAAGGAGAGCTTGTCCACTCCTTCCCTCAGATGCCTGTTAATGACCACAAGGGGCAGGCACTGTAATATGTCTTGTGGAACTAGGAGTGAACAAGTCAGGCTAGGCCGTAACCCTTGAGGGCTCACAGCCAACTGCGTAAACAATTAATACATGAAAAACATACACATAAACAGGTGCGTGCCATCATTTCCTGGGGAGACAGCTCTCATCCCTTACTGGGCAGAGGTATGGAAAGCACCGCACATCACTGAACCAAGCCAGCGCATATCCCTTACTTCAAGACCCTCACGCCAAACTCGGTTCCACTTCAGTCCTGGGCTCTTCCTGCTCTGGCCACCGGGGACTTCACCTCACTGTGCTACCTCTGCCTCCGTCAGTGCACATGGACAGAGGCATCTGGACAGAGCGTCGATCGAACATGGAAACCTTTTCCAAAGATTTTCCTTGTGGGCTTTCCAGAGGCCACGGCCTCGGGCCATGGGGACACCACACAGCATAGCACACCTTCGAGTGTCTCTCACCAAGTGACCTGCGGAAAGGGCTGACCCGAGAATGTGGTGCCCGGTTACCGGGGTTTCAAATTCTCTTGGGCTAGATCGTCAAGGAAGTGAAGTCGCTGCCTGGAGGCTCCACACCTGGGCTTCCTCCTCAGACAAACCCCCACAAGAAGGCCCTTGGCTGACGGGCAGTCGCCTTCCATCCTGGGCCCCCTCCTGCCACTAACAGCATGAAACCCCCACAGGCCCCGGAAAGCCTGGGTGCCACCAGTGCCCCAGCTGGAGACAGAGAGCCGGGTTCAGACCCAGCTCCTCCTACCTCTCATGTGACCCTAATGCAAGGCCTGTGTGCGGACAAAACCCTACACTAACATCTAACTCTCAGCCTCTCGCTCACTCATGTGGAACTGTAACCCCACAACTAACTCTAAAATTAACCATCACACTAAACCCTTAACCAAACTCTAACACTAACCAAAATGTTTTTCTAAACCCAACTCTACACTTAACACTAGAGACAGCCCTAATCCTAACCTTAACTACTAGACAGCTGCTTGTAAGCGAATGAAACTGGATTATTCTCTAACACCATACACAAAAGTAAACTCAAAATGGATCAAAGACCTGAATGCAAGTCATGTGGAGATGAAAATATCAAACTCTTAGAAAAACAGATAGGCAAAAATCTCCTGGACATAAACACTAGCAACTTCTTCATGAACATACCTCCCTGGGTAGGGAAACAAAAGGAAAAATGAACAAGCAGGACTATATCAAACAAAAAGCTTCTGTACAGCAAAGGACACCATCAGTAGAACAAAAAGACATTGTACCGGAAGGGAGAATATATTCATAAATGACATACCCGATAAGGGGTTGACATCCAAATTACATAAAGCGCTCATTCACCTCAACCAACAAAAAGCAAATAAGCCAATTAAAAAATGGGCAGAGGAGCTGAAGAGACACTTCACCAAAGAAGAAATTCAGATGACCAACGGGCACATGAAAAGATGTCCCACATTGCTAATCATCAGAGAAATGCAAATTAAAACCATAATGAGATATCACCTCATACCAGTTAGGACGGCCAGCATCCAAAAGACAAAACAAAATCAAATGTTGCCAAGGATGTGGAGAAAGGGAAACCCTCTTACACTGCTGGTCAGAATGTAAATTAGTTCAACCATTGCGGAAAGCAGTATGAGGGTTCCTCAAAAGACTCAAAAGTGAAAGAACATTTGACCCAGGATTTCCACTCCTAGGAACTTACCCTAAGAATGCAGGAGCACAGTTTGAAAAAATACATATGCAGCCTATGTTTATCACAGCACTATTTACAATAGCCAAGAAATGGAAGCAACCTAAGAGCCCATAAGTACATGAATGGATAAAGAAGATGTGGTACATATACACAATGGAGTATTATTCAGCCATAAGAAGAAAACAAATCCTACCATTTTCAACAACATGGATGGACATAGAGGGTATTATGCCCGGTGAAATAAGCCAGGCAGAGAAAGACAAGTATCAAATGATTTCACTCATCTGTGGAGTATAGGAACAAAGAAAAAACGGAAGGAACAAAACACGAGCAGACTCACAGAAACCACTAATGGAGTAACAGTTATGACAGGGAAAGGGATTGGGGAGGATGGCTGGGAAGGGAGGGATAACGGGGCAAAATGGGCATGATGATTAGCACGTATAATGTAGGGGGGGACATGGGGAATGTAGTACAGCACAGAGAACACAGGTAGTGGCTCAACAGCATCTAGTACACTGGTGGACATTGACTGCAATGGGGTATGTGGTGGGGACTTGATAACGGACGGAACCTACTACCCACAATTTTGCTCATGTAATTGTATATTAATGATACAAAAATGAACATAAAACACATCACCCTAATCCTTACCCTGGCCCCTCGCCCTGACACTTTCTCTCACACCTAAGCATAAGCGTCAACCAACACCTCACCCTAAACCTAACATTAAACCTGAAACGGTACTCTCACTGGAACCCTATCCTCACCCTACACTGAGCCATAAACCGAACCCTAACCCTAACCTGGGCCCCTCAGCATAAACCCTCACACTCATCATCACCTTCACCCACACCTAACTGTAACCCACAGCCTAACACTGAACCCTCATTTGTGGAGCACAACAACAAAGAAAAACTGAAAGGATCAAAACAGCAGCAGACTCACAGAAACCCCCGCCTGGCAGCCACATCCAAGGAACACCGCCCCCCAACTTGCTGGCTCCACAGGGGCCCCGCCCTCACCGCCCCACTCCTCAGAGGAGCCCCGCAAACCACCACCCCACTCCTCAGAGGGACCCTGCGCCCCACGGCCCCGCGCCTCAAGGGGACCCAAGCGCCCGTGCCCGCGTCCCGTCCTACCTCGACCCAGTGCCTGAAGCAGGTGCAACTGGAGCGTCAGGATATCTCACCACCCGCGCCACGGGCCTGCGCTCAACTTTGGATTCCGCTGCCCGCCGCGCCACCGCACGTCCTGGCCATGGACCTCGGGCGCCACGGTGCAGCCGCCGCCTCCCCACACCAGGCAGAAAACCCCGCTGGCCATACTGAGGGGCCAAGGGGCGCGGCAGCGGCGAAGTCATCAGTAGGGAATTTCCCCTCAGACCGTCTACAGCGGCTCCGCGGCCAGATATCCGGGGCCGCGCTGCTGCTTCTCCAGCCGAGTATGACTGGAGACGAGGAGAAGGTGCATCCGCGCATGCGCCCGCCGCATCCGCTGATTGGCCGCATGGAGCTGTCATCTGTGGAGTATAAGAACAAAGAAAAAACTGAAGGCACAAAACAGCAGCAGACTCACAGAAACGAAGAATGGACTAACAGTTACCAAAGGGAAAGGGACTGGAGAGAGTAGGTCAGAAGAGAGGGAAAAGGGGAATAACGGGCATTATGATTAGCACACATAAAGTACGGCGGGTCACAAAGAAGACAGTATAGCACAGAGAAGACAAGTAGTGGCTCGATAGCATCTCACTATGCTGATGGACAGTGACCGTAATGGGCTATGCGCGGGGGACTTGATAATGGGGGGAATCTAGCAACCACAAAGTTCCTCATGTAAACAGAGACAGTTTACCTTCTTC
This sequence comes from Smutsia gigantea, assembly GCA_032199065.1. Taxonomy (NCBI): domain Eukaryota; kingdom Metazoa; phylum Chordata; class Mammalia; order Pholidota; family Manidae; genus Smutsia; species Smutsia gigantea. Next base: position 184,426 of record JAVSCE010004942.1, on the reverse strand, counting down.
CTTACCAATCTGGATGCATTTGATTTCATTGTGTTGACTGACAGCAGTGCTAGGGACTCAACAATCATGTTAACTAAAAGATGGGAGAGTGGGCATCCTTATCTTTTTCCCAACTTTCAAAGGACAAGTTTTCAGACTGTCTGTGTTAAGTATGATGTTGGCCTGGGTTTCTTATATATTGCCTTTACTATGTCAAGTTAGTTGCTCTCTCTATCGATTTTGTTGAGGGTTTTTATCACAAATGGATGTTGAAATTGGTCGAATGCCTTTCCAGTATCTATGGGGATGACCATGGCGCTATTGTCATTTTTATTGATGAGGTAAATCATGATGATGGATTTTCTAATGAAAACCAGGTAAGGGGACCCCATAAGGTGACCTCACTTAATGACCATGGAGCCCAACAGAACGTGGAATCCTGATATTGTACATAAAAATTCCCAAAGTATCCACTCCAAAACTACTAGTCTAATGTCTGAATTCAGCAAAGTTGCAGGATATAAAATTAATACACAGAAATCTGTTGCATTCGTATACACTAATGATGATCTACGAGAGGGTAACCAAGAAATATTCCATGCAAAATCGTATCAAAAAAAATAAAACACCTGGGAATAAAACTAACGAAAGAAGTGTAAGACATATAAACATGAAAACTAAAAGACAAACATGAGAGAAATTAAAGATACCAATCAATGGAAATACATCCTGTGCTGATGGATAGGGAGAATCAATCTTTTCAAAATGGCCATCCTGCATAAAGCAATCTACAGATTCAATGCAATTCCTATCAAAATACCAACACGATTCTTCAAAGAGCTAGAGCAGATAGTTCAAAAATTCATATGAAACCACAAAAGATCCCAAATAGCCAAAGCAATCGTGAGAAGAAATAATAAAACGGGGTGGATTATGCTCCCCAACCTCAAGCCCTACTACAAAGCCACAGACAATTTGGTACTGGCACAAACACACCCACAGACTGAAGGAACGGACTAGTTGGGCCAGATATGGACCCAAGCATATATGGACAATTAATATACAATAAACGAACCATGGACATACACTTGGGAAATGACGGTCTCTTCAACAACTGGTGTAGGCAAGACTGGACAGCTACATGCAAGAGAATGAAACTGGATAACCGTCTAACGCCACACACAAAAGAAAAATGAAAATGGATAAAAGACATTAATGGAGGTCACAAAACCATAAAATTCTTAGAGGAACACAAAGGCAAAAACCTCTTGACTATAAACATGAGACACTGTATCCTAAACGAATCTCCTTGGGCAATGGAAACAAAAACAAAAACGAACCAATGGGACAAAAGGATGCTAAAAAGCCTCTGTACAGTAGAGGGTAACATCAGCAGAACAAAAAGGCATTCTGCAGTATAGGACAATATATTTCTAAACGACATATCAAATAAGGGCATACATCCAAAATATATAAACACTCACATGCCTCAACAGCCAAAAAGCAAAAGACCATATTAAATATGGTCAGATGATATGAACAGACACTTCTCCAAAGAAGAAAAGCAGGTGGTCAAGAGGCACATGTAAGGATGGGGCACATCGCAAATTATTAGGGAAAAGCACAATAAAACCACAATGAGGTATCATCTCACACCAGTTAGGATGGTCAACATTCAAAAGACTAGGAGATACAAATGCGGGCGAACTCTCCTACACTGCTGGTGGGAATGTAAACCAGAACAAGCATTGTGGAAAGCAATATAGAGGTTCCTCAAAAAAATAAAAGAGAAATACCATTTGACCCGGGTATTCCACATCTGCAATTTACACAAAGAATACAAATTCTCAGAATCAAAAAGACATATGTACAATTATGTTTATTGCACCACAATTTAGAAGAGCCAAGATATGGAAGCAACCTAAGTGTCTGTCAGTAGATGACTGGATAGAGAAGAGATGGTACATATACACAATGGAATACTACTCAGCCCTAAGAAAGAAACAAACCCTACCATTTGCAACAACACGGATGGTGCTAGAGGGAAATGAGCCTGGCCGAGGAAGACAAGTATCAAATGATTTAACCCATCTGTGGAGTACAAGACCAAAGAAAAACTGAAGGAACAAAACAGGAGGAGACTCACAGAAACCACTAATGGATTAACAGGTACCAAAGGAAAAAGGACTGGGGAGGAAGGATGCGGAGGGAGGGATAAGGGGTAAAATGGCGAATGATGATGAGCATGTATAATGTAGGCTGGGAGACAGGGGGAAGATAGTATAACAGAGAAAGCACGTAGTGTTTCTTTAGCATCTTACTATACTGATGGAAAGTGACTGTAATGGGTATTTGGTGGGGAATTGATGATACGGTGTGCCTAGCAACCATAATGTTGTTAATGTAACTGTACATTAATGATACAAAAATTAAAAAGTGGAAAATTAAAGAAAAAGGAGAGCTTGTCCACTCCTTCCATCAGATGCCTATTAACGACCACAAGGGGCAGGCGCTGCAATATGTCTTGTGGAACTAGGAGTGAACAAGTCAGGCTAGGCCCAAATCCTTGAAAGCTCACAGCCAATGGTGTAAACAATTAATACACGATAAACATACACATAAAAGGTGCTTGCCATCACTTTCTGGGGAGACAGCTCCGATTCCTTATTGGGCAGAGGTATGGACAACACCGCACATCATTGAACAAAGCCAGTGCAAATCCCTTAATTCAAGAACCTCATGCCAAGTTTGGTTCCACTTCAGTCTCTGGGCTCTTCCTGCTCTGGCCACCGGGAACTTTACCTCACTGTTGTACCTCTGACTCGCTCCGAGCATGTGGACAGAGGCATGTGGACCAAGCGTCGATCCAACATGGAAAACTTTTAAAAAGATTTTCCTTGTGGGTTTCCTGGAGGCCATGGCCTCGGGTCATGGGGACAGCACAACAGATTGCACCTTCCAGTGTCTCACGCGATGTGATTTGGGGAATTGGCTGGCCCGACATTGTGGTGCCCGGGTACCAGGATTCCAAGTTCTGTTGGGCTCCATCATCAAGGAAATGCGTCACTGTCTACGGTCCCATTTCCTGGCCTACAACTGGAAAATCCAACATCATAATACAGCACATCAACAAAAAGGACAAAAACCCCATGATCATCTCCATAGATGCTGGAAAGGAATTCGACAAAATTCAACATCCACTTATGATAAAAAAACTTAACAAAACAGATAAAGAGGGCAACTAAGTCAACATCATAGAGGCCATATATGACTAACCCACTGCCAATGTCATACTTAACACAGAGAAGCTGAAAACTTGTCCTTTGAAGATCGGCAGTAAGACAAGGATGCCCACCCTCCCCACTTTAAGTCAACATGGCTCTGGCGTCCCTAGAAACGGCAATCACTCAACACAAAGAAATATAATGCAACCAGATTGGTAACGAAGAGGATAAAATGTCCCTTTTTGCAGTTGACATGATATTGTACATAAAAATCTGTAAAGAATCCACTCCAAAACTACCAGATCTAACATCTTATCTCAGCAAGCGTGCAGGATACAAAATGAATACACAGAGCTCTGTTGCCTTCATATACCCTAATGATGAACTAGGAGAAAGAAACCAGGAAAGAATTCCATTCACAATGGCTTCAAAAACAATAAAATACCTACGAATAATCCTAACCAAGGAATTTTAAGACACATAGATATGAAATTTACAAGAGAGTCATGAGGGAAATTAAAGATTCCTATAAATGGAAATACATCCCATGCTTATGTACAGGGAGAATTTGTCTTTTCAAAATGGCCATCCTGCGTAAAGCAATCTACAGATTCCATGCAATTCCTATCAAAATACCAACAGCATTCTTCAACGAGCTACAGCAAATACTTCAAAAATTCATATGAAACCACAAAAGACCCCGAAGAGCCAATGCAATCCTGACAAGAAAAAATAAAATCTGGGTGGATTACACTCCCCAACTTCAAGCAGTATGACAAAGCCATGGATAATTTGGTACTAGCACAAGAAACACACCTACAGACCAATGGAACACACTAGAGAGCCCACATACAAACCAACCATATACGGGCAATTAATATACAATAAATGAGCCATGGATATACAATGGGAAATGACAGTCTCTTCTACAACTGGTCTTGTAAAAACTGCACAGCTACATGCAAGAGAAGGAAACTGGATTACTGTCTAACCCCATACACAAAAGAATACTCAAAATGGTTAAAAGACATGAATGGATGTCAGAAAACTATAAAACTCTTAATGAACACATAGCAAAATCCTCTTGACGATAAACATGAGAAACTCTAACTTGAACGAATCACCTTGGGCAATGAAACAAAAGCAGAAATGAACGAATGGGAAAACATCATGCTAACATCTTCTGTACAGCAGAGGGCACCAACAGCACAGCAAAAAGGCATCCTGCAGTATGGGACAATATATTTCTAAATGACATATCCAATAAGGGCTTACCATCCAAAATATAGAAAGAACTCACATGACACAACAGCCAAAAACCAAAGGACCAGATTAGAAATGGTCAGAGGATATGAACAGACACGTCTTGAAAGAAGAAATTCAGATGGTCAACAGGCACATATAAGGATGTGGCACATCGCTAATCATTAAGGAAAAGCATATTAAAACCACAATCAGGTATCACCCCACACCAGGTAGGATGCTCAACATTCAAAAGACTAGGAACTACAAATGCTGGTGAAAATTCCTACACGGCTAGTGGGAATGTAAACTAGTTCAAATGTTGGGGAAAGAAACATGGAGGTTCCCCCGAAAACTAAAAATAGAAATACCATTTGACCCGGGATTGCCACTCCCGGAATTTACCCAAAGAAAACAACTTCTCAGTTTCGAAAAAAAGACATATGCACCATGATGTTCATTGCAGCACAATTCACAGTAGCCAAGATATGGAAGCAACCTAATTGTCCGTCACTAGATGAATGGATAGAGAAGAGATGGTACATGTACACAATGGAATGTTATTCAGCCAAAAGACAGAAACAAACCCTACCATTTGCAACAACACGAATGGTGCTAGAGAATATTATGCTCAGTGAAAGAAGCCTGGCCAAGTAAGAAGGCATCAAATGATTTCACTCATCTCTGGAGTATAAGAACACAGAAAAACTGAAGGAACAAAACAGCTGCAGACTCACAGAAACCAAGAATGGACTAACAGTTACCAATGGGAAAGGGACTTGGGAGGAAGGCTGCGAAGGGAGGGATAAGGGGGAAAAGGGGGCATTACGATGAGCCCATATAATGTAGGGTGGAGGACACGAGGAAGGTAGTATAACACAGAGAAGACAAGTAGTGTTTCTAGACCATCTTATTATGCTGATGTACAGTGACTGTAATGGGGAATGTAGGGGAGAATGGATAATAGCGTGTGCCAAGTAACCATGATGTTGTTAAGGTAATTGTACATTAATGATAGAAAAAAAATTTTAATGGAAAATTAAAGAAAAAGGAGAACTTGTCCATTTCTTCCCTCAGGTGCCTGTTAATGACCAAAAGGGGCAGGCATTGCAATAAGTCTTGTGGAACAAGGACTGAACAAGTCAGGCTAGGCCCTTTCCATCAAGGGCTCACAGTCAGTGGTGTAAACAATACATGATAAACATACACATGAAAACCTGCTTGCCATCACTTCCTTCGGAGACAGCTCCCATCCCTTACTGGGCAGAGGTATGGACAGCACCGTACATCATTGAACCAACCCTGTGCAAATCCCTTACCTCAAGACCCTCATGCACAGAGATCTACTGCATTCGTATACACTAATGATGAACGATGAGAAAGAACCCAGGAAATATTCCATTCACAATGGCATCAAAAACAATAAAATAACTGGGAATAAATCTAACCAAGAGTGTAAGGCATATAAACATGAAAACTACAAGACAACCACGAGAGAAATTAAAAATACCAGTCAATGGAAATTCATCCTGTGCTGATGGAGAGGGAGAACTAATCTTTTCAAAACGGCCATCCCGCATAAAGCAACCTACAGATTCAATGCAATCCCTATCAAAATACCAACAGCATTCTTCAACGAGTTAGAGCAGATAATTCAAAAATTCGTATGAAACCACAAAAGATCCCATATAGCCAAAGCAATCCTAAGAAGAAAGAATAAAACTGGGTGGATTATACTTCCCAACTTCAAGCTCTACCACAAATCTACAGACAATTTGGTACTGGCCTAAAAACACACCCACAGACTGAAGGAACAGACTTGACAGGCCAGATATGGACCCAAGCATATATGGACTATTAATATAAAACAAAGGAACAATGGACATACAATTGGGAAATGACAGTCTCTTCAACAACTGGTGTTGGCAACACTGGACAGCTACATGCAAGAGAATGAAACTGGATTACCGTCTAACCCACACACAAAAGAAAACTGAAGATGGATAAAAGACCTGAATGGATGTCATGAAACCTTGAAATTCTTAGAGGAACACAAAGGCAAAAACCTCCTGACTATAAACATGAGAAACTCTATCCTGAACGAATCTCCTTGTGCAATGGAAACAAAAACAAAAATGAACCAATGGGACAACATGATCCTAAATTGCTTCTGTACACAGAGGGTACCATCAGCAGAACAAAAAGGCATTCTGAAATATGGGACAATATATTTCTAAATGACATATCCAAAAGGGTTTAACATCCAAACTATAGAAAGAACTCACATGACTCAACAGCCAAAGCAAAAGACCATATTAAAAATGGTCAGGGAATATGAACAGATACTGCTCAGACGAAATTCAGATGGTCAAGAGGCACATGTAAGGATGGGGCACGTTGGAAAATTATTAGGCAAAAGCACAATAAAACCACAATGAGGTATCATCTCACACCAGTTAGGATGGTCAACATTCAAGAGACTAGGAGATACTAATGTGGGTGAACTCTCCTACACTGCTGGTGGGAATGTAAAGCAGTTCAAGCATTGTGGAAAGCAATATGGAGGTTCCTCAAAAAATAAAAAGAGAAATACCATTTCCCAGGGTATTCCACACCTTCAATTTACACAAAGAAAACAAATTCTCAGATTTGAAAAGACATATGCACACTTATGTTTATTGCAGCACAATTTACAAGAGCCAAGATATGGAAGCAACCTAAGTGTCTGTCAGTACATGATGGATAGAGAAAAGATGGTACATATACACAATGGAATGCTACTCAGCCCTAAGAAACAAACAAACCTGACCATTTGCAACAACACTGAAGGTATTGTATTCAAGGAAATAAGCCTGGCCGAGGAAGACAAGTATCAAACGATTTCACCCATCTGTGGAGTATAAGAACAAAGAAAAATCTGAAGAAACAGAAAGGACCAGACTCACAGAAACCACAAATGGACTAACAGTTACCAAAGGGAAAGGGTCTGGGGAGGAAGGCTGCAAAGGGAGGGATAAGGGTACAAAGGGGGCATTACGATGAGCATGTATAATGTAGGGTGGGGGACACGGGAAGGTAGTATAATGCAGAGAAGACACGTAGTGTTTCTTTAACATATTACTAAATCGATGGACAGTGACTGTAATGGGGTGGTATGTGGTGGAGAATTGATAATAGGATGTGCCTAGTAACCATGATGTTGTTAATGTAATTGTACATTAATGATAGAAAAATTTTTAAATGGACAATTAAGGAAAAAGGAGAGGTTGTCCACTCCTTCCCTCAGATGCCTGTTAATGACCACAAGGGGCAGGCACTGTAATATGTCTTGTGGAACTAGGTGTGAACAAGTCAGGCCAGGCCCTAATCCTTGAGGGCTCACAGCCAATGGTGTATACAATGAATACATGATAAACATACACATGAACAGGTGCTTGCCATCACTTCCTGGGGAGACAGCCCCCATCCCTTAACGGGCAGAGGTATGGACAGCACCGCACAGCACTGAACCAAGCCAGTGCAAATCCCATATTCAAGACCCTCATGCCAAGCACGGTTACACTTCAGTCTCTGGGCTCTTCGTGCTCTGACTACTGGGGACTTCACCTCACTGTGGTACCTCAGGCTCCATCCGAGCACATGGACAGAGGCATGTGGACCTAGCGTCGATCCAAAATAGAAACCTTTTCCAAAGATTTCCTTGTGGGCTTTCCGTAGGGCAGGGCCTCGGGCCATGTGGCACAAAACAACATAGCGCACCTTCGAGACTCTCATGCCGAGTGATCAGTGGAAAGGGCTGGCCCGACCCTGCGGTGATCGCTTATCAGGATTCCAAGTTCTGTTGGGCTCCATCGTCAAGAAAGCGAGGTCACAGTGTGCGGCCCCTTTTCTGGGCCCACATACAAACCAAGCATATATGGGCAATTACTATACAATATAGGAGCCATGGATATACAATGGGAAATGACAGTCTCTTCCACAACTGGTGTTGTAAAAACTGCACAGCTACATGCAAGAGAATGAAACTGGATTACTGTCTAACCCCATACACAAAAGAAAACTCAGAATGGATAAAAGACATGAATGGATGTCAGGAAACCATAAACTCTTAGAGGAACACATAGACAAAATCCTCTTGACGTAAACATGAGAAACTCTAACTTGAATTAATCACCTTGGGCAATGAAACAAAAGCAGAAATGAACAACTGGGAAAACATCATGCTAACATCTTCTGTACAGCAGAGGGCACCAACAGCAGGGCAAAAAGGCATCCTGCACTATGGGACAATATATTTCTAAATGACATATCCAATAAGGGCTTAACATCCAAAATATAGAAAGAAATCACATGACTCAACACCAAAACCAAAGACCAGATTAGAAATGGTCAGAGGATATGAACAGACACGTCTTGAAAGAAGAAATTCAGATGGTCAACAGGCACATGCAAGGATGTGGCACATCGCTAATCATTAAGGAAAAGCACATTAAAACCACAATGAGGTATCACCTCACACCAGGTAGGAGGCTCAACATTCAAAAGACTAGGAACTACAAATGCTGGTGAAAACTCCTACACAGCTGTTGGGAATGTAAACTACTTCAAGTGTTGGGAAAGCAATATGGAGGTTCCTCCAAAACCTAAAAATAGAAATACAATTTGAGCCGGGAATTCCATTCCTGGAATTTACCCAAAGAAAACAACTTCTCAGATTCAAAAAGACATATGCACCATTATGTTCATTGCAGCACAATTCACAGTAGCCCAGATATGGAAGCAACCTAACTGTCCATCACTAAATGAATGGATAGAGAAGAGATGGTACATATACACAATGGAATGCTATTCAGCCCAAAGACAGAAACAAACCCTACCATTTGAACATCACGAATGGTGCAAGATGGTGTTATGCTCAATGTTATAAGCCTGGCCATGTTAAGACAAGCATCAAATGATTTCACTCATCTGTGGAGTATAAAAAAAAGAACAACTGAATAAACAAAACAGCAGCAGACTCACAGAAACCAAGAATGGCTAACAGTTACCAAAGAGAAAGGGATGGGAAGGATGGCTGGGAAGGGAGGAATAAGGAGGAAAGGTGGGCATTACAATGTGCACGTTTAATGTAGGAGGGGGACACGGGGAAGGTAGTATAAAACAGAGAAGACAAGTAGTGTTTCTATAGCATCTTATTACGCTGATGGACAGTGACTGTCCAGACAGAAAATAAGTAAACACACAGAGGCTATGAACAACACACTAGAACAGATGGACCTAACAGACATCTACAGAATTCTGCACCCAAAAGCAACAAGATACACGTTCTTCTCAAGTGCACATGGAACATTTTCCAGAATAGACCACATACTAGGCCACAAAAAGAACCTCACTAAATTCAAAAATTCTGAAATTCTACCAAACAACTTCTCAGATCACAAAGGTATAAAACTAGAAATAAATTTTAGAAAGAAATCAAAAAGGCTCACAAATACATAGAGACATAACAACATTCTCCTAATTAATCAATGGGTTAACGACCAAATCAAAACAGAAATCAAAGAATATATGGAGACTAATGACAGCAACAACACAAAGCCACAACTCCTGTGCGACGCAGCAAAGGCAGTTCTAAGAGGAAAGTATATTGCAATCCACGCCTATTTAAAGAAGGAAGAACAATCCCAAATGAATAGTCTAAAGACATAACTACTGAAAATGGAAAAAGAAGAACAAAGGAGGTCCAAGTCACCAAAAGGAGGGACATAATAAAGACCAGAGAAGAAATAAATAAAATTGAGAAGAATAAAACAATAGAAAAAATCAATGAAACCAAGAGCTGGTTCTTTGAAAAAATAAACATAATAGATAAACCCCTAGCCAGACTCATTAAGAGAAAAAGAGAATCTACACACATAAACAGAATCAGAAATAAGAAAGGAAAAATCACAACGGACCCCACAGAAACACAAAAAATTATAAGAGAATATTATGAGAATCTATATGCTAACAAGCTGCAAAACATAGAAGAAATGGACAACTTCTTAGAAAAATACAACCTCCCAAGACAGACAAAGCAAGAAACAGAAAAACTAAACAGACCAATCACCAGTGATGATACTGAATCGGTAATCAAAAAACTACCCAAGAACAAAACTCCCGGACCTGATGGATTCACCTCTGAATTCTACCAGGCACATAGAGAAGAAATAACACCCATTCTACTTAAAGTTTTTCAAAAAATACTAGAGGAGGGAATACTTCCAAACTCATTCTATGAAGCCAGCATCATTCTAATACCAAAACCTGGGAAAGAACTCACCAAAAAAGAAAATTACAGACCAATATCCCTGAGGAACGTAGATGCAAAAATACTCAACAAAATATTAGCAAACCAAATTCAAAAATACATCAAGAGGATCATACATCATGATCAAGGGTGATTCATCCCAGGGATGCAAGGATGGTACAACATTCGAAAATCCATCAACATCATCCACCACATCAATAAAAAGAAGAACAAAAACCACATGATCATCTCCATAGATGCTGAAAAAGGATTTGACAAAATTCAGCATCCATTCATGATTAAAACTCTCAACAAAATCGGTATAGAGGGCAAGTACCTCAACATCATAAAGGCCATATATGACAAACCCACAGCTAACATCATACTTAACAGCGAGAAGCTGAAAGCTTTTCATCTAAGATCGGGAAGAAGACAGGGATGCCCACTTTCTCCATTGTTATTCAACATAGTACTGGATGTCCTAGACATGGCAATCAGACAAAACAAAGACATACAAGGCATCCAGATTGGTAAAGAAGAAGACAAATTGTCAATATTTGCAGGTGACATGATATTGTACAACCCTAAAGACTCCACTCGAAAACTACTAGAACTAATATCTGAATTCAGCAAAGTTGCAGGATACAAAATTAACACACAGAAATTGGTTGCTTTCCTATGCACTAACGATAAACTAACAGAAACAGAAATCAGAAAAAAATTCCATTCATAATTGCATCAAAAAGAATAAAATACCTAGGATGAAACCTAACGAAGGAAGTGAAAGACCTGTACCCTGAAAACTACAAGACCTTCCTAAGAGAAATTAAAGAGGACACTAACAAATGGAAATGCGTCCCATGGTCTTGGCTAGGAAGAATAAATATTGTCAAAATGGCTACACTACCCAAAGCAATCTACAGATTCAATGCCATCCCTATCAAACTACCAACAGCTTTCTTCAATGTACTTGAACAAATAATTCTAAAATTCATATGGCACCACAAAAGACCCTGAACAGCCAAAGCAATCCTGAGAAGGAGGAATAAAACAGGGGGAATTACGCTTCCTGACTTCAAGCTCTATTACAAAGCCACAGTAATTGAGACAATTTGGTATTGGCACAAAAACAGACCCACAGATCAGTGGAATAGAATAGAAAATCCAAGCATCAACCCAAACACATACAGTCAATTAATATTTGATAAGGGAGCCTTGGCTATACATTGGGCCTCTTCACCACCTGGTGTTGGAAAAACTGGACAGCTACATGTAAGAGAATGAATCTGGACTACGGTCTAACCCCATACACAAAGGTAAACTCAAGGTGGATCAAAGACCTAAATGTAAGTCATGAAACTATAAAACTCTTAGAAAAAAATATAGGCTAAAAGCTCTTGGACATAATCATGAGTGACTTCTTCACGAACATATCTCCCCGAGGAAGGGAAACAAAAGCAAAAATGAACAAGTGGGACTATATGAAGCTGAAAGTCTTCTGTACAGCAAAGGACACCATCAGTAGAACAAAAAGACTTCCTACAGTATGGGAGAATATATTCATAAATGACATATCCAATAAGGTGTTGACTTCCAAAATATATAAAGAACCCACGCACCTCAACAAACAAAAAGCAAATAATCCATTTAAGAAATGGGCAGAGGAAATGAATAGACACTTCTCCAAAGAAGAAATTCAGGTGGCCAACAGGCACATGAAAAGATGCTCCACATCACTAATCATCAGAGAAATGCAGATTAAAACCACAATGAGATATCACCTCACCCCAGTGAGGATGGCCAACATCCAAAACACAAACAACAACAAATGTTGGCGAGGATGTGGAAAAAAGGGAACCCTTCTACACTGCTGGTGGGACTGCAAATTAGTTCAACCATTGTGGAAAGCAGTCTGGAGGTTCCTCAAAAAACTCAAAATAGAAATACCATTTGACCCAGGAATTCCACTCTTAGGAATTTACCCTAAGAATGCAGCAGCCGAGTTTGAAAAAGACAGATGCACCCATATGTTTATCGCAGCACTATTTACAAGAGCCAAGAAATGGAAGCAACCTAAGTGTCCATCAGTAGATGAATGGATAAAGAAGATGTGGTACATATACACAATGGAATATTATTCAACCATACGAAGAAAACAAATCCTACCATTTGCAACAACATGGATGGAGCTAGAGGGTATTATGCTCAGTGAAATAAGTCAAGCTGAAAAAGACAAGTACTAAATGATTTCACAGATATGTGGAGTATAAGAACTAAGGAAAAAAAACTGAAGGAACAAAACAGCAGGAGACTCACAGAATCCAAGAACAGACTAATAGTTACCAAAGGGAAAGGGACTGGCGAGGATGGGTGGGAAGGGAGGGGCAAGGGGGAAGAAGGGACATTACAATTAGCAGATGTAATGTTCGGGGGGCACGGGGAGGGCTATACAACCCAGAGAGGGCAAGTAGTGACTCTATGGCATCTCACTACGCTGATGGACAGTGACTGCAATGGGGTTGGGGGGAGGGGAACCTGATGAAGGGTGTAGTGTAATCACCAAATATTACTCATTTAATTGTAGATTAATGATACCAAAATAAACTAAAAGAAAACTACCCATGAACAAAACCCCCGGGCCTGATGGATTCACCTCTGAATTCTACCAGACACATAGAGAAGAAATAACACCCATTCTCCTTAAAATTTTCCAAAAAATAGAAAAGGAGGGAATACTTCCAAACTCATTCTACGAAGCTAGCATCACTCTAATACCAAAACCTGGGAAAGACCTCACCAAAAAAGAAAATTACAGACCAATATCCCTGATGAACATAGATGCAAAAATACTCAACAAAATATCAGCAAACCGAAATCAAAAAAAAATCAAGAGGATCATACACCATGATCAAGTGGGATGCATCCCAGGGATGCAAGGATGATACAACATTCAAAAATGCATCAACATCATCCACCACATCAAAAAAAGAACAAAAACCCCATGATCATCTCCATAGATGCTGAAAAAGCATTTAACAAATTTCAGCATCCATTCATGATTAAAACTCTCAACAAAATGGGTATAGACGGCAAGTACCTCAACATCATAAAGGCCATATATGACAAACACACAGCTAACATCATACTTAATGGTGAGAAGCTGAAAGCTTTTCATCTAAGATCGGGAACAAGACAGGGATGCCCACTCTCTCCACTGTTATTCAACATAGTACTGGAGGTCCTAGCCACAGCAATCAGACAAAACAAAGAAATACAAGGCATCCAGATAGATAAAAACGAAGTCAAATTGTCACCATTTGCAGATGACATGATACTGTACATAAAAAACCCTAAAGACTCTAATCCAAAACAACTAGAACTAATATATGAATTCAGCAAGTTTGCAGGATACAAAATTAACACACAGAAATCTGTTACTTTCCTATACACTAAGGATGAACTAACAGAAAGAGAAATCAGAAAAACAATTCCATTCACAAATGCATCAAAAAGAATAAAATACCTAGGAATAAACCTAATGAAGGAAGTGAAAGACCTGTAGTCTGAAAACTACAAGACACTCCTAAGAGAAATTAAAGAGGACACTAACAAATGGAAACTGATCCCATGCTCTTAGCTAGGAAGAATAATATTGTCAAAATGGCTATACTACCTAAAGCAATCTATAGATTCAATGCAATCCCTATCAAAATACCAACAGCTTTCTTCAATGAACTGGAAAAAATAATTCTAAAATTCATATGGCACCACAAAAGACCCCGAATATCCAAACCAATCCTGAGAAGGAGGAATAAAACACTGGGAATTACACTCGCTGACTTCAGGCTCTACTACAAAGCCACAGTAATCAAGACAATTTGGTATTGGCACAAAAACAGACCCACAGATCCGTGGAAGAGAATAGAAAATCCAAACATTAACTCAAACACATACAGTCAATTAATATTTGATAAGGGAGCCTTGGATATACATTAGGGAGATGACGGCCTCTTCAGCAGCTGGTGTTGGAAAAACTGGACAGCTACATGTAAGAGAATGAATCTGGACTACTGTCTAACCCCATACACAAAGGTAAACTCAAGGTGGATCAAAGACCTGAATGTAAGTCATGAAACCATAAAACTCTTAGAGAAAAATATAGGCAAAAATCTCTTGGACATAAACATAAGCGACTTCTTCATGAACATATCTCCCCGGGCAAGGGAAACAAAAGCAAAAATGAACAAGTGGGACTATATGAAGATGAAAAGCTTCTGTACAGCAAAGGACACCATCAGTAAAACAAAAAGACATCCTACAGTATGGGAGAATATATTCATAAGTGACGTATCCGATAAGGGGTTGACATCCAAAATATATAAAGAACTCATGCACCTCAAAAAACAAAAAGCAAATAGTCCAATTAAGAAATGGGCAGAGGACATGAATAGACACTTCCCCAAAGAAGAAATTCAGATGGCCAACAGGCACATGAAAAGATGCTCCACATCACTAATCATCAGAGAAATGCAGATTAAAACCACAATGAGATATCACCTCACACCAGTGAGGATGGCCAACATCCAAAACACAAACAACAACAAATGTTGGCAAGGATGTGGAGAAAAGGGAACCCTCCTACACTGCTGGTGGGAATGCAAATTAGTTCAACCATTGTGAAAGCCGTATGGAGGTTCCTTAAAAAAATTTCAAATAGAAATTCCATTTGACACAGGAATTCCACTCCTAGGAATTTACCCTAATAATGCAGCAGCCAAGTTTGAAAAAGACAGATGCACCCCTATGTTTATCGCAGCACTATTTACAGTAGCCAAGAAATGGAAGCAACCTAAGTGTCCATCAGTAGATGAATGGATAAAGAAGATGTGGTACATATACACAATGGAATATTATACAGCCATAAGAAGAAAACAAATCCTACCATTTGAAACAACATGGATGGAGCTAGAGGGTATTATGCTCAGTGAAATAAACCAAGCTGAAAAAGACAAGTACCAAATGATTTCACTCATATGTGGAGTATAAGAACTAAGGAAAAAATTGAAGGAACAAAACAGCAGCAGACTCACAGAAGCCAAGAACTGACTAATAGTTACCAAAGGGAAAGGGACTGGGGAGGATGGGTGGGAAGGTAGAGACAATGGGGATAAAGGGGCATTAAGATTAGCAGATGTAATGTTAGGGGGGCACTGGGAGGGCTGTACAACCCAGAGAAGACAAGTAGTGACTCTATAGCATCTCACTATGCTGATGGACAGTGACTCTAATGGGGTTGGTGGGGGGGACCTGATGAAGGGTGTAGTGTAATCACCATAATATTGCTCATTTAGTTGTAGATTAATGATATCAAAATAAACTGAAAAAAAACTCTTGGACATAAACATGAGTGACTTCTTCATGAACATATCTCCCCGGGCAAGGGAAACAAAAGCAAAAATGAACAAGTGGGACTATATCAAGCTGAAAAGCTTCTGTACAGCAACGGACACCATCAGTAGAACAAAAAGACATCCTACAGTATGGGAGAATATATTCATATATGACGTATCCGATAAAGGGTTGACATCCAAAATATATAAAGAACTCATGCACCTTAACAAACAAAAAGCAAATAATCCAATTAACAAATGGGCAGAGGACATGAATAGACACTTGTCCAAAGAAGAAACTCATGAAAAGATGCTCCACCTCACTAATCATCAGAGAAATGCAGATTAAAACCACGAGATATCACCTCACACCAGTGAGAATGGCCAACATCCAAAACACAAACAACAAATGTTGGCGAGGATGTGGAAAAAAGGGAACCCTCCTACACTGCTGGTGGGAATGCAAATTAGTTCTACCATTGTGGAAAGCAGTATGGAGGTTCCTCAAAAAACTCAAAATAGAAATACCATTTGACACAGGAATTCCACTCCTAGGAATTTACCCTAAGAATGCAGCAGCCCAATTTGAAAAAGACAGATGCACCCCTGTGTTTATTGCAGCAATATTTACAATAGCCAAGAAATGGAAGCAACCTAAGTGTCCATCAGTAGATGAATGGATAAAGAAGATGTGGTACATATACACAATGGAATATTATTCAGCCATAAGAAGAAAACAAACCCTACCATTTGCAACAACATGGATGGAGCTAGTGGGTATTATGCTCAGTGAAATAAGCCAAGCTGAAAAAGACAAGTACCAAATGATTTCACTCATATGTGGAGTATAAGAACAAAGAAAAATCACTGAAGGGACAAAACAGCAGCAGACTCACAGAACCCAAGAACGGACTAATAGTTACCAAAGGGAAAGGGACTGGGGAAGATGGGTGGGAAGGGAGGGATAAGAGGGAAAAAGGGGCATTACGATTAGCAGACGTAATGTTGGGGGGGCACGGGGAGGGCTGTGCAGCTCAGAGAGGACAGGTAGTGATTCTGTGGCGTCTCACTACACTGATGGACAGTGACTGTAATGGGGTTGGTGGGGGGGACCTAATGAAGGGGCAGTTTAATAACCATAATATTGCACATGTAACTGTAGATTAATGATACCAAAATAAATTATATATAAAAAAAGAAAATTAACACTTCGCTTGATTGAGTAAGTGCAGCAAGAAGAGCAATTGATTACATAGGCTCTTTTAAATGTGCTTTGCTGGAACCTTTTATAAGGAACTTCAGATTGGACTTTTAAAGGCCTCTCAAGGCCAGAAAGTCAAGCCAGACTTGCCATCAGGTTTTGCCTGCAGTACCTATATAGATTTGTGTGAATTCCTTCTTCTTGAGGTCCCCATGACATTCTGAAGTTCCTGTACCTGCCAGGAAGTGACCTTCGTTACTCACCTGGTAAGGCTGCTGGGAACTCTGTAAGTATGGTACAAGGCCAGTTCTTCCAAGGGGCTTTGTGGGCTCTATAAGGTCAGCCTTAGTTCCTTAAAGCTGTTCATATCTGATTTTATGCACATGTCTCAGGTATGACATTCCGTCTAAACCTTGGTAATATAACCAGTGGGGTTTTTTTTTGCCATTTAAAAAAAATTAAGGTATTATTGATATACACTCTTATGAAGGTTTCACATGAAAATAAAATGTGGTTACTGCATTCATCCATATTATCGGGTCCCCACTCATACCCCGGTTCAGTCACTGTCCATCAGTGTGGTGGGATGACGCGGATTCACTGTTTGCCTTGTCTGTGCTGCACTGTTTTCTCCGTGTATAACCAGTGTTTTTAATTGGTCTTCTTACTAGGAAAGCAGATTCTTATTGAACTTATGCAAATAAACATACTACCATGAAATATAAAAAATTAAAATTAAAATTAAAATGGTCAGAGGATGTGAACAGGCACTTCTCCAAAGAGGAAATTCAGATGGTCAACAGGCACATGCAAGGATGTTGCTAATTATTACGGAAAAGCACATTAAAACCACAATGAAGTATCACCTCACACCAGGTAGGATGGTCAACCTTCAAAAGACTAGGAACTACAAATGCAGGTGAACCCTCCTACACTGCTGGTGGGAATGTAAAGTAGTTCAAGCGTTGTGGAAAGCAATATGGAGGTTCCTCACAAAACTAAAAATAGAAATACCATTTTTACCCGGGAATTCCACTCCTGGAATTTACCCAAAGAAAACAAATTTTCAGATTCAAAAAGACGTATGCACTATTATGTGTATTGCAGCACAATTTACAAGCGCCAAGATATGGAAGCAACCTAAGTGTCTGTCAGTACATGACTGGAGAGAGAAGAGATGGTCCATATACACAATGGAATGCTACTCAGCCCTAAGAAAGAAACAAACCCGACCATTTGCAACAACACGGATGGAGCTAAAGGGTATTATGCTCAGTGAAATAAGCCAGGCAGAGAAAGACAAGTACCAACTGCTTTCCCTAACTTCTGGAGTATAACAACCAAGGAAAACCAAAAGGAACCAAACAGCAGCAGACTCACAGAAACCGCCGCCTGGCGGCCACATCCCAGGAACACCGCGGTCCCACCTGCGGGCTCTTCAGGGGCCCCGCTCCTCAGCGGCACCCCAGGCCCGCGCACCACCGCCCCGCTCCTCAGCGGGCCCCGCGCACCAGCGCCCCGCTCCTCAAGGGGACCCCGCGCCCACACCCCTCCTACCTTGACCCAGCGCCTGGAGCTGGTTCAGCTGGAGCGTCAGGAGCCTCCACCACCCGTGCCGCCACCCTGCGCTCAGCGTTGGAGTCGGCCGCCCGCCGCGACTCCGCACGTCCTGGCCGGGGCTCTCAGGCGCCGCCACCCAGAGCCGGGCAGGAACCCCAGCCGACCATACTGAGGGGCCGCCGCCGCCCGCCCCCGGCCTGGGGCCCTCAGGCGCTCGCGGGGAGGTCCGTTAACGGGGGCGGCGGCAGGCCTCAAGGGGAGCGGCGGCGGCGAAGTCATAGGCAGGGAAATTCCCGTCAGACCGTCTTCAGGTGCCGCGCGTTCAGAGCACCGAGGCCTCTCCTCCTCTCTCGCTGAGTCTGGCTGCCGCTGTGGAGAAGGTGCGCCCGCGCTCTGCACATGCGCCCGCCGCAGCCGCTGATTGGCTGCATGGAGGTGGCTCGGTGAGTAAAGACTTAAAGAGGTAGGATGAGAAAGATGGATCCCGCAGCTCACACGATTAATCCATTCCCTGAGTACGCTGAGGTCAGCAAAAGCAGAAACTCACCCAGTGGAGAGACCTGGGCACCGAGAAGGAGGCGGTTTTCATTAAAGTTGTCGTTTGTAAATGATGGATGCCAACAGGAAATGGTTTAAAATTCCAAGAGAAATGTTCACGCTTCATCCCATCGTGTATTGATGGCTTTTCAAAGGGCACCCTAATGAAGCCAAGGGTGTTCAACAGTATGTCTCAATAAATAGATTCAAGGTCTGTGAACCAAAAGCCTATTTGTAGTCTTCCTCTTCCTCTCGAGCTTATTATTCTACTTCATCCTTGTCCATATGCTTGTTCCCCTGAGTTTTTTTGGAATGATATCTTCAGATTCTGTTTTTTAAACTGTTTTTGTACCAGGTGTGTTATCAGAACATTCTTACTAGGAGGGAAATAAAACATCCCAGCCCTCTGCAAACGCCCTTGCTCACACATGGGCAAAGGGAGCTGCTCTCAGCCTCCTCTCTTTACCTTCACCCTGGTAGGCTTCCTAGGCTTTGTACAGTCTCCGTTAAAGGGTGACTCAGTACCTGAATGAATCATGCTGCCTGCATCCCCCTGGAGCTAGCATGGACATGCTGTGCCTCAGAATTTGCCCAGCTTTTTGCCCAGGGTATGGTTTTACACTTCTGAAGCCTCACTTTCTTTACTCTGCAAGTGAGAGCTTGGATTCGAACATCTCTAAGGTGCCTTCCAGGTTGGGCCTTTCAGAAGTGTCTGAATTTAAACGATTTGCCAAAAGTCACACAACCATAAACATCTGGCTTATGTATATTGTTGGCTTATTGTCTAAATATGGGCCAGTCATCGCAGCTAAACAAACTGAAAAATGGGTCCTGGCCGAGAATCAAGTCTTAGAAGACATCGTTCCTAGTATTTCATGTTTCTGAAATTAAATCATATGTCTGTTTCCCTCAATTCCTCCCCTCCTCTGCATTTCTAAACTTGCAGAACCCTCTGCCATTTTGTGCATAAGGTTGCAAATGCTTGTCTGATGCTTGGCTGTGCCCCAGGAAAAGATCCTCACCTTGCCACATCCTAGAACATATCCTGTGTACTTCGAAATTACTGTGCACATGTGTGCACATGCATGCGCTCACACACACACACACACACACACATACCATGCAGGAGTCTCCTGAGAATGAATGAGTATTTCTGGGCCAATATTACATGAGGATTTGGGCAGTATTTTGGAAGGTTGAATAATGCTCATATTTTATGCTCTTTGGGCAAGACCATGGCTTGATCATCCTGTTCTTGGTAAAGGGCATTGTTTTCTAATCAAGATAATTTAACTACCCTTGGGGTGATATTTAACACTGCAATTGCCTGAAAATGTATGTTTTCCTAATGGATATTTCTCCAGCATCTAGAAATTTAGGTAAAGCTGAAAAAAGGAATGAGAAGAAACATTTACTGTACCTCTATTTTCTGATTTTATGTGTCATTTCATTTGTACACAAATTCTCTGAGGTCAGTATTATATCCGTCTGACGGGCAAGGAAACCGGTGCTATAATTAGCTAAGCAAGTTGAACTGTGTTCATGACAGAACTCTTATTCTTTCCCTGTGAAAAGAGGGGGAAAAGCCTGTGTTCTTTCTCCTGAACCATGTTCCTTTCCTAAAAAGAGATTACAAACTGAAAAACAAGGAAAAGGATGATCATTTATTGATCATTGTTCAGGAAGTTTCCATATACAATCTTATTTAATTCCTCTAAGAATCCAGCTTCCCCCCCTCGAACCTTTCAACATTATGCCAAAACTTGTATTTAGTATGTACATTGTAATGCCTACAAAAATGTTTCCCTCTTTCTTTGAATAATCCTTTTTTTCTGGAGTTAATGATTGCCTTAGATTGTCATTTGTCTGGTTTTCTATAAACCTATTGGCTTTTTCCTATTTATTCCAATTCATTCGTCCTATGCCTATGCATAAGGTAACCTATATCGATACCATTTTGTTTTTCATGGCAATGGCTCTTGCTCTCAACTCTGTAGGAGACCTCCAACTGCTGCTTAATTTCACCTAGATGTTTTCTAATTAGGGATTCACTTCTCAGAAATTGTCTCAGTTTTCTTTCATAGCTTCCTCTGGGATTCTTATTGTAGGTGTCCTATTTTATTTCCAAGAGTGCTTTTAGTGGATGTGCTCTGATTGTTCATTTCATAAAGCAACACTGTTCTTGTTTAAGCAGCAATACTTTTCTAACTCTGATGATTTTTTTATATGTTTGTCTACTTTTTATATTGTTTTTATTTACTTTGATTTGCTTTTTCTACCTATTTTATGTGTCTCTTCCTTTCATGCTGAAGCCTTGTCTCATTCACTGGTGATCTTGGCAGTCTGTTTACATATAAGAATGTGGCATTGCAAAGCATATTGGAAACCTCTGTGCATGTGAACAGGGCTTGTCAATGAGTGGGGTTTATCGCAATATCACACAGAAGGCTTCAGTTTCCACAGGAGACATGCCAATGTTAGTATTATTACTGGGCAGCTGCATTTGGGGAGGTCTCTCCCTGTGCACCAGGTGAAACCTCAACCTGGCTAGAGGAGGGTTCTCGCCTCTGAAGGAGAAAGAATTCTCAAGCGGGTTAGATGAGTGTAGGTAAGGAAGGAATTCAGTAAAGTGATAGTAGCAGGGAATGGATTCTGCCTTGCAAGCAGCGGAAAGCAAGGAAACTGAAGTAGGGCAGAGAGAGTGAAGACTTGTGCTTAATTCTAGAAAATAGAATGAAATAATGAAGTACCAAAGATGCTTACCACTGGAAGAGCTCAGAGATAAAACACAGTAAGTTGAGCAGTGAGAATTTTCTATTTAAGGCAAAAAGTACACACTTGAAGAAAGAGGAGTGTGGGCAGCCTCGGAGAGGAGGTGCTCTTAAGGGCTTTGGATTCTGTCTTTTAAGGCTTTTAAGAATGGGGCACAGGGTGGGGTGGGCATTGCTGGGTGTAGGCTTGATTTGTGGTCTCATGATGTTTCTTTCTAGTGGGAGACATGATCAGTACCCAAATCAGTCCTCTAGATAATTCTGTAAAATAAACTTAACAGAAGGAATTTATTGATTCAGTTTCTCTCAAATATAGTGGTTCCCCTCAAGCACTAGGAACATACCAGTTAGGACTGCTTGCCCTGTCTTAAGATAGGGTGGGATAATGTCTGATAACCAAAGAATATATTAGAAACCTCACCTCCTAACTCCCAGGTTTTTAAAATGAAATCTTAGCCTTCAAATGGAGTTCCTCATGTTCTTACTATACTGTTTATATCTCAGCATTTTTCATCATAGGCAGGAAAAGTTCATCATTATGCAGCTCCCATGGCCCTGCCCTACTTCAGAATCTGCTATATTTCTCTGTGGCCAATTTCCCAGTTTCCTACCTGAGAATTGTAAATCTGGATTCAGACATTCTAGAACCAGGGAGTTGGCAGTCTCCCTTTCACCATGCAGAGTCTTCCTAATCCCCTGCTTGCATTCCATCTAACCCTCCCTGGCACCCTTTGCACTTGCTACACCTTTTTTGGGAAGCATGATACCTCACTGACTCAATTCCCTCAGAGGCACAAGTTCCCAGCCTGTTAGGGAAAAGTCACCTGACTGTGAAGCAACATGCAGGAACTAGCTTTCAACTAATTCTCTTGTTTTCTCCACACAACTTATCCTATTCCTTCTGGGAAAACTGCTGCCTTTGAGTTCTGTGCCTTTCCCGGATATTTTTCAGGCAAACTGGCTAAGCCCTTATCCATATTACCTGTCTGCTGGCACCCAAGTTAAGGCTTCCTACATTTTAATTAATCAGCTGCCACTAAGATGCCTTTTACTTTTTTTTCCATGAGAAAGTTAAAATTCTTATCTATGGGCAAGTTTCCTTTTGTTAACTTGGGCCTTATGGGTTTATAATCATTTAAATTTTTTATTGTCATTTTAGTGGTATTGCAGGAGGGGGGTAATTAGCAGTGTGTGGTCAGTGTATCATATGCAGCCACCATCCAGCCTGAATCGTAATTATCCCCCAACAGCTCCTGAGTTCTACAGTTTTAGCCCTAAACAGAAAAATTACTCATTTTAAATGAAAAATACAATGCAATTTATAGCAGTTACCTTTCCTTTACAATTTTCTGGAGTCTGAGTCAAAAGAACTTGGCAATTGTTTATTCTAGACTTCCCCCGGGTGCCAAAATTACATCACTAGTGGTTGATTTTACAATCTTGAATTGGATCTCTTCAATAAAAAGGAATTTACTTTCACATGAAATGGTCCATTATGTTTCCAGGTTCTGTTGTCAGAGTTAGTGCTTCTGAGTATCCCTGTTAGCCCCTAAAATCTGAGTCCTGTGAATAACAATGACTAAATAAGTCAATGGCTATAACAGCAATGACTATGAATGACTATACACAGTGGAGGTGGGGATTCCAATTTCTCCTAATTTAAATAGAACATAGAAACTGATGATGTCTGAATTTATCAAATTCAACTCGTTATATACATCATTGGTATATTTTTCATCAAAGTAGTTCCAACAGAACCCTATGGTATCAGTTGAAGGGACTTGAGTAAGTCAACTTGGATTCCGAGTAAGAAGTCTGATTGCCTCAGTTTTTCTGAAAGTTCTGTTTATTTAATAAGAAATATTTACAGAATATTTTCAGAGACATTTCTCATAGGAAAACCTCACATTTGAAAGAGGCTTTATTTGCTACATATTAGCTTATTGAGTATTAAATTCTCATGGCTGTGGTCTACATGAGAAAAAGGCAATCAGCTAGAATGAAAGCAAAGGAGAAAGCCCCTATCGGATAATTTTGTTTTTTATTTATAATATGGAACACCAGGGTATATACATCTTTGTCCATCTTTCCACTTTGTAATAAAAAGAATGATTGAGGGTCCTTTGAGAGGTGCCTTTGGCTTTCGTTTTATTTTTGTTATTGAGGAATAATTGACATATAACATCATATCAGTTTCAGGTGTACAACATAATGATTCTATATTTATGTTCATTGTGAAATGAATCGTATATAATTACAATATTTTTTTCTTGTGGTGAAAACTTCCAAAATCTACTCAGCAACTTTCAATCATGCAGAACAGTATTAACTATAGTGACCATGCTGCACATTGCCACCCCAGAACTTACATATATGGAAGTTTATTACTTTTTGCCTCCTTCACCCGTTTACCTTCCCCTCAACCCCTGCTTCTGACACCTACCAATCTGTTGTCTGTACCTATGAGCTTGTCATTTTGCTATTTGCTTTTTAGAAAATGTTTTGTCTATTTCTAAACCTTCTTTATAAAATTTTTTTGTCTACTCTGTTTTGTCTTCATTTAAGGGAAGTCATTTTCTTTTAATTTCCCTGACTTACATCACTGAGCAGGATACCCTCTAGGTCCATCCATGTCACAAATGGCAAGATTTCCTTCTTTTCTTTTGCCTGATAATCCCACTGGGTGTGTGTGCACTACATTTCCTTTATCCATTCTCCCATTGATGGCCACTTTCATTCCTTCCATGGTCTTAATGTAATGATGTTACAGTGAACATAGGAGTGCGCATATCTATCTTTACAAATTTCTTCAGATCAATGCCCAGAAGTAAAATTGTTGGATTGGATGGTAGTTTTATTTTGAATTTTGGGGGGAAGTGCCACACTGCCTTCCATAATGGTTATACCAATTTACATTCCCACCAACAGTGCACAAGGCTTCCCTTCTCTCCACATCCTTGCCAACCCTTGTTATTTCTTATGTTTTTGATGCTAGTCATTCTAACAAGGTCGGAGGTGAGATCTCATTGTGGTTTTGGCTTGCATTTCTTTGATGACTGGTGATGCTGAGCACCTGTGCACGTACCTGTTGACTTTCTGTATGTCTTCTTTGGACAAGTGTCTATTCAGGGTCCCCTAACCATTTTTTAATTGGATTATTTGGTTCTTTTTATCAAGGTGATTTTAAATTTGTTTTCCTTAGCAAACCAAAAATATTCTATGATGGCCACTGACACAGTTGATCTTTTTAAAACCCTAAGTGACTCTTGAGTGTCAAGTGACAGTGTGGTTCAGTGTATCAGATACTGGAAATTGGCTTCTCTCACAGGCTCTGTCACCTGCTCTGTGGTCCTGAGTACAACCCTAGTGTCACCGGTGTTGGTACTCTTGGAAAACTATGAGCAAGCCTGTTATTTTTAAATAACTAGGTGGAGGGGAGGAGAGGTGTGAGACAATACAACAGGCAAACAGAAATAGAGAGAAAGAAAGGGATATAAGGAATATTGAGGTTTTTAGGTGTAAATTTCAATAACATTAATACTGTTTCAGTATTCCTTTTACTTCTTTCCTATTTCATTCATTCATTCAGCACATATTTATTGTGTTCCTACTATGGGCCAAGCATGTTTCTATGAGACAGGAATATAGCAGGGCATGAAACAATCATCTCTCTTCTCATGGAACTACATTTGGATACCTGAATCCTAATCTGAAGCAAGGACTAAGAAGAGATAACAGGCACATATCCAGTAATACCCACTGAGTATCTTGTGTTGTGGCCACCAAGAAAATAGAGAAGGTGAGGGGAATGGGTATCTCAGGGTATAAGGAGTGTTGAGATTTTAAACTGCATGATCAGGTCATGCAGGGTACAGTATTTTTAGAAATGATTTGAAGGAGTTAAGTGTGTAATTAATATAGACATGTGGAAGAAGGCCATGCTGGGAGGAGCACCAGCAAGTGCAGAGGCAGGAATGGATGTGACATGTTTGAGGAAGAGCAAGCGGTTGGTAGGGCTGAGCCCACCGAGGGAGGTGGCAAGGAGGGTGGGTACGGATTACATTGGCCTGTGTTGTTTGTGTTGACTTCACTCTTGGTACAAGATAGCAGGCCCATTGAAGATTTTTGTGCAAATGAGTGGCACAATCAGACTCATGTTTTAACTAGATTGCTCTAATTAGTGCATCTTTAACAGGATGGTTTTACATAAATGTATCATTTTCCCTAGTCTGTGGGTCAATGAAAAACAAAACAGAGCCACTGGTGTGACAGGTGCAAATTACACATACTGTCATAGAGAAAGCTCATGTCAGCCACAGGTACAGGGAGGTGAGCCACTGAAACATGATTTTCTCATGTCAGCGACAGGTGCAAAAAGCTCATGTCAGCCATATACCAACCAGAGCGGCTCTTAGTTCTGATTATCACAAAAACAAATTATTTTGGATGTTAATCAAATATTAATCATTTTGAATATATTCTTTCTTGTGTGTTCTATCTCATGAAAATTTTGCACATCATCTGAATTCCCTCATTTGGAAATTGAAATATTTCATACCAGATAGCACACTTTTTTTTCTAAATCCCCTTTTTTTTTACAGGACAGGGTATCTTTTATTAAATTTTCACATTATAAGAAAAAAGTACACAGGGCACTAATGATGAGAAACACCACAATTAATTGGGCATCATCTCTCTGTAAAGAACAGGCAAGCAATGTATCACTTTAGTAAAATTTTTTCCTAGTCTTTCACTTTCTGTATCCTCTTTTCTTGATTTCTGAGAAGACATTGCTTGGTTCTTCATCTTTAAATCTTCTCCCAGAGTTTGCAAGCTTTCCACTCTGTTCTGAAGCTTCCTGCATGTTTTTCCTGTTTCTATTGGCCGAGACTGTGAAGTTTAACAGAATCAGGTGAATGAACAAGTTTGGTGGGTCTATACTGTGATGTGGAACCAACTGAATCTTCAACAGAACTACTTAGGAGTGAGTGAACTGGAGACTTCTTAGGAGAAGAATAGAATGAATGAGACGCTGAATTTTTCACACATGGACTTGCTGCAGACACTAATGTGAAGCAAGTAGGTGGATCTTCTAGGCCCCAGCATGGAATGTGACTAAGTCTCTGCTAAGCGTTTCACTGGATTTGCTGCTGTGAGTGGAGTCCCTTAATGAACTGTTGCTTACAGCCATATGAGAGACTCCCAGGGACGGTGTTCTCCCATCTTCCTCAGTCTTGCCCAGAGGCACAGAGGGCTCCTCATTGACCACACTGCTCAGCTCTTGGACAAGCTGTTTCAGGTCCCTTGTTGGGTTTTCCCTCACTGTGTTAGATTTCATAGAATGATGAGATGCGAAGCTGGCTGTAGCCTGTGAAGATGGTATATTAGAATGCGAACAGGCAGCAGAGGGCTGCAGAACATGTGGTTTCAAAGAAGGATTTGAGGTGTATCCAGGGCCCTGCAGTTCTTTTACATCCAAAGTATGTTGAAGTTTTAGGTGCACAGAGTCTTGTTCCTGACATTGTATCGTATCTTTACATTCTGCAAATTGCAAAGATGCCTTATGAAGAGCAACTTCCGTATTAGCAAACTTCTTTCTTTTCTTTTATTAAAAAATTTTTTAAATAATTTATTTTGGTATAACTAATCTAAAATTACATGTGCAATATGGTGTTTAAACTACCCCCTTCATCATGTCCCCTCCACCAACACAATTACAGTCACTGTCCATGAGCGCAGTGAGATGCTATAGAGTCACTACTTGTATTCTCTGACTTGTACAGGCCTCAAAATGCCCCCCCAACATTACATCTGCTATTTGTAATGCCCCTTTTTCCCCCTTATCCCCCCCTTCCCACCCATCCTCCCCAGTCCCTTTCCCTTTGGTAACTATTAGTCAGTTCCTGGGTTCTGTGAGTCTGCTGCTGTTTTGTTCCTTCAGTTTTTTTCTTAGTTCTTATACTCCACATATGAGTGAAATCATTTGGTACTTGTCTTTTTCAGCTTGGCTTATTTCACTGAGCATAATACCCTCTAGCTCCATCCATGTTGTTGCAAATGGTAGGATTTGTTTTCTTCTTATGGCTGAATAATATTCCATTGTGTATATGTACCACATCTTCTTTATCCATTCATCAACTGATGGACACTTAGGTTGCTTCCATTTCTTGGCTATTTTAAATAGTGCTGAGGTAAACATAGGGGTGCATCTGTCTTTTTCAAATTGTGCTGCTGCATTCTTAGGGTAAATTCCTAGAAGTGGCATTCCTGTGTCAAATGGTATTTCTATTTTGAGTTTTTTGAGAAACCTCTAGACTGCGTTCCACAATGGTTGAACTAATTTGCCTTCCCACCAGCAGTGTAGAAGGGTTCCCTTTTCTCCACATCCTCACCAACATTTGTTGTTTGTGCTTTGAATGTTGGCCATCCTCACTGGGGTGAGGTGATATCTCATTGTGGTTTTAATCTGCATTTCTCTGATGATTAGTGATGTGGAGCATCTTTTCATATGCCTGTTGGCCATCTGAATTTCTTCTTTAGAGAAGTGTCTATTCATGTCCTCTGCCCATTTCTTACTGGATAATTTACTTTATGTTTGTTAAGGTGCGTGAGTTCTTTATATATTTTGGACGTCAACCCTTTATCGGACACATCATTTATGAATATATTCTCCCATACTGTAGGATGTCTTTTTGTTCTACTGATGGTGTCCTTTGCTGTACAGAAGCTTTTCAGCTTCATATAGTCCCACTTGTTCATTTTTGCTTTTGTTTCCCTTACCTGGAGAGATATGTTCATGAAGAAGTCGCTCATGTTTATGTCCAAGAGATTTTTGCCTATGTTTTTTTTAAGATGTTTATGGTTTCATGACTTACATTCAGGTCTTTGATCCACCTAAAATTTACCTTTGTGTATGGGGTTAGACTATAGTCCAGTTTCATTTTCCTACATGTAGCTGTCCAGGTTTTCCAACACCAGCTGCTGAAGAGGCTGTCATCTCCCCAATGTATATCCAAGGCTCCTTTATCAAATATTAATTGACTGTATATGTTTGGGTTAATATTTGGATTTTCTATTCTTTTCCACTGGTCTGTGGATCTATTATTGTGCAAATACCAAATTGTCTTGATTACTGTGGCTTTATAGTAGAGCTTGAAATCAGGGAGTGTAATTCCCCCTGTTTTATTCCTCCTTCTTAGGATTGCTTTGGCTATTCGGGGTCTTTTGCAGTGCCATATGAATTTTAGAATTATTTTTTTCAGTTCATTGAAGAAAGCTGTTCATATTTTGATAGGGATTGCATTGAATCTATAGATTGCTATAGGTAGTATAGCCATTTTGACAACATTTATTCTACCTAGCCAAGAGCATGGGATGAATTGCCATTTCTTAGTGTCCTCTTTAATTTCTCTTAGGAGTGTATTATAGTTTTCAGAGTACAAGCCTTTCACTTCCTTCATTAGGTTTATTCCTAGGTATTTTATTCTTTTTGATGCAATTGTGAATGGAATTGTTTTTCTGATTTCTCTTTCTGTTAGTTCATCGTTAGTGTATAGGAAAGCAACAGATTTCTGTGTGTTAATTTTGTATCCTGCAAATTAGCTGAATTCAGATATTGGTTCTAGTTTTGGATGGGAGTCTTTAGGGTTTTCTAAGTACAATATCATGTCATCTGCAAATAGTGACAATTTGGCTTCTTCTTTACCAATCTGGATGCCTTGAATGTCTTTGTTTTGTCTGATTGCCGTGGCTAGGAACTCCGGTACTATGTTGAATAACAGTGGTGAGAGTGGGCATCCCTGTCTTCTTCCCCATCTTAGATGAAAAACTTTCAGCTTCTCACTGTTAAGCATGTTGTTAGCTGTGTGTTTGTCATATATGGCCTTTATGATGTTTAGGTACTTGCCGTCTATACCCATTTTTTTGAGAGTTTTAATCAGGAATGGATGATGAATTTTGTCAAATGCTTTTTCAGCATCTATGGAGATGATCATGGGGTTTTTGATCTTCGTTTTGTTGATGTGGTGAATGATGTTAATGGATTTTCAAATGTTGTACCATCCTTGAATCCCTGGGATGAATGCCACTTATTCAAGGGTATGATCTTCTTGATGTATTTTTGAATGCATTTTGCTAATATTTTGTTGAGTATTTTTGCATCTATGTTCATCAGGGATATTGGTCTGTAATTTTCTTTTTTGGTGAGGTCTTTGCCTGGTTTTGGTATTAGAGTGATGCTGGCTTCATAGAATGAGTTTGAAAGTATTCCGTCCTCTTCTATTTTTTGGAAAACTTTGAGGAGAATGGGTGTTATTTCTTCTCTATGTGCCTGGTAGAACTCAGATGTGAATCCATCAGGTGTTGAGGTTTTGTTCTTGGGTAGTTTTTTTTATTACCGATTCAGTATCGTTGCTTGTGATTGGTCTGTTTAGCTTTTCTGTTTCTTGTTTAGTCAGTTTTGGAAGGTTGTATTTTTCTAAGAATTTTCCATTTCTTCTAGGTTTTCCAGCTTGTTAGCATAAAGATTTTCATAATATTCTCTTATAATTCTTTGTATTTCTGTGGGGTCCATCGTGATTTTTCCTTTCTCATTTCTGATTGTGTTTACGTGTGTAGATTATCTTTTTCTCTTAATGAGTCTGGCTAGGGGTTTATCTATTTTGTTTATTTTTTCAAAGAACCAGCTCCTGGTGTCATTGATTTTTTTCAGTTGTTTTATTTTTCTCAATTTTATTTATTTCTTCTCTGATCTTTATGATGTCCCTCCTTCTGGTGACACTGGGCCTCATTTGTTCTTCTTTTTCCAATTTCAGTAATTGTGTCTTTAGACTATTCATTTGGGAATGTTCTTCCATTTTTAAATAGGCCTGGATTGCAATATTCTTTCCTCTTAGAACTGCCTTTGCTGCATCCCACAGATGTTGTGGCTTTGTGTTGTTGCTGTCATTAGTGTCCATATATTCTTTGATTTTGGTTTTGATTTGGTCATTACCCCAGTGATTAATTAGGAGAATGTTGTTAAGTCTCCATGTATTTGTGAGCCTTTTTGATTTCTTTCTAAAATTTATTTCTAGTTTTATACCTTTGTGATCTGAGAAGTTTGTTGGTAGAATTTTAATATTTTTACTTTACTGAGTTTCTTTTTGTGGCTTAGCGTGTGGTCTATTCTGGAAAATGTTCCATGTGCACTTGAGAAGAATGTGTATTTGTTTTTGGGTGTAGAGTTCTGTAGATGTCTGTTAGGTCCCTGTGTTCTAGTGTGTTGTTCCGTGCTTCTGTGTCTTTACTTATTTTCTGTGTGGTTGATCTGTCCTTTGGAGAGAGTGGTGTGTTGTAGTCACCTAAAATGAATGCATTGCTGTCTATTTCCTCCTTTAATTCTGTTAGTATTTGTTTCACATACGCCAGTGCTCCCGTATTGCATGCATATATATTTATAATGGTTGTATCTTCTTGTTGGATTGTCACATAGTTCTCTTAATATTCTTTCTTTCCTAGAGATCCTTTTATCTCTATCTGCCTCAGTTGCTCTGTATTCCTGTTCTCTGATTTCTATTGCATTAGCAGTCTCTTGCATCTTGTCCAGTCTGCTGCTAAGCCCGTCGATGTCTTTTCTCATTGCTGCATTTTCTTTCCTGACTTCCTTCACTTCCTCTGTTAGGTCTTGCATATTTCTCGGTACATCCATCCCTTCATGCTTCCTCTCTGGTGTTGTCTGGGTGAGCTTTGTGTGTACCATATTCCTCTGTCTTTTCATGGTGTTAGAAGTGGTCTCTGGCAGGTGCCACATATGTCAGCTGGGCTCGTTAAGACTTTTTTTTTAAAAAAAGAAAGAAGGAAGAGACAGAAAAGAGAAAAAAAAAGAAGGAAGAGAAACCAGAAAAAAAGAATGTAAGAAAGGGAAGGAAAAGAAAAGAAAAGAAAAAAAAAGGAAAAAAAGAAAAAGAAAAAGCCCACCAGGAGTAGATTCTGTAATGATGCTGTAGGTGGTGCTGTTGCTCCACTATTCAGCAGCTGCGACCACACCATCCCTTGGGCCTTTTGCAGCTCTGGCCGGGCGGGAACGAATGGGAGGCTATTGTTTTCTGAGTGAAGTTTCAGTGTGGCTACTTTTTACCAGTTGCCTGTCAAGGGGTCCGAAATTCTTCAGGACTCCCAGCCTGCTGGGCTGAGTGTCCTGGGAAGATCATAAGACTGCTGAGAAAAGTGCGCACATTTCTTTTGTCCCAGGAGCTGGCTGCAAGGACTCTGGCACATTCCCTGCTCAAAACCTGCACCCTCTGTCTCTCCAATCTCCGCTACACCACGCGATGTTTGTCAGCGCTCCCGGCACAGACCACCAGGGCTGGTTATTTCTCAGTCCTGTACTTCCACTCCCTCCCAGCTCTGAATCCTCTCCTCCCGATGGTGCACTTGGGTGGGCAAGTGCTCGGTCCCATCGGGACGTGGCTTCTTATCTTACCCACTTCGCGGGGTGCCGAGTCCTCTCAGCTGCAGATGCAGGCTGTGAGCTGTCCTGTG
Organism: Smutsia gigantea; assembly: GCA_032199065.1. Classification (NCBI taxonomy): domain Eukaryota; kingdom Metazoa; phylum Chordata; class Mammalia; order Pholidota; family Manidae; genus Smutsia; species Smutsia gigantea. The sequence goes on along the minus strand of JAVSCE010004942.1, from coordinate 151,712 downwards.
TATTCTGGTATCTTTTTTAGGAAGAGATGTATTTGCTGTATTTTCATAGATATATGTGGTTTTGGGAGGAGATTTCCTCCGCCCTGCTCACGCCGCTATCTTCCCGGAAACCTATATCGCAACCTTCTCTTTTAAATGGCATTTCTGAGACTTCAGGACTTCTAGTTCTCCAGCCATCTCATGTTTTTTCTGTTGAAACAGTACTCAATTCCTGGCTTAACTGACTCTTCCTTTAGAAAATGCCCGTCCTTATTTGCATTTGTCATTGCTTCGTCCAAAAAAAGGTATCTTGCTCTGAAGGGCATCAACTTGGCCTTGCTTCTCTGGGGTTTGCTTCTGCCTGCCCATTGCCACATTCACAGCATGGCCATCAGATCCTTCCATTGACTTTAATGTATTTCTGGTTTGTTCTAGTTCAGACTGTGCAGATTTTCATCGCATTTTCAGTTTATTTGTAGTTGTTTCCATTTCTTCCATTTCATTTCAAAAATTCCTTTTTAAGACTCCATAGTCCTCTGTAAGATTGTTTAAATCATTCCTACTACTTTTTTCCTCATTTAATAATTGATCTCTGTCTTTTACGTCCTTCCCTGCCTGGAGATGCTCAGAGTTGGCATTCACCAGCTTCACCTTTCCCAGCTCCAGGTCACACCCTCAGGCCTAGCTCCTGTATCTTTGCATCCGTTTGATCTTTTAAAATCCTCAGTTCCTGCAGTTCTAGCCTCCTGTTGTTAATCTCTTTCTCAAGCTAAGCTTTCTCTACTTGCAGAGCACTTGTGGTTTGGCAATGCTGGCCAACCAACTGCGTCATGTTTCCAATCTGCTGTCACAAAATCTCGATCACCTTGTCCTTTTCTGCCATCTGCAGCTTAAGGCCCCACACCCTGTCCACGTGTTTCTGAATGATCCCCATAGTTCTTCAAGTGCTGCACTCCTGCAGTTTCAAGTCTACCCGGGAGCGGGGCTTTGTGATCTCCACACTGGTAGCCTTGATGTCTGTCTCTTTCCTGGAGGGAAGCTGTCAGGTCTGACACAGTCCTCTCTGATCTCTCCAGGGTCATCTCCTTGGCTGTTAACACTTTTACTATTTTGCAGAGCTTCTCTGGTGGATTCAAGATGAGCAGTCAGGGAGGACACATTTTCTAGACTTTTGTTCCTTCCCTGAATTGCTGCATCTGCCATTCCATCTGGCCCTGACACTCATTCTTCACAGCACTGAGGAGGGCTTCCAGGTGCTGCACCTCCATGTTCCTGTCGTCCAGCACCTGCCGCAGGTGATCAATGGTGATGCTGTTCCCAGTGACCAGGTCCCACAGACGCTTGTTCTGCTCCTCCTCTAGACTCAGCTCCTTCTCTCTCTTATGCAAGTGAGCCAGCAGCTTTTGAAGCCGATCATCCAGATTTCCAGATTTCTGACTCAACTGATCACATTGTGCCCATGCTTCAGTTAGCTCTGAGTTGGCAAGGACCAGCTGCTTCTCTAGCTCTTCTGTCTTGTCCTCATACATCCTTTTGGCTTCCCTTAATTCTGAACAGAGCTGAAAAACAGTAGGTTCCAGATCACTGAGTGGACATATATACATTGAATTTTGGTTTCTTGCCTGTTCTTGCATGATTTCCAGTTGACTCTGGATACAATTGGCCTGGCTTCAAGCACTGCGAGCTTTCTCAGTAAGTCCTGTTATTTCAATATCATGTTCATTTATTAACTGCTCAATCCTATCTTGTTGTTGAAGAAGAAGTTCTACTTTGTTCTGTAACTCAGATTTCAGTGCTTCAAGCAGATCCTCTACTGGATGTATCCTCCCTTTAAGATAAGAAATCTCCGTGTCTAATTCTCTTAGGATTTTACTAATAGCTGAGCCCATGTTGCGGAAGTGGATAGTAGACATGCTGTCATGTTCATATATTTTCTTGCCTGAGGTTTCTTCAAATTCAACTAGGATTGATTAGATTTCTTGAAGCACTCCCTCATGACTAAGCATCATCTTTCTTAGCTGGTCACTCTGTGCACTGCTATCTTTCAGCTTATGCTCCTTAAGGCATTTGGCATCTTCCAGCTCATGCACTGTATTTTGAAGCTGATTTCATGAATCCTCCTGTGACTAACTCTCCCTTCATCTGATGTCACCCATGGCATCTCTCTCCATTTCCATCTCTTGAAGTTTTGTTTCCAAATCAATGACAGACTGCCTTAAGTACAACTTTTGTTTCTCATACAATTGATTGCTTTCATTTAGTCTTCTCTGCAAATCTTTGACCTGATATGAATAGTCTTCCAAAACACGTCCAATGTGTTGTAAGGGGTGACTTGTCTATGAACATCAAACTCCACTTCATAGTTAGGGAAAAAAGGAAATTGTGTCAAAGTCCCAGCTATGGAAGTGTTTTCAATTATTGTACCATGAATAGATGACATAAAAAACAGACTTGAAGAACCTCCAATGGATGTGATGCCACTACCTGTTAAAAGATCTTCATTATTTGATTCAGAGGCTTTTTGTTCCATATTAAATTTTGCTACTTCTTCTTAGAGATCTTGAAATATAAATGCTTCCCTATCTGGTTCTTTTAGTTCTTATCTTAGATATTCCAGCCTAGGCATTCATCAACTTCAAGCCTTCAGACTCATAATATGTGGGTACTATTATTTTTACCTATCCTATTAGGACTTGCAAACCACACCTCATCCCAAGAGACCAGCCACATCTGCGCAGGAGTGCCAGCGTGTGCCCTGGTGCACCTGCGTCAACCGGGCGGTGGAAGCTCCTGGTCAGCAGCGGAGATGCGGGTCACTGCCCCATGCCCTTTCCTCCCACACCCCAGCTGGGCCACCACCTCCTGCACGTGTCACACTGGTGACCACAGGGGAAGTGGGGGGGCAGGGGTGCTGGGCGACCCCACGGATGCCATCACCCTAAATGGCTTTCTTAATTGTAAATGTATTCAAAATTACATCTGTAAGGATAATCACCAAAGCGTGGTTTTATTACAGAAAATAAATAGAAACAAAAATGAATGAATGAATGAAATAATTGGTGGTGCACAAATAAATGAAATATATTATGCAATCTGTAAGCATCATTTTGTAGAACAAACCATCACTTAAGAAAGTACATGTTATGTTGTTAACTAAACAAATATATATTAATAGCTTGGATGCCTAGAAATATACTGGAAAGAAATACATTAAATTTTTAATAAGAATGGCATCTCTGGTGCAATTGAACATCTTTCTTTTAATTGTACCTTAATGATACCAAAATAAATTAAAAAGAAAATCTTTCTTTTATAGATATGCCTCCATTGATTCTATATTACCTACATAATCAAAAATGGCCTACACAGGTAACTTAATAAACTTAGTGGACTGCAGAGAAGCTAAGAAAGGGGACAAAGGTGTCAAAAGCCTCACCCACTCACTACACACAAGACCTCAGGGCTCATTTTTTCTTCTCAGTGCTTCTCTGACCGTATGCAACTACCAGGTAGCAAAGAGAAGAGTAATTTCATGAGAGATTTCTGATTATGAAAAACAACTTTCAAACAGGAAGGTGAGCCACCAACACATGATTTTCTCTGGGATGTGATATTACAAGTAATTTTCAATGTTTTCTTTAGAACTTAATGCTTTCCCGTGTTTTACAACAAAAGTGCCATATTATGATAATTGACAGAAGCAGCAAAACCCTGCCTCCAGATTTTGGAAGACATTTGCATGCCACTGCTTGATGCTTTTCTTTTTTTCTTCTGGGAATGCTGGTTACTGTTGTTGTGGCAAAGCAGAGTCCCCCTCTACCCTGCCAAACATCCCTGCTCCAGTCAGAAGCGACTCTTCTCTCCTTGCCAGGAAAAGTCTATTTCCTTCTGCAATTGTACCTACACTCTAGGAATGAAATGTGATTACATCTAGCAAAACTATAGAAACATCTTGGCAACATATGGGGAGCTGTCCTGTAGTGCCAGTTTGCTATTTCTGTCTAATAACAGATTTTTAAAATGCAATTGGTTTGAAAAAGAAGCCCAAGTTAAAAATATCTGACTGACTCAGCACAGTGGGGACTGGATTATAGGCCAGTCATTCACGGTGAATAGGATCTCAGTGGTGAGAAACTGGTTTCTCTAGCCTATTAGTATAATAATTTTTTACTCACCATCCTCCTTCTAAAGCTGCCTACTGAATTATACCATGTTAAATGGCAGACTTTGTCACTCCCTTTATGGGAAGGAAGATCACGTTGATTCACATAAGACCATCCTCCTGTTTAGTTAAGGGACTGGGGTTGACCTAATATACATAGAGATGGTTTAGAAAGTGAGACAAGGTTTTTCACACAATGGTAAATGCATGAGAATGGCAATCCCAGATCTGCCTGATGCCTTCATGTGCTCATTGAATAATTCTTAAATGACCTTATTTGGTTTGATTTCTTAACTACATTAGAAAGAGATGAGATGATTAAGAAATTCTTTTTCATCTGTCATATTGGCAGATGTAATGAAATTTTTCAGTGTAATGCAAGTTGTAAGGAATTAGGTGCTCTCAAACTTTGCAAGTGCGAGTGTAAAGTGGTTTAAATTTTTTGAACTATTTGACTGTGAAAATAGTTATTCCATAAAATGATCTGGCCTAAGTAATAGAATCAGAGGTATAGTAAAAGGTTGTGTTTAGAGTTTCTCACTGCAGTAGCATTTGTAGTACAGAAAAACTGGAAACAGCCTAACTGTGCAAGAAAAGAGAATGACAATAACATGAGGCATATGAGATATCAGGTTAAGTGAAAATACATGCACTTTTAATTGAAGGAAAATTGAATTTACTGTAAGTACTTGGAGAAATATAAATGCCACTCAAAATGAGTAATGATCTTTACAAAATAGTATTTTTTTTTTTGCAGGCAAGGAAACATTTTATTTTAAACCACAGTCAGCAGGTGGGCATAACTCTCCATGTTTCATTAAAGTCACGTGAAACCCAGGCACAAAAGCACTGATTGATTATCTCTCTAGGAAAACTGTGTAAAGGACAAAAACATGCTCAGGGAAAATGCCCATGTGCACAGGATGAGTTTCTAAAAGAAATGCAATGGAATGCTACATCAATTTTATATTCAGCTTCCAATATTAAGTTGGTATTTTTTACTTAAGGATGATCAAAATTTCAAAAAGCATGACTGGAAGAATGTAAAATGTCCTTCATTACGTATTTTTATATGTCAAGTAGAGTTCTGAAAACTAGCATTTTAAAATATTTGGTTGAAGTAGCTTTTAAAGTTTTCCGAAGTGGTATATAAAATCAACCCCCATTTTCCATGACATCCATTCTCCCTTGATACCTACAGATTCAGTTTTCTGAGCTTGTGGAAAAGGAAGGAAAGACAGTTACTATTAAAATTCCTGTAAGCTGGGGTAGGTCCACGCAGCCACACACACTTCTGAATGTGTTACTTAGCAGCTGAGGCAAAGCCTTTGGCTCCGGGGCAGAACAAGGCAAGAGAGTGTCTGCAAGCACTGTGCTCCACTCATGACTTCTGCTGTTCTGACAAGTTCCCTTCACTCACAGCAAAGACAGCACATGGCTGATGCCACGGTAATTGTTCACGAAGCCAAAGAATGACCATCACAAACACTTAAAGTAGGAGAGCAAAGTACAGGCTTTATTTAGAGATAAAGTGAAGGGATAGAGCTCCCAGCTCATGCCAGGAGAGGACAAGAGAGTCCGGGGTGGTGCATTGTCTAGTGGTTTTATACGCAGGTGAGGATTTTTCAAGAACATGAAGAAGAGCTTAGGGGTGTGGACTTATTAAGTGGTCCTAGGATATTTACAAGTAACTTGGTGCAGGTAACTTCTTGCTCTGTTGATTTCTCCCCGAAGTACCAGCATATTGGTCTGGGGCATATAAAACAATGCCACCCGCTCAGCCCCCAAGGTGGGCTGAGGTATTGTTTATTAAAGAGTACATTAAGTGCAATCTTATCTTTAAGGTGGAATCCTTCTTGCCTTTTACTGTGTATGGCTGGGCTTGCATGCTAAACTAATCGCCCAGTTTGCAAAATCACCTCATCAGATCTGAAGGAGGAAAGACAGCACATAAGCCTGGGCCTTTTAGCATGCTAAGGTGAATCTTACACACAATTATAAATGACTAGCTGTGGATAAAGCGGGGTTACTATGGCCAGGATTCTCACTGAACTTAAATGTAACTGGCCTGTTGCTATGCTACCACTTCCACACCTTTAGGCAATAAGCCATTATTGTGTTAATATAAAGAGTTCTGCCCAGTGCTTTGTACAAGATGGGGTGGCACGGCTGGAAGGCTGGAGGACAGCGGAGCAGAGGCTGGAGTTGTGGCAATGCCTAGGACAGAGGCCCAGAGGACGGCTGTGCAGGATGACTGTGCAGAGAAGCCCAGAGGATGGCTGTGCGGGACAGCTGTGCAGAGGGGCCCAGTGGTAGAGACCGGCTTGCTGCATCCAAAGCAGCAGTGATAACACAGAATCACTCTGAGTGAATGGGATTTTAGTGACTGAGCTGCCACCTGGAAATAAAGTTGGGTATAAGCTTTTCATCCCAGGAACCCTTCGCTGTAAATTTCTTTGGTCACAGTGAATATGTAGAGAATTTGCCTGGAGCTGAAACTCATTTACAAGACACTAGCATAATATAAAAAGATTCTACTCTTCTTTATTTAGGGAATATTAACTGATCTCATGGAAGAATGACTCTAGAGCTGAATATTTAACACAGAGTTTTAGTAGGGGGCTTCCTTGTATGTAGTTAAATTGCTCTGACTGCAGCTATCCTACCTTGCTTTTTCTGGAGGCCCTCACCCAACTCTGAGTACACCCATGGTCCCTGTCTCAGTAGTATTTTTGATCATTTTTATTCTCATAAATACCTTTAATATCATCTCGTATCTCCATAACAAGCATGTAAAGCACAATAGCAAAGATATGGAAGCAACCTAAGTGTCCATCAGTAGATGAATGGATAAAGAAGATGTGGTACATATACACAATGGAATATTATTCAGCCATAAGAAAGAAACAAATCCTACCATTTGCAACAACATGGGTGGACCTGGAGGATATTATGCTCAGTGAAATAAGCCAGGCAGAGAAGGACAAATGCCAAATGATTTTCTTCATTTGTGGAGTACAACAATGAAGTAAAACTGAAGGAACAAAATAGCAGCAGACTCAGAGACTCCAAGAAGGAACTAGTGGTTACCAAAGGGGAGTGGTATGCGGGGAGGTGGGGAGGGAGGGAAAAGGGGATTGAGGGGTATTATGTTTAGTACACATGGTGTTGGGGGTCACAGGGAAAACAGTGTAGCACAGAGAAGGAAAATAGTGAATCTGTGGCATCTTACTACACTGGTGGACAGTGAATGCTTGGGGGTATGGGTGGGGACTTGATAATATGGGTAAATGTAGTAACTACATTGTTTTTTCATGTGAAACCTCCATAAGAGTATATGTCAATAATACCTTAATAAAAAATTAATAAATATAAAAAAACAAGCATGTAAAGCATACTTTAGCCTATAAAATGGTACAAAATAAACACATAGGCTAAGATCATGAGCTTTGCAATAAAGGTCTGGGTTTGAATCCTATCTCTATCATTTACTAGTGACATAATTTCAGGGAATTTCTTAACTTCTCTACTCTTCAGTTTCCTCATCTGAAATAACAGGATGCTTTTATTTTAAATATAGTTTCCATATCTTAAGACTCCCATAACTTAAGACTTAAGACTTTTGTGGTAAATGAGTTCCTCTACATAGACCATTTTAAACATGAATGCCAAACATAAAGCATATGTTCCATAAATCATCACGACAATGATCTTTCTTGTTATAATGTTAAGGAAAGTACTGAAAAAACCTGGACTGGATCACTGACTGAAGAACTAAGGGGCACTCAGAGGTCTTGGAGTGTTGTGGCTTTATTTCACACTGGGGGACTCAGAGGGGAGTTTTCTCCCAAAAGTCTGCACCCTGAACAAAGGCAAAGGGAGCCATACATATCAATGGGCTTCTGTACCTGTAACATTCCTATGTGCGCAGCAAAAAGCACGCAAGGGGGAGTGAGTTTAGGGAGTGAGCCTTGGGAACGGGGGCTCCACAGAGTGGGAAATCAAGGGAGTGTTTTTGTTGTTTGTGTTGAGGAAGGCAGACATAGGGGAGCCCCCTGGGCTAGACTGCTGTCTTTGTAAATTGCTGTCCTTGTACATTTTTCCTTTTCAATAAAACAGAAATGCTAACATTAAATTTAAAAGGTGGATAAGTAAATAAAAGGGTGAACTAAAGTTCATTTCAACTTTGTTTTAGCAGTTTTATTGATGTCATTCCAACTCCATAAAAATTCACCTCTTTAAAGTATATAGTTCCATTTTTCTATTGAAAGAAGGTTATTTTGAGAAGTTAAATGTATTTGCTTTTACTAAATGATCAAAACCTCTCCTACTTAGAGATCACCACGTGCATTTCTTTCTCTTTTGGTGCCAAGGGAAAGGGAAGAGTCTTCATGATAAGTTTCATCCATTTGGGTGGAAGTTTCATAAGTTTCATAGGCATGAAGAAGCAGGTGGCAGTCAGGGAAGAAAGCCTCCTTCATGTTCTGGGTCTTGGGTCTGTGACCTGGGGCAGGAAGGGGACCTGGACAGGCCTGTTTATGGAGGGGGTGAATCCTCTCCATTAGAGTTTATGACTTTTTGGTTCTTCAAATTTTTCTTCTGTAAATAAACTTTTTCATTTGGCTCTTACCCATTATGATGAATAAAAGTGATTAGGAAGTGTTTCTTAAGGATTAGCTGCTAAAGGAAGTACAAATGAAGCCAGAATGTATCCTAAGGATGTATAAAACTGGAATACTTAAGCTTTTTGGTTTTAGAACCACTCCACATTTTGACCCCAAAGAGTTCTGGTTTTTTTTCAGTGTAGATTATATTTGTCAATTTATTTCATGTTAGCAATCAAAACTCAGAAAGGTCTAAAGCAGAATACCAAGGACACATTTCCATTAGTCAACAGAACAATGCCATTGTCATGTGTCGTGTAGCCCCTGGAAAACCCCACTGTACATTTGTTAAGGAATGAAAATGGAATAGGTAAGTAACATTTTAATATTGTTATGAAAATAGTACTGACCTCACAGACACCCGTAAAGGATCCCCGAGGAACCCCTGCACCACACTTAGAGAACTGCTGATGTAAGACATCTTTTCCCCTGGCCCTCTAACTTGCAAATCTCCCTTTGGAATCTGGGATTAAGTCCCCACTACAGTCAGCTATGAGACTTTTAAGGTAAGAAAAACTGAACTTCATCACTGAAAAGCCATAGGGGTTAAAAGCATACACCAACTGAATTTTCTTCTTCCAAATCCACAGACCACTTCATTTAGCTACTGAGTCAGTGTCAGCTTCTAAGACTTGGTAAGAATGGTGAAGAGACATGTTTGCAGAAAGAAGGTCTCACAGTCACCAATTCCCTGTTGAATTCAGCTTTATATCTATCTCTAGCAGCCCCCCAGGGCAAATCATTCACGTGATGTTCTTTCTCTCCTCTTTATTCACAGACTATCTGCCCAAAGAGAGGGGAAAGAGGACTTGAATGAGGAAAGATGGTACATAGTAGGCACCTTTATTAAGTATATTCATTGTGGGATTTTTTCTTTTTTACTTGGCAGATCACAATATTAAGATGCCCTATTTATAAAACACAAAAATAATACTAACTATAATGAATGAAATGAGAACCCAAGTGCCCACCCACCCTGCCATGACCCTCTTCCAAATCACGTTCCTCAGAGATAATCATGTTGGCATTGTTGTGTGTGTTCTTCGGGCCCGCTTTGTTGCCAAGTTGTAAGCATAGATAAATTGGAAGGCTGGGGGTAGAGGGTTGCTTCTTTTGACTTAGCCAAACAAACCATATAGCTTAGAGATAGTTCCAAATGTCAAGTACATGCATTGCATTCTTTTGTAGGTATGCACCTTATGCATTAACATGGATGAGTTTATCCACTCTTTTCCTGATTGATAGGTATTCAGGTTGTTTACAGTTTTCCCATTTTATTGGCAACATTGCCATGGAAAGAATATTCCTTGTGCCTAAATCTTCATGACATGTGTTAGAACCCCCAAAGTTGAACTGCTGGAACAATACTGGTGTTTTACAGTGTGATGGCTGTTAACCCCTCAAATGCCACCAGTTTCCAAGGCTGCCAGCACTTATGAGGAGCCCCATGCCTAATGCTGTAACACTGCCTACCATATACCATTGCCCTTTGAAAATTGTCTCATCTCATGGGTAAAGGATAGTGTCCTGGTTCATTTTGCATTTTGCTATCAGGGAATGTGAACATCTTTTCATATTTTTATTCATCCTTTGTATGTCTTCTGCAGAGAGGTATGTAACCCATATTCTTGGCTGTTTTTTTTTTCTGATGAGGCTGTCTTTCTTCTAACAAATTTAAACCTTTTAAGCATTAAGCCTTTATTTTTGTTTCAAGCATTTTGCACTGCTCATTGATGTCTTTTAACCTCAGTTATACTTTCATCACACAGGAGCTTTCAAGTATTATCTACTTAAATTTGTCAGTCTCTTTATTTAAATTTCCTGAGTGTTTCCTTTCCTCAGGAACTGCCTCCTCCCTCCACTATCCCCAGGAGTGTAGAAGTACTGTGCTTTCTCCTAGACCCTTTAGGACTTCAGTGTTTTGCAGTTATATTTTTTATCCATTTTATATATTTATGGCTATGTCTTTTAAATAATGTAAAGTGCACATTTAAGTGAACTTTCCCAGTAGAGAGCTACTTGCCATTATGTAACTCAGTTGAGTATTTTATCCTTTCCCTGATTCAGTTGAATTGCCACCTATAACACAGGAAGTCCTGGGAGATACATATGTGCTCCCAGAGTCAGAGTTTTAGATTGGAGCCCAGATATGCCAGTTTGAAATTATGTAAACTTTGATTTATTAACTTATTTCCCTCACCACTGATTTCATGGCTATAAATTGGGGAAATTTGTAAAAATTAATATATATACCATATGAGGATTAAATAAGCTAATACATATAAAAACACTTAAGATAATGCCAGGTTCTTTAGGGGAACTCAGTAAATATAACTCTTATTAGATATTTACAACTGCATGTGTATATGTGTACCTGGGATCTGCTCTGGGCTGTCTATGGCACCATCGTCAAATACAACTCAGGGTGTGGATAGAAATTCTTCATACCTGCACTTTCCAGTGTGGTCGTTATTAGCCACATATGTCAGTTGTTAGAGCACATAAGGTGTGGCTAGAATGAATTAAGAATGAACATTTTTATTTTACTTATTTAATTTTAATTTTAAATAAAATAGCCATGTATGGCTCTTAGCTGCCATATTGGAAAATGTCAATACAGTGCCAGTCAAAGGCTTCCACTGGTTACAGTTTATTTTATGAAACAAGTTTTCTTGAATTCCTCAATAAGGATTATTATGAGGACTGAATTTTGAATTTTATCAGATGATTTCCCTTCATTATCAAGAGAAACATGTCATTCTTCTCTTTAATCTTTCTGAGTTGTGAGCTCCTAGGAGTGATACATCTAGTTCCTGGTTGGAGTCTATTTATTCTTAAGTAAACTGTATTGGTTCTTATTTTATTCTTTGACCAAGTGGTGAAATTTGATTTTTAAATGTTATTTAGTGCTCTTCTGCATTCACATTTGAGATTATTTTAGATTTGTTTTGTACCAGTGGTATCAGGGTTTGCTGACTTGGGGAAATGAATTGGGACATTTCATTGTCTAAACCCTGAAACAGACTGAATGCTGGAGTCATTATCAGTTCTTGAGAGTTTAGGAGAATTGGGAAAAAAAAAGAAAAAACCCACCTGGGGCTTGGTACCTCAGGGTGGGTGTGGTAAGGGACTAGATATTTACATTAATTATTTATTCTATGGTGATTTTCTATTCAGATGTTCTATCTATCTATTTATCATGCAGTTTTGAAGTTACTGAAGCTCCAAAGGAAATCTGTCCTGGGGTCGGGTCTCAGTTTGGGCTCTCAGAACAAATTACCATAGAGTGGGGAGCTGAAACAGCAAACATTTATTTCGCATGATTTTTGTGACTGTGAAGTCTGAGGTCAAGACACTGGCTGATCAAGTGTTTGCTGAGAGCCTTACTTCTGCTTTGCAGAGGCCTGTCTTCTTGTAGCCTCCCAGGGTGGAAAGAGAAAGGACCAGCTCTCTTCTTCTTCTTATAAGAACACTAATCCCAGCATGGGGGCTCCAGCCCTCATGCATCATTACCTCCCAAAGTCCCCATCTCCCAATACCATCACTTTAGGCTTCAGTATGTGAATTCTGGGGAGACAGACAGCCCATAGCAGGTAGCAATATCTACCCTCAATGATGCTCTTGATGTAAGGAATTGAAATAGTGAGTTTGAGACTTATAGAAAGATTTATCTTTAAGCATGTTTATCCCACCATTTTCAGTAGAGAAAAATTGGAAACAACCATGAGAGCTGGTTAATAGATACTATATAGCCATTAAAATCATGCTGTAGAAAAACTGTAATTCTCATATGGCTGGTAGATTTTAGAAATACTAATATTGCTTTTTTTTCTTAATAGATTGCCAGTTTATTATAAAAGGATATAGCTCAGCAAAGGCCAGATGGAAGAGATTCCAGGGGAAAGGTATGGGGAAGGGGTGCAGAGCTTCCATGCCTCTCCAGGTGCACCCCTCTCCCAGCATTTCCACCTGTTCACCTGCAAGCTCTCTTAACCCGTCTTTTAGGTTTTTATGGAGGCTTCCTTACATAGGCATGACACATTAAACCCTTGGCCCTTGGTAATTGATTTAACTTCCAGCCCCTCTCTCTTCCTAGTAGGTGTGTGTACGGTGGAGGAGTATGGGTGGGTGACTGAAAGTTCCAACCCCCAGGCACAGAGTTGGTTCTCCTGGCAACCAGCCTCTATCCTTAGGTGTTTTGCAAAAGTCACCTTATTAACATAAGAAAAGTTACCTTTATTTCTCTCATTACAGGAAATCCCAAGGCTTTTAGGAGCTATGCCAGGAACTGGAACAGACCAAATATATATTTCTTATTTTAAATCACAATAATATTGCTTTTTTTATGTTAGCTTTAGAATGAATTCTTTTTCTTTCTATGTCTGCTTTTTTCAAATTTTCTAAAAGTACATGTTTGTTTCCTTAAAAAAAAAGTCAGAAAAGCAATGGTTGAGTTTAAATCAGTTAAACAAAATAAAGCAAGCACTATGTAGGAAATTAAATGATTCAGCCCCACCATTTATGTAACTCATAACTTAATGAAGGAAACAGCTAAAATGTCCCACGTAGGAGAAGACAGAATGGGATACTATGGAAATTATATTTTCTGGGGCATTTTGCCTTCGCCAAACCACCCCTCCCTTTCTCTACCTCTGGAACTTCCTGGTAGGTATTTTAAATGAACTTGAAATTTTCTCTTAGGGTAGAGTTGCTGGATAAAATATAGGACACTCAGACAAAATAGAATTTAAGATAAACAGTGAATAACTTCTTAAGATAATTATGGCCCATGCTTATTTATACTAAAAACATATGTTGTTTATCTGAGATTCATATTTTCTGAGCTGAATCAGGCAACCTTACCTAAGGAAAATAACATCCCATATTTGTGAGAGGCAGGATGTCCCAAATTCCTTCTCTAGAGCGCCAGTTCTAAAGAACTCAGCAAAAACAGCTATGTGGTTGTAAGAGGCAGTAAATCACTCAGTGTTGTAGCTCCTATTCTGCACAACTGTGACTGGGAGGTACACTTGTTTGTTTCGGTTATCTGTGTCACCTGGACTCCGAGCAGACAGAAGGGATTCTGGCCATTAACACCTCTGTGGCCACACTGAGAGAGGTCTGGAGCTACACACACTGTAGTTTACACCTCTGAGCATCTGTTGTGTGCCACCCCATAGTGCTTTACATGCCTCTTTGAAACCCCACACACCCATGAGAAGGTTTTACATGTGCAAAACTGTGGCTCAGAGAGGTTAAGCAACTTGCCCAAAGTCACACAGGATTAAGTGACAGTGTCCAAGTCTACCATGATCACACACTTAATCAGCAGAGATTTACTCAGTTCATTAGCCCATCAGAGGCTCTAAGTAGACTTAAAGAAACTGTAAGACCCAGAAAACAGGCCCTGCTCAGCCCCGGGATGGACGGTGACCCACATACTCACAAGAGACCGGTCTTGATGCAAACAGCAAGAGGTTTATTGATTCCACCAGTGCGCTGGGGTCAAGACTCATAACTCACGCAGGAGCAGAGTCCGACCCCGAGCAGAAATCACAGGAGGTTTTAAAGGAAAAGGGACCACAACCAGGGGGAGGTGAGGGGGAGGTCTGCTAATGATTCGATAGCAAAAATATTTCAATTAGGGTCTCACAGGGCTTTATCTTCACAGTAGGGTCTCACAGGGCTTTATCTTCACAATCTATCAGTTTTGGGGAGGATTACCTAGGCACGGGTTTGCAAGCTATTGTGTCATTGTGTTCAGGCCGGTTTTTATGACTCAGGCCAAGGGTCAGAGCCTACTTAAAATTTTCCTATTCTTTCAGGTGGTTTCAGGGAAACTGAAACTCAGGCCCTCTGATTTCTGAGGCTTTCTGGGGCCTGTCATGGCGTTAGTTTGGTCCTTTCATTCCCCACTTCTTCTTATGCATAGTTCTAATCATAGAACTAGAATTCCGTATTATCATAAAATTCTTTTTCAGAATCAGGTACGGACTGGTAATGTTGTCTTAACATTAAGATTTGTACTGCACCAATCCGTTCTCTAATAAAAGTTACTAATCTGTTCAGAATGCAAGGGCCAATAGTGAGTAACAGAAGCATAATCAGAATAGGTCCTAAAAGGGAAGATATTAAAGTAGTAAACCAGGGAGATTTACTAAACCATCTTTCAAACCATCCTTGCTGAGACTCTCGGTCTTGCAGGCGTTTATCTAGCCTTTCCCTCAGCTTAGACATGGAGTCTATTATAGTTCCAGAATGATCTACATAGAAGCAGCATTCTTCCCTCAATGCAGCACACAGTCCACCATCCTTCAAAAACAACAAATCTAGCCCTCTCCTATTCTGCAATACTACTTCAGTCAAAGAAGTCAGGGATTCCTCTAGTTTGGAGATAGATTGTTCTAAGGCTCGTAAGTCCTCATCCATTGCGGCTCTCAACATCTGGAAGTGCTGAGGCCCTTGTATCAAAGCTGCAGTTCCAGTACTTACTCCAGCTGCTACTCCGAGACGGCATAAGCGAAGCTTAAGAGGGTTATCAGTCTTTTCCACGTGCCAGGACTCATCTTCTTCTGCCTTTGGTGCAGCTTTTAGGTGGGAGGCATGGATCCAGGCGGCTATTCCTTCGACCTTCACTGCAGTGGGAGTTGTCAGCAGGACTAAGTAGGGTCCTCTCCACTGAGGCTTGAGATTCCCAACACGGTGTCTGTGTACATAGACAGCGTCTCCCACTTGGAACCGGTGAGGGACAATGGTGGTCTCAGTGGAGTAGGCCTCTTTCAGTTGTTCCCATGCCTGCTGGCGAACTACTTCTAGGGATTTAGGCAGATGAACAAGGATTGAGAAAAAGCAACATCAGGGTTATGTATCTTTCCTGCTTCTGCAAGGGGGGGCGGTCCTCCACACAAAAGCTCATAGGGGGTTAGTCCAAAGCGCCCTGGGGTGTTCCTTACCTGGAACAGGGAAAAGGGAAGGAGACCTGTCCAGTCATTCCTGCCGGGCTCTAAGGCCAATTTAGTCAAGGTCTCTTTTAGAGTTCTGTTCATCCTCCCTACCTGTCCTGAGCTTTGGGGTCTATATGAACAATGTAATTTCCAACTAAACCCCATTTGTTTGGCCAATCCCTGACTTACCTGAGCAACGAAGGCAGGCCCGTTGTCAGATCCGATTACCTTAGGGATTCCAAACCTTTGAAAAATTTCTTCTAATATCTTCTTGGCCACTATGTTGGCAGTTTCTGTCTTAGTTGGGTATACCTCTACCCATCCTGTGAAGGTATCTATAAAAACTAGTAGAAACTTATTTCCATATTTTCAGGTTTTATTTCAGTAAAGTCTATTTCCCAGTAAGCTCCAGGTTGATCACCCTGCAATCTTCATCCAGGTGGGTGTCGGTTGGAACCTGCATTCATCATGGCACAAGGGATACAGTGTTTAACTACCGCCTTGGCAACCTCAGGAAGTCTAATTACATAGTAGGGGGACGATTTTACTGTTTTCTTTAGGTGTTTGGTGCCCAGATGGGTGAGCCGGTGGAGCTGTTTCACGTATTCTTTAGCCTCTCTCTGGGAGAATATGATTTTCCCATCCCCTGTCTTTCTTAATCCTTGAGGCGTCTCTATAGTGTACCCTAGGCGATTCATGACTTGGCAATCTTCTCTAGTGTACTGGAATCCCTCAGGGCTGGGCTCTGTCTCATAGTCACTCATTGCTGGCAATATTGGGGTTCCGTGAGAAGCTTTCTTTGCTGTCTGATCAGCCAACTGATTTCCTTCAGTTATCTTATCGGTGGCTTTTTGGTGCCCAGGGCAGTGTATGATGGCCACCTTTTTAGGCAAATGCATTGCCTCTAATAGACTCAGAATTTCCTCTTTATTTTTAATCTCTTTACCTGCCAATGTCAGTAATCCTCTCTGCCGATAGATGGCACCATGTACATGTGCTGTGGCAAAGGCATATCTACTATCCGTGTAGATATTGATGACCTTCCCCTCAGCTAGCCTCAAAGCCTGTATCAAGGCTATGAGTTCTGCCTTCTGAGCTGAGGTCCCTTCAGGTAGACTGCTTGCCCACACTGTCTGCTCTCCATTTACTACCGCAGCCCCAGCCATCCTCTTACCTTTAACTACGAAGCTGCTGCCATCCGTGAACCAGGTGGTACCGTTACGCTAGGGGGTATCTGTAAGGTCACTTCTGACTCCAGTTTCCTCAGCCAGTATGTCTGCACAACTGTGAACAACTGGCTCCTCAGTGTCCTGAGGCAGTAAGGTAGTTGGGTTAAGGAGGGCAGGCTGGCCAAAAATGATTGTCTCCGTCAGCAGTAAGTTTTGGTATTGGGTCATGCGAGCATTCGTCATCCACCGATTAGGAGGCTGGCGGATAAAACTCTCTAGGGCATGGGCAGCAATTACAGTCACCTGTTGTCCCATAGTTAGTTTGTCAGCGTCCTTGACCAGGATCGCGACTGCTGCAATGGCCTTTAAGGAGAATGGCCATCCGCTGGCCACTGGGTCCAGTTTCATTGACAGGTATGCCACCGGCCTATTCCAGGGTCCCAAGGCCTGGGTAAGAACTCCCCTGGCTACTCCCCCTCTCTCCTTGCAGTAGGCACATTGATCTTTGTCAAGGGGTGGTCTGCCCATGCTTCTCGTTGTCTTCTGGCCCCTGTTGCTCAGGTTCCCTACCTGCCTAGGCCCTTGAAATCCCCTTTCTTTCTCTCCTACCACTGTGGCCAAAATTCTAGATAAGTTTTTCTCCTGTCTTCTCTCTCTTCTATCCTCCCTTTCCTCTCTCTCTCTTCTGCCTTTCTTCCTTCTCTTCCTCTGTCTCTCTTTTGTGATACACTTTCTCAGCCTCCTTCACTAGGTCCTGTAAAGTAAAATCCTGCAATCCTTCGAGGTGCTGCAGCTTCTTTTTGATATCAGAAGCTGATTGCCCTATAAATGCCATAGCTATGGCTGCCCGCTGTCCCTCAGAGGTGGGATCAAATGGAGTATAGCGCCTATAAGCCTCCATAAGGCACTCAAGAAAAACTGAAGGCGGTTCAGTGAGCCCCTGAAGAATTTCTTTACCTTAGACAGATTATTGGGCCGTCGCGCAGCCCCCTTGAGACCTGCCACCAGAGCCCGGTGGTAGACAGTCAACCTCTCCCTACCTTCCAGAGTGTTGAAGTCCCAGTTGGGTCGAGTCAGAGGGAATCCAGCATCTATCACATGGGGAAGTTGGCAGGGTTGCCCATTGTCTCCTAAAACATTTTCCTGGGCTTCCAACAGGATTCTCTCTCTCTCTTCCATGGTGAAAAGAGACTGCAACAGTTGCTGGCAATCATCCCAAGTGGGTTGGTGGGAGAACATGAGAGAATCTGTTAATCCAGTAAGTCCTACAGGATTTTCTGAAAAGGAAGCATGATTAGCCTTCCAATTATATATATCTGCAGAAGAAAATGGCCAATACTGCATGGGTTGGACTCCGGGGGGCGGCATGGGGGGGACATAAATTCGAAGTGGGAAGGTAACAGTAGAATCCGGCCCATCCCCAGGAGGGGACCCTCTATGACTTTGGGTACCCGCCGCTGGGCCCCCTGCTGCTGCTGGTAAAGTGGGAGCATTGGGCCCTTCTTCTTCCCTTTCTTGCACTACCTGCTGAGCAGGTTGTGGCTCAGGGGCAGGAGCAGGTTCTGCTGCCTGTTCAAGATAATAAGGGGGAGGGTAAGGTTCCGGCCATTTGGGAGGGGATTCTACTTCAGGATATATTTTAGGTTTCGGGGTTCCTGCAGTTCTGCTTCTATTTAGTACCAACACTTGAAACTTTGGTTTAGACGTACTGGAAAAATAAGAACTTCAGACAAATATGAATATAAAGTTTATAAAATGGGTAATTAAAAGCTTTTAAAAAATAGCAATTTAAAAATGGAAAAAATTTTCTTTGATTAGATAACCAGATTAAGTTTAAATTGGTTTAGACTAGACCTCAAGGTTTTAGAAAATCTTTGGTTTAAAAATCAAGACTATTTCTCAAAGCTAATCTCATAAAATATCAAAGCAATACAGAAATAAAGTTACTAAAGGGTTAAGAGGTGCCACAATTTTAAAGATCAAAGTAAACATCAGTTTCTCCCTTATAATTACAATTATTGAAAGATTTTCTATATTCAGTTGTATGTGTTCATCTTTAAAGTTATTTATGAAGAAATCTTTTCTTCAATTACAACAATGAACTATTGCAGCTCAAAAGTGGAATGGTACAAGCAAAACAACTTCACACTTTAATAAGTATATGAAAAAGATATTACCCATAGTATGATACACAATTTCAGTAGGGTCCCATCTATCTACATTTTAAAAAGACTTATGGGAGGAAGGGGTAATATATAACAATTTACTGACTTACAGGAGAGTGCAAGTGAGGGAGCCTTGCTGAAAGTGTATTGCTGGCCTTATATACCTGCTCCATGCTGACTCCCCCACTCTGCAGAAACAGTGCACTCTCTCAAATCAAGTACATTTCCAAAGAGAGAAACAGAGAGAGGGAGGGAAGGAGAGAGGCTTGATAACTTGGGTGTGGGGGGAATCATTGGCCCATTAACTGCAGTGGAAAAATACAGTGCAATGTCAATCTTTGGCCCCTTTAAAAAACACTGGATATGAACTGAAAAAAAGCAAATGCTTCCAGTTCTTACAAGAGAAGCTTTGCCTGTTAAGAAAGCTTATTGCCAAAGTATACAAGCAGCTGCCTAGTTTATTAAATCAACTGTCCAGCCCAAGCTGAAGGAGCAGACATTTTGTAATCCAATTTCAAAAAGTTAACAATAAATTAACAACAGACCTCTCCCCATACTCTGAAATGAGATTCTTCCATTTAGAAAAATCTCCCTGTAAATGAATACAGGCAGGCCTGAATTTCTGAGGCCAGGATCACTTGGATTCCTCCCTCCCACCCCCATCTTCTGTAGCTGTAACACCTCTGCCATCTTCTGCTGCAGGGGCTGCCCAGGGATGGCAGGGATACAAGTCCAAACCCTCTACTGCTCAGTTGTTCACTTTAATACTCAGAGAAGAGAGGAAGACAGCTTTTGTTATGAGAAATTACTTTTACACAATATGGACAAAGAAGTACATGATGAAAGGAAACAATCAAAACAGCAGTTTTCCTTATTGGTTACATGATGCAGGGTTGGTGGTCAGGGTAAGAATCGGGTCTTGGCTGAAAAACAAGATTCTTAACTGCAAAAATTAATTCTCTGTTAAAAGTACCCTCAGGAGGCCAACCTACATTGAAGGCTGGCCATTCAGTCGAGCAGAGGGTCTGCCATTGTCTTTTTCTAACTTCTACAGACAAGTCATGGGCCCTATTCTTGACGTCCGTCCAGCGGTCCAAAGTCAGAGACAAAGGGGTTGTCACAGTCTGTCCCATTTTGTTCGTTTCTAAATACACAAAAACAGCAAGCCACAAAAAGACAAAAGGCACCAAAAAACACTTTCCTCCTCTCGTTTTCCACAGACACGAGAGGTATTCAGACGGGGGAGGGTCCCTCCGTTGAATCCGGTCAAACCGGACTCTTTCCCCCTCCAACAGACAGGCGGAAAATCCTCCGTTTCACACCCAGGGGCGTCCCCAAGGGTTGCAGCTTGTGGCCCCTGGCACGTCTGCCTTACCACAGCTTTCCGTTCCCTCACGGGAGCGGCGAGCAGCTGCCAAACCGAAAGCGCTTTTCACAGACCCAGATACCTGACAGAACAAACAGGCGCCGGCGCACACAGAAACTTAAGGATCCTTTGCTTACCTCCAAGTGGGTCTCTGGAGAATAGGGTGGCTGCAGATCCCGGAGAAGCCCCCAAATGTAAGGCCCAGAAAACAGGCCCTGCTCAGCCCCGGGATGGACGGCGACCCAAATACTCACAAGAGACCGGTCTTGATGCAAACAGCAAGAGGTTTATTGATTCCACCAGTGCGCTGGGGCCAAGACTCATAACTCACGCAGGAGCAGAGTCCGACCCCGAGCAGAAATCACAGGAGGTTTTAAAGGAAAAGGGACCACAGCCAGGGGGAGGCGAGGGGGAGGTCTGCTAATGATTCTATAGCAAAAATATTTCAATTAGTGTCTCACAGGGCTTTATCTTCACAGTAGGGTCTCACAGGGCTTTATCTTCACAATCTATCAGTTTTGGGGAGGATTACCTAGGCACGGGTTTGCAAGCTATTGTGTCATTGTGTTCAGGCCGGTTTTTATGACTCAGGCCAAGGGTCAGAGCCTACTTAAAATTTTCCTATTCTTTCAGGTTGTTTCGGGGAAACTGAAACTCAGGCCCTCTGATTTCTGAGGCTTTCTGGGGCCTGTCATGGCATTAGTTTGGTTCTTTCAAAACCTTTGACTTTTTTTAAGTGGCCATTTCCCAGATGGTATCACAGAAAATCCTCATAGAGTGTTTTATGGTACTAAAAACTTTTATATGCATCTTATATTTGAGTACCTGTATTATTAAAATTTAAATTATTTCCAGTTTCAGGGTTTGGTTTCAGAAATCCACAGAAAAGTTCATTTTTAACTGATTAAAGATTTATGAATTTTTTTCAACATTTTGGTTCTTTATTCTCTCCAAACTCTTCATTTTCTCCGTTTGAATAACAGAAAGTCTTATAACAAGAGCTTTATATGGAACCAACTTTCACCATAAAATGAGCTCTTCAAAAATTTCCACATGATGTAGCCATGGCTCAAACAAGGTAATGTCTAGGCTCTTAGTTCTGTGGAATTTTTCTTGTTTACTATGTAACTGGTAAAGTATCGGATCAACCATGACTGTCTTCTGAGTTTTTAGATAACCAATATGCTGCAGCCAGCCAGTTGTTCTTAATGCAAATGGTTATATTGGTGAATTGAGATGTATTAAAAAGAATTCTCTGGATTTAAGTATTGCCTATGTCACTAATCAGAGTTAGAATCTTGAGTGTATCAAGGCTTTGGGGATAAATTCTCCAAAATATCTTAGTTTACTGAATTGGAAGGCTTAGAGAAGATGAGAGAAGCTAAAATTCAGGGAGATTAGTCACCTTGCCCACAGTCACAACTAATCCTGTAAATGGGTGTGATGGGAGACAGTTGTAGTTATAGCATTCACCAAGGAAACATTGCCTAGAGCTTAAGAACATTTTCCAGTCAAATTCTTAAATGCATTTGATCTGGAAAACAAAAATCACTTCAAAAAAAAAACCGAAAAACAGTTGGAAATTCATTGATTTCCCTTTGCAATTTATATACAATGATTTGATGGTATGTGATGTAAAATAATTACCAAGTGACTAATAAAAATAAACTTACCACTTCCAGTTGTTTAAAAGATTCTCTTTGCCCAACACTTATTCTACATAGGTAGGTATTTAATGTCCTATTTGGTTTTTGATGATTATCTGATTAAATTAAAATTGGATTTTTTTTCTATGAATAAAGCTTTATTAGCCAAGACAACATTCCGCGTGATGGTTAATTTTAGGTGTCAACGTTACTGGGTCATGGGTGCCCATATATTTGGCCTAACATTTTTCCTGACATTTCTGTGGGCGTTCTTGAATGAAATTAAATTCAAGTCAGAAGACTGAGCAAAGCAGATTACCCTCTATAACTTGAGTGCACCTCATGCATCAGTTGAAAGTCCAATCGAACAAAAGGCCAACATTCCCCAGAGTCAGAGATAATTCTCTTGCCTGTGGGCAACTGAACTGCAGCATCTCAGCTCTTCCTGGTTCTCAGACGCTTCGATCCCTGGACTCAAGCGGCGCCATCGCTTTGCCAGATTTTGGGCTTGCCCAGCTTCCCCAACCACATGAGCCAATTTGGGACACAAAGTCTATTCACTGGAATCAGCCTAATGAAAACAACTGTGGCCCAACACCAAGTTCACATCATCACGTGTCTTGAAGGCAGTCGTTAGCCTTATTTGCTCAGGTCGAACACTGCAGCACCTGTTGAAGCCTGGACCACCCTAGCAATTTTGGTTAGATGCATCTGCAGAAGAGCAGAGGCAAAATTCCCTGGGGTCTCCAATGCACAGCCAAAGATGAAAGTCACAGGAAGATTAGGTACCCTGCTCACCACCTAACAGAGAGTCACCACTTGCTAAAAAGCCAATAGAATGCCAGCCAAATTTTCCAGGCCCAAAGCTGGGTATAGAGTTTCTAAGCTCCCCTGACAGAAGTCATTTGTTTCACGTTTTGTACTGTGCAGATTCGCTTGATCTTGTAATTTCCATCATCTTTTTTAATAAGATGCTGTCATTATAATACTCCTATTTAAAAAATATTAAAAAGCACAGGTGTTTTAGAATCATTAGTAAGAGGAAACCAGGTGGGAAAGAGGAGGAATCATCAATAATTCAGAACACCTTTGTGCTGAAAATGTCACCATATTCATTTATTAAATATACATATTCACTTTGTAATTCAACATACAATCCTAGAAATGTTTATGGAGCACCTAGACTGTGTCCGACTGTGTTCTAGAAATCTGTGATACATCAGTGGACATGAGAGGCATCCATCCTGCCCTAATGGATTTTACATTTGGGTTACCTGTGGCATATGTCAAGTTCTAATGTATGTCCTAGCCAGATAATGTCACATACAACACTCTCCTTTTAGCCCCCCAAAATCAGCATTTCTACTATGACAGCCTTTTATGGATGATGAAATAGTGACTTGGCTAAGTTAAATCTGTAGGTGTTGAGGTACTCCAATCTTCCCTGTATACCTTGCCACCTTCTTATTAACCACATGTGATAAATTATGGCAGTTCTCTTTAACGTAAAAAAGTAAATGTAAGTTGTTGAGCAAAAGAGGGGTGTTATTCAGATGTTTGAGAAATCTAATTCTAGTTCAGTTTTGGGAAACCCAAATGTGCAGGGACCATGCAGGAGTTTAGAACCTGAAGTGCATCAGGAGGGACACAACCAGAAGAGATGGGGGCTTTGGCATTAAATGGAGGGGTGAACACTGGACACCCAAAGGTGTTGAAGGCTGGTACTGAGAAGCTCCAAGGATGTATCCACCACCCTTGTTTTTAGGTCCAGCCCAATTAGGAAGCTGCCTCAGGGTGAAATCCACATTTTGAAGGTGACTTTGGTCACCACTCCAAGTCACAGCACAGGTGGGAGGCTGTAAAGAGTCACAAAGCATGTAGCATGGGGCAGCTCTCTTGCCTCTGTGCTGTCCATGAGAATGTCATTTAGGAACAGGTTTCCTCCCCTGGCCTCTGGAGGAGCAGGTGCTTTCTTGCTGTGGCCTGTATTGTCCTCATCTATCAAATGAAGGTGTTGAATCAGATGATCGCTGTGGTCCGTGCAAATGCATCCTTTCTGTGAGCCACTCCACTGCATGTGTCAAAAAGCACAGTATTTGCAGCCTGCCTTTTGCAGCATGTAGAGGTTAAAGGATGCAGAATGAACCTGGTTCAGGCCATAGTCACTAACCCCCACCCCCACCTCATTTATTCTGGGAAGAAGGGCAGGTTTCCCTTGGTGCCCAGTGTCCTTACTCATAATGGGAATGCATGTCAGCACCACTGGGAACAACAGATTCTGCACCGGGAGACATTTATTGAGTGTATATTTTCTGCCAGGTCCTCTTCCATGTCATATTAGAATATCATTTTGTAAAAATTTGGTAGCATGGATAAATAAGGAAGCAGCTTTTGCTACTTTTAAGTGATTCAGGAATATATTCCAAAAATCTATTAAAATTCGGTTGATTTCATAGAAGTCATGATTTCTAACCTTGTTTCCATATGTGCTTGTTATGATTTAAGGCAATTATAACTAAGCGAGTCACATGATGCTTATTCTTCCTTCTGCCATCACAAGTGGAGGTCAGATGTTACTCATGTGCAAATGAACAATATCCCTGGCCCCTAAAAATCCGTTTTCTCCTTCATACGAATGGGTTTTATTGAGCTTTGAGATGAAAAGAAAAAAATGTGCATCCAGGTTTGAAGAGTGGAGATGCTTATTGACAAGACCTTTTCAAACCCTACCAAGACGTTCCACCAAGAATGGATGATGAGTCACGAAAAACAGTCTTTTCTTGCTCGTACATTTCTCTTTTCACAATCACATCATGCTTTTGTGTGGTTCAGAGACTTTTTTATAATTTATTTTGGTATGATTAATCTACAGTTACATGTGCAATACTATGATTATTAAACTACCCCCTTCATCAGGTCCCCTCACAACCCCATTACAGTCACTGTCCATCAGCGTAGTGAGATACTATAGAATCATTACTTGTCTTTTCTGAGTTGTACAGCCCTCCCCATGCCCCCCAACATTATATCTGCTAATCATAATGCCCTTTTTCCCCCTTGTCCATCCCTTCCCACCCATCCTCCTCAGTCCCTTTCCCTTTGGTAACTATTAGTCCATCTTGGGTTCTGTAAGTTTGCTGCTGTTTTGTTCGTTCAGTTTTTTCTTTGTTCTTATACTCCACATATGAGTGAGATCATTTGATCATTTGATATTTGTCTTTTTCTGCTTGGCTTATTTCACTGAGCATAATACCCTCTAGCTCCATCAATGTTGTGGCAAATGGTAGGATTTGTTTTTCTTTTATGGCTGAACAATATTCCATTCTATATATGTACCACCTCTTCCATATCCATTCATCTACTGATGGACACTTAGGTTGCTTCCATTTCTTGGCTATTGTAAATAGTGCTGCGATAAACATAGGGGTGCATCTGTCTTTTTGAAACTGGGCTCCTTTATTCTTAGGGTAAATTCCTAGGAGTGGGATTCCTGGGTCAAATGGTATTTCTATTTTGAGTTTTTGGAGGAACCTCCATACTGCTTTGCACAATGGTTGAACTACTTTGCATTCCCACCAGCAGTGTAGGAGGTTTCCCTTTTCTCCACATTCTCGCCAACATTTGTTGTTGCTTGTGTTTTGGATGTTGGCCATCCTCACTGGTGTAAGGTCATATCTCATTGTGGTTTTAATCTGCATTTCTCTGATGATTAGCGATGTGGAGCATCTTGTCATGTGCCTGTTGGCCATCTGAATTTCTTCTTTAGAGAAGTGTCTATTCATGCCCTCTGCCCATTTATTAATTGGATTATTTACTTTATGTTTATTGAGGTGCATGAGTTCTTTATATATTTTGGACGTCAACCCCTTATCAGACACGTCATTTATGAATATATTCTCCTATACTGTAGGATGTCTTTTTGTTCTACTGATGGTGTCCTTTGCTGTACAGAAGCTTTTCAGCTTGATATAGTCCCACTTGTTCATTTTTCCTTTTGTTTCCCATGCCCGGGGAGATATGTTCATGAAGAAGTCGCTCATGTTTATGTCCAAGAGATTTTTGCCTATGTTTCTTTCTAAGAGTTTTATGGTTTCATGACCTGTATTCAAGTCTTTCATCCATTTTGAGTTTACTTTTGTGTATGGGGATAGGCAGTAGTCCAGTTTCATTCTCTTACATGTAGCTGTACAGTTTTGCCAACACCAGCTGCTGAAGAGACTGTCATTTCCCCATTGTACATCCAAGGCTCCTTTATCAAATGTTAATTGACTGTATATGTTTTTCGTTAATGTTGGGATTTTCTATTTGGTTCCACTGGTCTGTGGGTCTGTTGTGGTGCCAGTACCAAATTGTCTTGATTACTGTGGCTTTGTAGTAGAGCTTGAAATCAGGGAGCGTAATTCCAGTTGTTTGATTGCTCCTTCTCAGGATTGCTTTGGCTATTCGGGGTATTTTGTGGTTCCATATGAATTTTAGAATTATTTGTTCCAGTTCATTGAAGAAAGCTGTTGGTATTTTGATAGGGTTTGCATTGACTCTGTAGATTGCTTTAGGTAGTATTGCCCTTTTGACAATATTTATTCTTCCTAGCCAAGAGCATGGGATGAATTTCCATTTGTTAGTGTCCTCTTTTATTTCTCTTTGGAGTGTCTTGTATTTTTCAGGGTATACGTTTTTCCCTTCCTTCATTAGGTTTATTCCTAGGTGTTTTTTTTTTTCAATTGTGAATGGAATTGTTTTCCTGATTGGTTCCATGATTTTTAAAACCCTTTATGAATCTGCCTTTTTCTATAGGTTACAATCATTTATGCCTCTGCTTTGGTAATACACATTCAGGAGCCCTTTAAGATGGAGCTGAATCACATGCAAATCCCCAGTATGTTTCTTTTGAAAGAATTCACCATCCTTACAAGTCAGCAAAGTTTAGTTCCTACTGCTTGGTCTCTATAGCTCATTCTTGAAATTTCATCCGGGTGGTGTTGAAGGCTGTGATCAGATCCTAGAAAGGTATTTATGTTAGTCTTCAGACATATTTGATATGTTTCCTAGCTCTTGAATCATAACAAAATTCCTGAATTTCACTTCACCAAAGGGATTTTTCTACCTCACATCTGAGCTTTGCCACGTACCACTCTTGAGGGCCTCTCTTGTGAATGTGCAGTGAGGTGCTCTTAGATCACCAAGAAATAGGATGGACACACACCACGTTGTCAGAAGTTCAACCTTTGTGAATGCTGTGAAGGGCAATCTGGGAAGCAAAATCCTTGATGCAAAAAGAAGAGGGAAAACTTCTGTTTCTTCCCAGTGTTTAAAATGAGAAAGTGAGGGTAGATGGGATGCTCTTAAATCACATCAGCTCTGCAACCAGTACAATGAAAATTATTAGCACCTGATATTTTTCCTGCATTTTTGCAGCCCTGCAGTGGCATAAGTTGTTCAATGATTTAACAGGAGACATTAAAACAAAATTCTCTCTTATTTTAGCTTCAAGGACTTGGCTTGCTTTGAGGTTATTTCTCAGGAGCCATTAAATGCAAATGAGGGAAACCCGTGGTTATAAAGCATCTACTCCTGCAGACATGTTTTCAAACCTGTTACCTTAGCAACACTTGCCCCTGTATTCCTTAGGCCACCTTGACATCCTGAATAATGTGACTGGCAGAGTGTGTGTGTCGGTGCAGGGTGGGGGATGGACATGAGGGGGGCGGTGATTAGAAAGTGGGGCACATGTAGGATTTAACACTGATAATGACTTGAGATCCTTCAGCTAATGTCCCTGCAATAAAAACAGAAACCTCATTTCCAATAATAAAAGAAGTTGGGGAGAAATAAAAGTGTTAATGTGTGGGCGGGGAAGATGCGAGGGAGCAGCGATTTTCCAAAAATAGCCTCTAAACCCGCTGTGCTGTCGCTGGCAGGGGTGGTGGGTGGGGGCGTGGGGGGGTGGGGAACGGGCAGGCCAACTGCTGGTTTGTTTCACAGGGAACTCCCAGCCCCGCCCAGCCCCGCCCTGGACCACAGAGGAGCTCGTGACGACACCGCAGCTGGCTGGGAGGGAACCCAGCTCCGCTCCGCATCACTCAGGTGGAGCCCGTCATGGTTGGCTCTGGATGCTGGAAGCCTGGGGCTTCAACCAGAAAGAATTCCAAAGGCAATATGCAGTGCATCACAGTCCACAAAGCACTGTTCCTAATAGATTCTATTCTTGATTTAGATTTTTTTGAAAAGGTGAGATTTATCTGTGAAAGACTGCTAGCCGCCGGTGGCAATGCAGTGGCCAGTCCTTCTACATAGTTTAGCCTACCCTCTATGGATGCATGAAAAAAGAGAAACAATGATGATTTTAACCACTTTAAAAATCAAGGTTATGGGTATTTCTTATCTACATATTGCTCATTGTATTCTTGCTTCTGCAGAAAATTAAGATACAAATCTCAGTGAGCTGTGGCTCCATGGTGACCTAGAGCCCTACAATGTACAACTGACATGCATTCTGTCATTAAATGGATGGTAGATGAAATAATGCTCTCCCGCTTGGCGCACAGATCAGAAATGGGACCTACTTCCTTTTGCCTGCTAGAGAGAGGGTTAGCCTGGGGGTAGGATTAAAAAGAAGGTCAAAGCTGCCTTTGAATGATTGTGTCACCTCTTCTGAATGTATTTAACTCATCTGTTCAGCATCATAGAAAAAAACAAAACCTAACAAATTATAAAATAAAACAACCTTTAGTAATGTTGGGGTAAGCATGCAAGTAGAAACAGATATCCTTGGAGGTCCTCTCTCTTATTCGAGAAAAGAAGCTAATTACAGCTTTATTGTCATATGTCTTCTAGGCAGTAAAGCACAGTAAAAACAGTAAGTTCTTAGGGAAAATTTGAATCTTTTTGTTGGTTTTCTTTGAATAAAATTGTAGGTGTGATGACAGCATATATTTACTGGGTTCCATTTATCCTGAAACTTGTCAGTACGTTTTGTTGTACACTACAGGTTGAATCCATGAATCTCTATTTTGTTGGCATTGCTGGAAAAGAGTCATATTTTTCAAATAAATTGGTCGAACAGTGGAAAAATGACCATATACATTTCTGTTTTTTGTTCTTTTCAGTGTCTAATATTTCATTTGCATTTAGAGGGCTCATACTCTCACATTTACAGTTCTTTACCTTTCTGTCATTCAAATATTTGTTATCAGAACACATTGGCCTTTATTCCCCATTCAGTAAGCTTTCTTTTCACATTTTCACAGTTAAGCTAATGTGTCTACAAGGAAAACACACACACACACACACACACACACACACACACACACATACTGTTCTTTAAGACCACAAATAAGAAGATAGGCATACATGTGTATGTCTTTTCAGTTCGTATTTATGAGACAGGGACCCTGGGTGTAGTCAGAGTAGGATGAGGGACTCAGGAAAAAGCAGGGTGGGATATTTACAGTCAGAGCAATATAACAATGGGCAAAGAGGTCCCTATTGAAACGCTGTTAAGCATTATGCAAAGTCAAGGTCACACTCATTAATTCTCTAAGATCAAGATACCAGACTAAGAATATAGACATCTTCAGAGAGGTCAATTAAAGGTCAAAATCCCAGGAGTAACTTCGCCTAGAATGCTTGAGTGTTTCACAAATAAAGAAGGGTATCTCAGTATAACCCCTGACTTCACTGTAAACAGCCCTAGCAAGCAGAGAACAACCCAGCCCACCTTGATGGGAGGGAAGGTGGCACAAGTCCACACCCCTAAACCTTTTTTTTCATGTTCTCATAAAATCCTCATTTGCCTATAAAAGCCCCTAGACAACACACCACCCCGGGCTCTCTTGTCCCCTTGTCCCCTCCCGGCATGAGCCAGGAGCTCTTTCCTCTCTATTTCTAAGTAAAAGCCTGTACCTTGCTCTCCTACCTTGGGTGTTTGATAAGCTCTTTCTTCAGCTTTGTGAACAAGAATCTGGCATCATTTATACACAAGAGTTTCCAAATAAGATTTTTCTAAAAATATCTGGCTAATAATAGTTGACTTCACATTATTGTAAAATGCTAGCTCTACGTAAAAACAGATCTTTAAAAAATGATAAAAATGAAGATGGAAACAGGAGCTCTTACAGAGCTGTTTTGAACATAATTCCTTGGTTTCTTAATTCCTTTCTTTCCTGCCTAGGAATGATGTGAGAGTTACTGGAAAGCAATTGGAAATTTTAAGATTCTACATAAGTGCTAGTTAAAATTTTCATTTTTTGCAAGGTTTCATTTGTGAAATTAATCTTTCAAACAATCCCTTGAAGCAGAAAGGATAAATAAATGTTGACCCATGATAAATCCTCTCCTCTCTGGAGTCTCCCCTGCACATGCCCCCATCATATCAGGGCAAAGGCATCTTCTTTAGAGCCATTCAGGCAGCTTATGGCTTTTGTCTTCTTTCTCATTTTTAATTATGCCTTTTCCCTCTTAGCTATGGAAACCTTTGCTCACCTCCACTGCCAACCTGTGTTATTTCCTTCTCTCTTCTTCTACTCCCTCTCTCCATCCATCACCTTTAGCTCTGGAATCCCCTGATCCCTGGGAACAGGATCCTCATCCACCGTTACCAGGCACCAGGGTGCTATACTGCCTGGAAGGGCCTGTCCTCTCAAAAATTCAAAGATACAAAGCTAAAAATGTCTGGAGAAAGTAGTCAGACAAAACAAGGCTTTGCAGACTTGTTATAAATAGATTCTATTTCTATTTTGCTGCTGACAATACCAAGCAAATAAGCAATATTGGTAATCTGAGAACAGCTTTCTTTCAAGGTGTTCAATGAATCACAGAGAGAAGAGAAACAGTGGCATGCTCTTGAAGATCAGATATTTTATAATGGGAAACTATTTTTATCTGTTTTTTCTTACCTCAAATACCAGACAGGAAAAATGATACAAAATAGCATGCACCTGTTTTCCCCCACCAAAAAAGTCATATTAAATAAAAAAGCATAACTAGAAAACATCTGACAAATCCAGATAAAAAGTAACCAAATTTCCAATTACTGGACAAAATAGTAATAAAGGGCATCTAGAAAATACTTAGCTAAATCCATTGCCTTGAAATGATAGCTTCCCTCTAACTGGCAATGACTGTGTAGCTGATACTTTGTATTTTAATGGGAAAAATTTCATGGTCCTGTTTGATTGTGTTACAAAGACATAATACTTTACCACAGTTATTCTTAAACCTTGGGAAAATAGAAATGCATTTTCAAGTTTTATGCTAGACTATTCCAGGGTGTACCATTTAATGAATGGATACATTTTGTTCTTTCTATCACCTTGGCAAAGACACTTACCTTCTCTGAAACCCAGCTTCCTTCTTTTGTTTAAAATACAGACAGTGATACTTGACCTTGTCTCTCCATACTTTTGTAAGGTTAAAAGGACCAATATAGGTGAATGTGCTTTCACACGTAGTGAAGCGCCAATATGATTCTCTATTGGCCTAATTTTGCACATCTACATGGCTCTCCAGCCTGAGAGGCTGTCCTTGTCCTTGTCTGCTCTATGCGATCATGTTGCCCTCTAGTGTCTGCAGTTCATAGAGGCCCCAAGGGAGACTTGAAATGAAAAAAAGAAGAGAATGCTTTTAAATGGATCTAAAGGAAGAAAGGCAAAGAAGGGGAGGAGGGTGGTAAACATTAGGGATATAAAACACCCACAATCTCAGAAAAATAAGCACCAGCTTACTGAGTAAGAAGACCCAAAGCACAAGGTGAGAGAAAAGAAAAGAAATGGAATGTAGAGAGTAATGAGACAGAGATGACTGTGCCTCTGTGGCCAGGGAGGCAGAAGAGCTGGTCTCTAGTCCCAGCTTGGTCACTGACAAGCACAGGACCTTACCCGCTCTGGCCTCCTAACCAGCCCTGTACCTGGGCAATGAGATCATTCAATAATGGTACACCAAAGTGCTTAGCCAGGCTAAAGTTCTTTGACTCCACATAAGAGGACGAGAGAAAAGCAGGACAGTAACAGACATGAAATAGACTCCATAAAAGATGTGCCAGAAAAATTTCCAGAGTTGTCTTTGTGATGTGTCTGAAGTCAATTCAGTATTTCAGGATCTTAGTAACAATCAAGAGGCTGAATGGTGCAAATAAATGTGTATGACTTTAGTGACCAGAGTGTGTCCTGCATCCTGCAGGGTACCTACCTCCTTCCTGAGAACTGAGCCTATGTGACATCACATCCCCTGAGATTGAATACCTAGTTCAATTTCTAATTGACTGATTACTGAAGAGTTCCTTCACCTTTTGGAAATTAGTCCCTCTTAGAACTTTCTGAGAATTACATGTCCACACTGCAGGATGATTTTTAAGTCCAGCTTCCCACTCCAAATTATAGATGTTACCATCCTGTATACAGTCAGCCTGGGTGGTGATTTCCCTAAACCAATAGGTATTATAGCAAAGTAATCAAAGTCCACAACAACTGTAATTCGAATAATGATGGTGCAAATAAATGGAGTGCTGTCAGGGCCTTCTTCTCTAGGCACGGGATCAGTCATGGACGAGTATTTGGAATAATTGTACTAAAAGACAGGATGATGTGGTTCAACGGAAGGAGTACTATGTTGGTCTCAGAGGCGTGGGTTTTAATTCTGACATTGACATTTGATAATTATCTGATCTTCTGAAGTATTCTAAACTTATCTAAGCCTCAGTGTCCTCATCTGTGAAATGAGAATTAGTTTATTCATATTTATTGACTATTCACAGTATGCTGGGTACTGGGTTCAGCTCTCAGATTGCAGTGTGGTGGACAAACCCTGGTATTTCTAAGAGTCATGGTAAAGATCCAACACGTGTATCTCAATGCTCTACATACTATATACCATATTGAACCTTCCTAAAGCAATATGGAAAGAAAATAAGCTTTCCTAACCCAAAGAGCAGCATTAAAAATTGAGCTTCACCATGAGAGCCTGTGACTGGTGGCATCATCCAACAGGCAGTTTATTCCAGGGAGCAGAGAACCGTCAGCTCTCCAGGAGGGCTCTCCATTAGCAAGTGGAGAGAGCAGGGACTATGTAGCCTTCAGTTCCTTATAGCTTCGTCACAGCCGGATGTCTCCCATCCTAATAGCTCTGGCTCAGCATGTAAAGGAATTTGTCCTGCCATCTCAATGTCACGTCCCATCTACCTGTCGTCTCCTTGTGCAGCCCTGCTCTGCCCAGGAATTCTAAAACTTCTTCAATGGGCAACCATGTGGTAGGTAGGACACCTGGTCTCAGGCTTCTCTCCACACCCTGGGGAAAGGCCAGGTGGTTACTAATGGAGAAGTGGGCCCTGGAGATGTAAGTGTCACAGAGCTCGTGGGGGTGGCAGGTTCTGAGCACTGTGTTTCACACATATTAATTAGCTACAACAATGCTTGCAGCAGCTTCTGTTAAATATAGGCCATGAAACAGATGAAGATATACATGGGTAGTAAGGTATCTCCCCTAATACACAAAGTTAGAAACTGCCACAGGGTGAATTTCACCCCAGATGAGTTCATTCTAGAACAGCACGGTGTCTAAAAACTGAAGATAGGGAAAGGGTTGATAGTGTTATTAAAGTGGCTTTCTCAAAGGATTTTGTGGG
The DNA here is from genome assembly GCA_032199065.1 of Smutsia gigantea. Lineage (NCBI taxonomy): Eukaryota > Metazoa > Chordata > Mammalia > Pholidota > Manidae > Smutsia > Smutsia gigantea. The sequence goes on along the minus strand of JAVSCE010004942.1, from coordinate 118,000 downwards.
TTTGCCGATAAGTTTGATAACTGGTATGTTTCCTTTTAGATATTTCCCATCTGTCAGTCTCCTCAACTTTTTTCTTTCTTGCCTGCTTTCCTGGTTTGTGATTATTTTTCTCCTGTAGTTTGACTTTCTCCTTAGCTTCCAGATTCTGTAAATTTTACTTGTCTTTATAAATAAAAGAAATTTTGATGTGAGCCTGACCAGGAGCCTTGTACTGAAGACTGAAACAGGGCTCTCATCTCCTTCCTGGTTCAGATGGAAATCTGCAAAGTTCACTAAAGGGAAATTAACCCCAGAGGATCTGACCTCCCAAGCCTTTTCCATAAAGACCTGCTGAACATTGGACCTGACTTGGTCAACTTTTCCTATCAGTATTTCAGGCTCTGGATCAGAAACAAGTGAGAGCTAATTTGTTTTTCTAATTCAGACAGCACATTACTATTTTGAACCTAGAACACCTATCACTGAAATTTGGCATAAAAATATGCCCTCAATTCATTAGCCATATTCGGGAGATTCTGCTATGTATGAGTCTTCTGGCTGGCAAACTTCAGGGTGAACTAGTCATCTCAGTCTGTGTACTTTATTTCAATACATGTTTCAAGATGAAATTTCATTAGCAAATGTATTGCTTAAATGGACTTCTATATTCGTAACATTTGAATTTAACCTGGTGGGTAACTTTTGGAACAGTTTCTGTCACTTATTCCAAAAAAAAAAACTCCAACTCATTACACAAAACTGTTAAGGATAACATGTTGAAGTTTGCCTTCTCTTGGGTGAATGATAAAAAGTGCTTTCCATGTGGGGCTCATCCCTATTGTCATGGGATGTGCCATTTGATTGTAAAGAATTTCTGATAGAAGTATCATAGAACAGCAGACATGAAAACTGAGGAAATGACTATACATGCAATTTTCTGGAATTTGGCTGCATTCTATGGGAAATAAATTTCCCTGCCAAAACACTGAGTTGTTTTGACTTCACACTGAATAGGGGAGTTCATAAATGTAGAGCAATAACCCAGAAACCAGAGTGCTGTGTTCCATTTATTCAGACCTTATATCACAGCAGAGAAAAGTAATGCATCCTACAAATATCTGTGCTGCAACTCAGAGTTACCTGGCACAACTTTTTAAAAAAATGTTTCAGAAAATAGGATTCTGGATAAATATTCTGGAATGTGCATCATGTTGCCATTAGTGATTGTGGGGATTTCTGTCCAGTATCATTATGTCCTTTCTCCTTTTCTGATGGGGTACTCTTTTACTGAGCTGTTAGAACAAAAAACATACATTTCATGAATTCCAACTGTAAGAGTGTTTGCCTCATGCTCATGACACTTGTAATATGTTCCAAGCCATGCAAAAGTGGTTAATTCATTCAATAGTCCAAGAGCAACACATTTAGGACAACAAATTGCATTTTAAGCATTTTTACTTTATGAATGCCTTAATCTTACTACAAAAGCCATAACACCAATTATTCTTTCAATTAAAGTCAAATACTCTAAGAGGTATAACGCTTGAAAAATTGCACTATCTCAGGGATTATTTTAAGGAAAACTGACTACCTATCTTTGGGCAGTTCAGTATAAAACTGTAGGGGGGAGGTAGAAGTAAGCTATTAAAAATCTTTGAGAACTAGCATTCGGAGTCATGTTGAGTGAAGTCAAACATTTCACTGTTGCTCTGTTCCTTTCTGAATTTCTCTGGGGAAGGTGGTGAGCAGGCAATACCAGTCTTGTTTCTTGTTTTTCATAGGAGTAAAGGTTAGACTGGACAAGCACCCTGAATCAGTAACACCCCATTCCCCAGAAGGTGACCAAGCTCAGATCTGTCAATAGAACACAGGACCAAGACTCCATCCTTGTTTCCACCCTGTACTTCTTAGGAATGTGCTCAAGCCACCATAACACTCCTGACCACCACCTCCAGGTGCAGAAAGGAAAAGTGAGTGGCAATGAACCAGAAGAAGTTATGCCATTGATGTTAGTGCAAAAAGCAGAGGTAAGAAATTCTTGTAAGTTAACAAGCACAGTGGTGACATGGATATACAAGATGTTAGCATCATTCAGAAAGGCAATTCCCGTGTATCTTTATTCTGGTATTTCTCAGATATTAAAAGTTATGTCTTGCTTTTAGCCCCCATGTTTTGTTTTTCTACTACAGTCTTCTAAAAAGTGTAGCAGTGAAGTCATCCTCTAATTTTTGCATTATGATGAGTGGTGCTTATACTATAGCTTCTTGATTTTAAACAATACTCCTATTTACTAATTTCTGCTGAAATCTTGGTAAAGAATAGAGTGGAATGACATGGGCTTAACTTACAACAGTGTAAGTGGACATTCAGACATCTGTTCTTATTAAGCAAAAATAGTATTCAAGTAAAGTTCACATTTAACAATTCCATGTAATTATTAGTATATAGCCCCATTGAAGTAGGATTGAAGTTGGTAACTTCTTTTATTGAAGTATCATTTATTTACAATCTTCTATTGGTTTCAAGCATACAACACAGTGGTTCAACATTAACCCACCTTACTGAAAGCTCACCCCCACTAGTGCAGCTATTGTCAACATAGAAAGATGTTACAGAATCATTGACTATATTCTTCATGCTGTAACACCATCTCTGTAACCAGCATATATTATGATTGAGAATTTTTGTACCCCTTTATCCTCCTCACCCTCCCCACCCACACATCCCAACACCTCCCCTGTGGTAACCACCAGTCACTTCTCAGTGTCTATACATCTACTGCTGTTTTCTTCATTTTGTTTTCCTTTGATTTATATTCCACAAACAAGAGAAATCACATAGTATTTGTCTTTCTCACTTGGCTTATTTCACTGAGTATAATACCCTCAAGGTCCATCCATGTTGCTGCAAATGGCAGGATTTCTTTCATTTTTATTGCTGAATAGTATTCCATTGTGTATATGTACCACATCTTCTTTATCTGTTCCTCAGTTGATGGAAACTTTGGCCACTTTCATAACAGCTATTGTAAACAATGAGGCAGTAAACATAGGGGTGCATATATCTTTTGAGTCAGGGATTTTGCTTTCTTCTGGTAAATTCCTAGATGTAGAATTACTGGGCCATATGGTGTTTCTGTTGTTACTTTTTTTTATGAACCTCCATATGGCTTTCTGCAGTGGCTGCACCAATTTACATGCCCACCAACAGTGTAGGAGGGTTCCCTCTTCTCCACATCCTCACCAGCACTTGTTATTTCTTGTCTTTTGGATAGTGGCCATTCTATGAATTTGGTGACTTCTGAAGTATTAATAGTTGGGGTTTCTTTTGGTTCTAATTTTCAATATTAGCCTCCTATCTGGTTAATTTCTGCATAAAAATGTACTCAGTTGTGATATGATTGTATAGTGGTATCAGTTCTTTTCATTTAGATTTTTAAAGTTTCTTTCCCTTCACTTTTCACATGTGAATGGGTCAGAGGACATGTGTTTTTCCTACATTGTATAGCATGTCAGTTCACTTGACTGACTTTCCTCATTAGCCCACTTTCTGTCAATCACAGTGTTTGATGCAAACCAAGAATATTATGCCCTAATTTACATTAAAGATCATGGATGTAAATTTTATTAGATCCAAATGAAAGATATTAAAGACTCCCACAATTGAGACATATATAAATACATATATGGGGTAGATACGTCATATTTTATGTATATGAGGTATGTGTGTGTATACATATTCTCCACCAAGTTCAATTCCCTCTTACCCCACAAACTTTCTTTAAATCTCCTATTTGTGAAAGTATAGAGAGTTTCCAGCCAAATACTGCAAAGAAATGTAGGTAAATAATTCAAATGACAGACTCAGACTTTAGAAAGTTTCTTAGCTCTTTCTGCCCCAAGAAACACAAGAAATTTCAAAGCTGGCTTGTGCCAACTTGGTGGGAGAAGTCCTTCCCTAAGACCAGATTATCTTCACTAGGATATATGCAGTATGCTTTGCATCCCTAAGCCACTTAGTGCCCCGGAAAGGTGCCCGATGTTTCCTATTGGCACCATAAAGTGAAAGAACTGGAAGGCTATTACCATCATATGCCATGGTCCAAAAAGCATGTAAGGTGGAGAAATGGTGCATCCCAAGGATAGAGCAATGGCAGGATGCAGCAAAGAATGCAAGGTTCTGTGTCTCTTCTGCAAATGTAAATACTTATTTACCAGGAGCAGTTTCAAATGGACAGCTTTTGGGTGTGTGTGGGTCCTGATGAACAAGGTGCTCCTGATTGGGCAAGATGCACAAGAAAACAGCCATATCAGGAGGGGCCTGCCTGGGTGGGAAGCTCACTCACTCCTGCTTTAGCTCAATCAGGGGGACAATGCGGGGCAGGCCAGTGTTTTCAAGCCATTTCTAGGTTTCCTAGGGCACACAGCCAAAGCTCTCGCTGTCATACCACCTTCTAACAGGTTCTAAAATTTCTTTTCTTTTGACCTTAAAATCTGCAAAGTACCATCTGCCCTTGGACAATGAGAGGAAACCAGGAGTCCATGAGGAAACTGTTGCCATGACTTTAGCCATCTAATTCCTGCTGTGATCAGTTTTAGGTTTGATGCAATTTAGGATTCTGTAGACAGGGGTTTTCTTCCCCTTTAAGGAACACACAGAATTCCTGAAGAGTGGATTTGGAGGGCAGCCCTCTTACAGACATTCATACTTAGAAGTAGCCGCCCTGCTCAGAATAGTTTTCAAGACAAAGATTGCTGGCTTGTCTCTATACATTCCCCAACTGAAACCCACTGTCTGAAAGGTTTTACACCTTGCCTTTTACTATCGGAAGTATACGTGGTAGAAAAACATGATTGTTAATAAGGAAACTCTACATGGCTTCTGGTGGTGCCTTAGTGAGAATTTAAGTCAGATACTTTTCCTTCTCACATGAGCTGAAACCAGCATCGCCGAGAGCTTGCCCTGGGAAATGAAGCACACAGAGAGGAAAGGGACCCCTTTCCTGGATTCTCCCAAGGTGTGCTGATGAGTGGGCATTGGGTTAGCCACTGGCTCCCAGAGGATAACAGAAAGGAAATTGCAGAAAGAGACATGGTTAAACACAAATTCCTCATGTCATGGAATACCGCTTACTGTCGTATGGATTTACATCAGAAAAAGTACTGCCTTTTTCTCCTTCCTTTTCTACCCCTCTCAGGCAGCTGCCCTGGATCTACAGCAATGAGGTGGTGGGAAAAGAGGGTGCCCACTGGGAAGGAGAGATTAGAGAGTGTGGCACTCAGGGAAATTAATCCTGAGAGGCATAGAGAATTACTAAAATATTTTGAGCAGGAAAAATCAATGAATCAAATGCAGGAATCAACAATGGTAGGATGCTATCCAAAGTGGGGACAGAAGGGCCCGGATTCATGTCCCTGCAGCAGAGAATGAGGAAACAAGTTTTAATGAACTGCATTTCACAGATGTAAGTCACAGGAGTTTTGACAAATGGAACATAGAGGCAAAGGGAAGGCAGAAATAAAGCAGGACTCTGTCATTTCTTGCCTGGGAAACTGGGGTAAGATGAGGTCTGTGGAACAAAATAGGAAAGTTCGAAGAGGAGACAAATTTGGGGGAGAGAACATTTTTAAAAGCATTGGGTTTATCAAAGTTTAATGTGTTGCATCTTAGTGTTCAGTCACAAACCCTGGTATAAATTTATGTATTTTATAGAACACTATTACTTGAAGGAAATACATGTATTTTGTTAAGTGGTAGAAATGGAAGGACTTCTTTTGATTCTACTTCATAAAGAAAAACATGTTTTCCATATATACATAGAAAGGAACATTTAATGCTATACATTCGGGGGTGTTGATAATCATTGGAAGTAGTATTATTTCTTTAGTTCACATTGCTCTGCCAAACCCTCTGATTATTCTACCTTGAATATAATTTTGTGTGTGTAATAGAGCATTTACAGTAAGAATTAATTTTCAAAAACTTGATCATTTAAATTATTCAAGTTGCTACCATGGCCAAAGAATAGATGGTTCCAGGAGGGTCCATGAGACCCTACAGGTACCTTTGCAGCTCAACAGAAATGCCAGGATAAATAGTTTTCTTTTGCTTTAATTGTTCTGTACCTTATAGATACTGTGATTATATTTTATGAAACCAAAATCTGAGTACCTAGCTTAAAAGTAAGACAGATTCTTCAAAACTGAACCTGGAAATTTTATGGATAGAAGAGGATGTATAAAATTGACACCAAAACAGAGTTTCCTGGGATAATGCTTCTCAGAGAATGACACCTGACTTCTCAGACAGTGAAGGAGAAGGAGAAAATGACCTATAGCTTTTTTTCATATTAGTTGGATTATCAAAAATTCTATTTTGGGACAGTTTTAGCTGAGTGTGGCCATGAAGAAGTCCTTAACTCAGTTGTATTTTTGTTTTATCCCTGACTTTAGCATAGATCACATGAAAAGGGCCTTTTCCATGTCATGTTCAAAAATACCGTCTAGTAAATATTATTTACGATTTGTTGTTTAAAGATCTATATGATGAATTTCTTCTGCATGCTTTTACCTAAAAAGCTTTGATCCTCCTTCAAAATTGCTATGTTTCTTTCCATATATTAAAATTATGGAATTTATCACTATTTCCAATTTTTTTTGCATGACCAAGTAACTCAAAACTAATCATACTTTTGACTCACAGAAATTATATTTGCTTCTCTGACATATGTCATGACTTAGAAAATTGTGTTTCTATGTGGACCACCCAATTCCCTCCATTCATTAAAGTTGCATGCTACGAAAAATTCCTTTTGGAAAAAATCAGGAGTGTACATCATAAATACTGTTTATTATTTATAAACATATAAAATAATGTATCTCCATATATGAAGAGACAGTAAAAATATGCAACTATATTATGACAACAAGATGCTAGGGGTTAAGGTGATATTCTTTTGCCCAGCACTCAAGAGAAAATTGTAAATCCTACAGTGCCTGTAAAAGCAGTAGAACCTACTCATATAGTAGCATTTTATTATGCATGTGTTTCATTAGGGAAATTTTGAAAGATGTCCAAATCTTTGTTTTAATTGTTCAGTTTTGCTGTAGACATGAGTTTTGTTGGCCTGTGAAGGCATTAAACCTGGAGTATTGATTTTGCTTGCAAAAATCCACATAGAATAATAATGGAAATTTATGTGCAAGAGAAAGGGGTGAGGATGGTTTGGAACTAGTGGAAAGATTGAAGTTTGCCAAAATCTTTCTCTTTGTAAGTTTGCTCCTTTGTGTACATTTGCACCCTAATCACAGGTATTTACAGAGCTTAATTTTAACTTTAACATAGGACTTTAATTTTAAAGACACTAGCATAGGAGCCGCTCTTCAGAGGAGTGGAAAAAACCTTCTAGGCATTTCCCCAGTCCCTGAAGGATGGGGCGGGTCTGGCCTTTTCATTCTTGCTCTTGTGTCTGATCTCTGTTGAAATTCATGATCTCCCACTGACATTGGCTAAGTGTTCTGCAGTTGTAAGGCAGATTTCACATATATATCATTAGATTCAACTCTCACAACAATTCTGTGTATATTATCAGATTCAATCCACATAACAGTTTGTTATCTCAGTTTTTAGTACAGAAGTCTGACTCCGAAAAGCTAAGAAGTAGTTTTCTCGCATTCACAACCTTAGATGGTGGTAGAGTCAGATCAAATCTATGTTTGGGGATTCAACATTCCATACTCCCCATACTTAATAGAACAAGATTCTGTAGTAATATTGGCATCAACAAAAGGAATAGGACAATGGCTTCAGGATTAGACTATCAGCTATGACAGAAAGTGTGGATCGCAGTGGAAAGTAAATTCTGGAGCTCCTAAGAATGTTGATGAATTTGCCCTCTATTAACTGTGAGATAAATAGGTTAGAGAGTGATGAAATGTGGATTTTGTTCCCAGAGTCATTAGTGACCAACTCTGGGCTTTGGATAATGATTTTTGCTTCCTGACACCAATTATACTAATTTTCACTCATACAAATCTACCTGTCACCATGCCCCACCTCTCTGACTTGTAACCTCACTGAGAGATTTTCTTTCATTCAGTGTCTTATTTTTCTTTCCATGATAGTAGTGTTGTAAGAATTAATCAATACACTTATTATAACATTCAACTAGTTTTTCCTCATGGGTACTTTGCTCCCTGGGTAGTGCAATACCCTGTCAGGGCCCTGCAAGTGGGACAAAGAGAAGTAAAAGATGTAATGTATCCTTTGGTTTTTAATAAAGAGCTGCTGACTGAGAAACAGCCACACGTTTTGGAGGACCCCTGCCTGACAGACTGAAGTTCAGTGCTGACAGAGCCACTATGCCAGTGCTTCTCAAACTTCTGGTTACATAAATAACACCTGTTTGGGGCAAAAATGCAGAATCCTAGCCCCATTATAGATGGTAAGTCTAGTATGAGACCAAAAGACTCATTTGAATAAGTTTTGCAGATGATTCTGAATTCAGAGTCCACTGTTCTTGGAAACTGTAACATTTCCCAGGATGCAGGGCTTTCCATCACTGGCAGGCTGGGATGGTTGGTCACTGGGATGCCAGTGCAGATGATCCGGTTTGCACTTTCTAAATACTGTAGGAATTTTGGCATGGTTATGAATTTGACCCAATTTAGGATTGAACAAGGAATTTTGGAGGTTTGATCGTTAGCAGTTCTCCAAAGCTGTAGACCTTGGAGTACCTACTATCTACAGGTGAGTATGGTATATGCATTTTAACAAGATTCACAGGCAAACTCAAGTTTAATGATCACCATCAAGTCTCAGAACCGGAGCTGGTTAGCTTGAGAACAAATGCAATTACCAAACTAGTTTCTTGGGTGAGAGTGAGAAGTTGTCTATGATGTTTTCTGAGAGGAGATGCATTTGTTCTACAACTCCTAAGAGGCTGCTGCCAGGATCCCATTTTCCACCCTAAAGGTTAAGATGGTTTGGGATTTTGTTTTTGATTTTTTAAATGAATGAAGTCCCTTTTGGGGGTTTGAAGTCCTCGCTAGGCCCACTGAAAGTTTGTCTCTGTCTTTGAGACAATTTAGCCCTGGAGTCAAACCTGAAAAAAAATCAAATTAAAATAGTTTTAAAGAACACCCTGACAAATGTATGTTACTCTCCTTTATTTCCTATTCTGTCCCATTTCTTTCTTCTATCTGCAAATAATGTATCTGCTCAAGAAACAGGGGCAAACATTACAACTGTGGAGCACAGGGCAAAGGAGTTCTGACTCTATAACCCTTCTGGACTGATGCAGATGAACTGGCCAGAAAGCAAAATTTCCTCTTGGTTCATATGATATGAATTAGAGTGTGGATATTACGCGGTGGAAACAGGCTGTGAGATCATCAGTTCACTTTCCTCTTCAAGCAGCAATTAAATCTGTTTTCTTTTTCTCAGCTCACTTCTCGCTCAAAAAAAATGAGCATGTCAGCTCCTGTGAGAGGGTGAGCCCACACATGGGGTGCTGCTCTCTGAACACGGGTGCCGATGGGGGGAGGAGGCAGGAAGGAAACAGAGGGGAGAGGTGGGAATCCCAGGGAACCTGAAGGAGGACTTGCCTGCTCCCTTCAGCTCATGGGAACGGCTCGGCAGTCAAGCGTCCCTCTGAGAAACACCCGCATCCATCACAAGGATGTGCTCCAACAGCTAGTCCTGAGGGCTATCACCGCCTGCAAGGAGTGTGCTGTGACCACGGTGCGGGATAACAGAGATTCCCCACGAGCTCTGTGCCAGGACTCAAGATGGGAATGAGAAAACTGCAAGGACAAAAACAGAAAATTGGAAAAGAACAGAAGAAAACAAGCCACAGTTTCACTGAAGCCTTCGGGGATCATCTCTACGAATTCTTTTATAAAATCGTTTAATCACCTCAGGGCAGGAGACACACATGTACTACATATATGATTTATTACCTAGCTGTGAGAGTTTACTTCTCTCTCCTGCACGAACTCTTTTCCCTTAGCTGAGTATCACCTCAGTGAGCAGCTCCGCAGATTTCCTACATTCTGGAAAGGGAGCTAACCTGGCAGAGTTCCATAAGTTTTCTTCATCATGTCCACATTCTCCTGAGTTTTCTGTCAGCACTACATCCCCTGGAACATTGAAAAAACTACAGAATTGCCTTTTTCTGGGTCTATGTTATTACATTCTTTTCTATCTCCTACTTAATCCTTCAGAGGGCTTCGGTCTGACACTGTGCATTCGGAGATTTTTACTGTGTTTTGGTGAGGTACCAACACACACACAACTACCTTATTTTTCCCAGTGGGGCAGTTTGGATCATAACCTAATTGTATATTCCAGAGATAAGCATGTAATAAGCCCTTTCTACTACCAGAGCAGGATTTTATTTTAGTAGTCTATTAGGTAGACAACAGGCATTGAGTTCTAAGTAGATATAAGTTGATAAGTAGATCTGATTACAACTAAAAATATTGAAACCATAGTTTGTGATTTTTTTTTCACTGCCTCAATTTGATCATTGTTTGGCTTTAGGCTTGGATTTGGACTTTTCAGTTGGGTCTGTTAACTTCTCTGAATGACGGAATTGAATAGTTCATTACATGAGTCCTTCTGCATTTATTTCCCTTTAAACAATTCAATAATTAAGAACATCTCTGGAAACCTGAGACATACTTCCAGGTAAATATCTTTGGATAAAACAAATACTGTGCAGTGAAGCAGACAAAAACAGCACGTGCCAAAGTGTGGTTATCTTTTATAGTCAGTGCTATGATCTGATTGGTTGGTTGAGTCCCACCTTTTAAAAAATTGAGTTACTTAGAGTAAAATGTGAAACTCTTAGCATATAGCTCAATGAATGCTGACGTGTATACAGTGCTAGGCAGAAAATGTATTTGATCATCACACCCAAAAGACATGTTATTTTCTTCATATATGGCCAACTCTTTTTATAAATTACATAAAACTGATAAGAAAACAGAGATTTGCTATCTTCCTGGGAGGATCCATCCAAAAAATCATGTTCAGATCATTCCGTGGGAACTTTGGAGTTTGGGAGAAGTCACCTCTGTGTGCTCATTTTTAGGAATTCTTTAGTCCAAAAGCTAAATATGGAGTGTTAGTACAAGGTAAAGCCAGTCAGAAGTTATATGAACTAATCAGTTATTTCTAGGTAATGAACCAACGTAGAAAAAGAAGTGGAATGGCATTGTCAGAGCCCATATGCACCAGACAGTTATGGAGATTATATTATTAGGGCCACTGCAGTTAATGAGGAATGTCTTAAAGAATAGAAATTGGATGTGGAGACTTACCGATATTAGAGAAAAAAAGTTTGTTGTATTCCTTAATTGCTGCTGTTTACTAGGAGCACAGGGATTAGGTCATAGTCAACATTGCCAGCTCCTAATTTTGCTCAAGATGAATGAATGTCATTCAACCCTGAACAACTCAGAGGTGATCCTCATAAATATCTGAGTGAAGCCAATCAGGGTGAAAGAAACAGCCTCTCAGTAATTCTTGGCATTGTGCTGGCCAAGTCCCTTCAGCCATCTGTTGAGAGGTGGTGGCAATAGTCAGTTGGCCTGGAGTCATGAAAATCAGGTTCCTTAAAGGAGAAATACTTGAAATTTGAAAGAAACAATAATATCAAAGATTATGTTTAAGCAAAAAGATGGCTTTTGCATGCTGAGATACAATTCAAGTGGATTCCAAAAGGATGGTGGGTAAAAATCAGTTACACAGCACCGTTGGTTGAGTTCTTGAAGCTAGGTTGTCAGTGCTCTTGGCCATGTTGTCTGGTGTTGATTAGCTCTCATATATAGAATGAATGACCTGAGCTTTCTGCCAGACTTTGTTAGTGGCCCAGAAAGTGCCTTGTCTTGGGATAAATCAAGCCTTTGCACAACCCACTGCTCAGTGAGTCCTTCACAGTTCATGTCAAGAAAATGTACTTCAGCTGGCAAGAGTCTTCAGATATTGGAGAAAAGCACCAGCAGCAAGACAACTTAGAATCCCACTAAGAATCTAGGAAATCAGGTTTCAGTTCTCAGGCATGCTGAGTCAAGGAGAGGGAGAAAAATTGGAAATGTTTGTTTGGAGGTTATAGCCAGATACTGAAGCAATAGGAACGTAGGAAAATTTGGTCAAAGTAACAGAATCCTGTCAATTTACAAGGAGGTACCAGATACCAGACTGGTTTTTCCAAAGGTGGGAAGGAAGTCATTTAAATCTCTCCAGAAATGTCAGAGTTGCATATTTATGTGCAATTTATATAAAGGTACAAAATAGTCCAACAGACAACAAATATGTCTACAGTCTCATAAACTGGAAGGGTGAGCTACAGTTTCTATTGTTACAAAAATATTCCTTCTTTAATCACCCCAAAGATACTCCCAAAGAAAGATTATTCTTGATCACGAAATAATGCTGGTATAATCTGATTTGGCCTGGTTGCTTACATAGATGCAGCAAGAATGACAATTTGCCATACAGAGCTTCATATGCTTGCTTTTCTGGGAGGTTTCGTTAAAAAAATCTCAGATTGGATTTAGAAGACTAGGACGCTGAGCAAAGAACTCACTAAAAGATTTTACCTGTAGCATGTAGAAATTTGGGTGAACTCTATTCTGAAGGTCCCTAAAATATTCCAGACATCCTGGACCTGCCAGGAAGCAACCTTCCACACGTACCTGTAAGGCTGGGCATGCTACAAACCAGGAATCAGGCCATTTTTTATCCCAAGCTTTATAAACATGGCTACAAAATGTCAACTTCAGTTCCTTAAAAGTGTCTGGTTGTTATCTGATTAAGTAAGTATCCTTCTCAATGAACAGGCCAAGTAAGCCCGCAGTTGAATGCTTAATGTGTTAATGTGTGCCCTGCAAACACGGAAGACAGATTCATATTGAGTCTATGCACAAACTGCATTGTCATGAAAATAAAAATACTCAAAAGAGTTTCTGAGTTTTCCCACAGTTAAGCAGGGAGAAAAAGATATCATTTACAAATATTTCATTTCTATTTATAACAGTATATTCTATTGAATTGTTATGAGTTTACATAAAAGTTTAAGAAAAAGAGGTTCCCTATATTCAGAAATAGACCATTAAAGCATGAAAAATATTGCAAAACCTGCATGCATCCCTTATTAGTTCATTCAGGCCTACGTAATTCTTACTCTGCTCTGTCACGGTCTAGCAGTCTCATGAACACATCTCCGCCAGGGTTCTGGGAATCCTGCCTCAGTTCACCAGCACGCTTTCAATGTTGTATAAGCATTGCCATCAGCAAGCCCAGAATCCTAGGTTCCTGCCTACCCAGTGCCATGGGGTTCTGACATGAGACTTTGTTAACCACAAAGTACTCTGGCCTGTAGCTGATTTTTAAAAATAAAAATATCATTGATATACAATCCAATAGTTTCACATGAGCAAAATTGTGGTTTCACCACTCACCCTTAACATCAACTCCCCCCCACTGAAGTCACTGGCCATCCGCATAGTAAGATGCCCCAGAGCCACTCCTTGTCTTTCCCGGGCTCTGCTGGCTTCCCCAAGACCTGCATATACTGTGAGTGCTAATCATGTCCCTTAATCCTCCTCTCCCTCCCTCCTGACACCCATGCCCTTTGGTAACAGCCGGTCCCTTCTTGGAGTCTGCGAGTCTCCTGCTATTTCATTCCTTCAGTTTTGGTCCCTTCTTGGAGTCTGCGAGTCTCCTGCTATTTCATTCCTTCAGTTTTGCTTTGTTCTTATACTCCACAGATGAGGGAAATCATTTGGTGCTTGTCTTTCTCTGCCTGGCTTATTTCACTGAGCATAATACCCTCAAGCTCCATCCATGTTGTTGCAAATGGTATGATTTGTTTTGTTTTTATGGCTGAATAATTTTCCTTTGTATATGTGTACTACATATTCTTTATCCATTCATCTATTGATGAACACTTAGGTTACTTCCATGTCTTGGTTACTGTAAATAGTGTGATAAACATAAGGATGCATATGTCTTTTTGAATCAAGGATCTTGTTTTCTTCAGGTAATTTCCTAGGAGTGGAATTCCTGGGTGAAATTGTATTTCTATTTTTAGTTTTTGAAGAAACTCCATAGTGCTTTCCACAATGGTTGAACTTCCTTACATTCCCACCAGCAGTGTGGGAGTGTTCCCCTTTCTCTGCATCCTCACCAGCATTTGTTCCTAGTCTTTTCTATGTTGGCCATCCTAACTGGTGTGAGGTGATATCTCATTGTGGTTTTAATTTGCATTTGCCTGATGAGTAGTGATGTGGAGCATCTTTTTGTGTGCCTGTTGGCCATCTGAATTTTCTCCTTTGGAGAAGTGTCTGTTCATATCCTCTGCCCATTTTTTAATAGGTTTATTTTCTATTTGGGTGTTGAGGTATGTAAGTTATTTACATATTTTGGATGGTAAGCCCTTATTGGATATGTCATTTAGAAATATATTGTCCCATACTGTAGGATGAGTTTTTGTTCTCCTGATGGTGTCCTTTCCTTACAGAAGTTTTTTAGCATGATATAATCCAATTTGTTCATTTTTTATTTTGTTTCCCCTGATCCATAGGCCATTCTTAAAGTACATAAGCATTTAAAGACAGACTCATGTTAGAGGATATATTCACCACGGAGATAACTTAAATTATGGGGCAAGTATATTACTCCTAAGAGGTGCTTTATTCATTTTAAATTGCAGGATATTAGGTTAATGCAGTTGTGCTCTTTTAACCAGTTTACCAGCAGATGCAATACAAAATTCTTTGAAATGTTCAGCCTTATAGCTATCAACACAACAAATGCAAGATATTTTTACAAATGCTTATGTGACATACCTGCAGATGCCTTGCATGAGAAGAATATTTTAAATCACCTTTATTTGACTCCAGGTTAGAGATCCATCATCCCAAGCTGTCTGGAATACAGTGAAAGACATGAAAGTGTTTGAGGCATCTGAACAACTCAAAGGGAACTACAGAACCCCTGAAATAAAAGCATGCCATTTACATACCATTCTGAGCTCCATTTTGCTCTGTAAATCTTAAAAAGCTGGATTAACTATTTTTCTAGTTTACTTCACATCAGAAATTGCAGTTCAATTAGGAGCAACCCTAGATGTGGGAGCAGGTGCTGAGGCATGCTGGTCATAGGCCTTCTGACAGCAGGGAGATGTCACAGCTGCCATCCTGAAACTGAGGAATGGAGAAACTCCCCAGCATATGCAGAGATGCACTGCGTGCTTTAGCACAGACCAAAAATGGAGATATATGGAAAAATGATGAGTTATCGGGAAAATGACTACTTTCTGTGCTGTGTCCTCTGTTAAGGAAGGAAGTGAAATGTACTCTCTGCCTTTGGAGGAATTTCTACCAAAACAAAAAAAGTTAAATCATTGACAAATGGTGGTACAAAAACTTTGTATTCAACTCAAATATCCACTTGCATAATATGTGGTTTCATCACAAAAATTCCACATCATCTTCCTTTTTCTCCCAGGATTTTATTCAGAAAAAAATTTGAGATTATAAAAATACACAAACCCTAACCTACCAACA
Organism: Smutsia gigantea; assembly: GCA_032199065.1. Taxonomy (NCBI): domain Eukaryota; kingdom Metazoa; phylum Chordata; class Mammalia; order Pholidota; family Manidae; genus Smutsia; species Smutsia gigantea. The sequence goes on along the minus strand of JAVSCE010004942.1, from coordinate 102,446 downwards.
ATTTGGATAGGAGAACTCAAGCTTCTTTCCTTCAGGTGTGTGGCTTTGGGCAATGCGTATCCTTGAGACTGAGCATTCACATCTGTAAACTCCAGTTTCACTTACAAGCATTTGGTTTCAGTGGAGGTCACACAAGCATAAGGGAAAGTGACACCAGATTGACCGATTATGTGATAAAGGAGTTGTTACTGATACTCATGCCTCTCATAGTGGAGAGCACTTGAGATTCTGGGATAATATTTTTACAAGATCAAAGTCTAAGAAACCTGCTGTCTTGAAGGAGATATTTTTAAGGCACTTGTTTGATATCATGTGCTGTAAAGCCTGGATTGGACTCCAGGATAGATGCCCATCATGCGAAACCTACTGGAAGGCAGTTGGATAAGTGGAAGTATATAAAGCATCTGAATAACGTAAATGGAACTACAGAACCCTGCAATTCATAGGTTCTCCTTCTGACTCTGCACTGTAGATCTGAAAAAATTGGGTTATTTATTTTTGTATTTTATTGCAAATTAGAAGCAACAAACTAGACATGGGAGGATTTAGGAAGGGGTGGTGATTAAATGCATTCTGTGAGCACTGAGAAGTTAAGCTGACAGCTTGACATTGAACAGAACAGAAATGGCTTCAAACTCACACCTTACGACTTGGTGGGGATGAGAAAGGATTAAGCATCAAAATATTTCCAAAGATATCCCCAATTCATCTTGTTCTTTCACCCTGACTGTACTGGATCTTGACCTTGAGGTTTTCTAATTGGGTAGGGCAGTGGGTCAGGACTGGCTTTTCCTCTTTCTGCTTCATGTGGAAACAAGCTGGTGACAGATAGGAACTGACGATGTGCTCACAGACTGTGGAAAATAGAACATTGTGAACAGTGCACAAAGGCCAGTCATACCCAAGTCGGGAGCAAGTTGGGAGCCTGGGAGAAGGCTCCAAAATTTGTCCTGAGAGAGAGCACACATTTACCTGTAGACTCCCTAAGTAGCAAATTCTCACTGCATGTGAGGGCTCCTGGTTAATGTTACCATTTGCTTTGTTTTTCCCATTTTGGGGTGAAGGGATTTTGTTTAATTTTTACAAAAAAGGATGGTAACTTGAGCCTAAGTATAATGTAGGGAGATGCTAAGGAGAGGATTTACACTACACATTCTCACTTAACTGGTGTCTAGTCTGTTCAGTAGAGCTGTGCGGAGGATGGAAACGCTTTATAATCTGTGTTGTCTATTTGGTAGCTATCAGCCACATGGAGTGACTGAGCATTTAAAAATTGGCTAGTGTGAGCAAGGACCCATTTTTTATTTAATGTTACTTGATTTAAATTTAAATTATGTGACCAAAATGGCCTGTGGTTATAGTATTGGTCAATACAAGCCATCTTATAATATTTAAATGTCAAAATAGTTCAAACAACTGTACAGAGTTTACAATCCAGAAAATACATAAGAAAGACTTGTTCATGTACACAATGTAAAGAGCTCATAAAAATCTAAGAGGCTCTTCATTTAAGCTGAATATATGGAAAATGGCATCAAAGCTGTGAAAGTCACTCTGCGCTTCTGCTGATGCCTGCCATGAGGGGAGTAACAGGGGTGGGAGCAGAGGAACCACTGAGGTGTCCTTTGTGGATTTTCACTTGAGACGCATCAGGGGATTTAGACTGTTTTTTCCTTAAGATGAAGGTGCTGCAGAAAACTTAGAGAAGTGCCTAAGAAAATATTTATTTTAATAATAATATCTATTATGCAGGCAGTGTAGCTGATTTTAGAACTCCTTTCAGAGACAAAAGTGTAGGCTCATGTCCCATTAGTCCTCACAGAATAAAATATTGCATAAAAATTGTTTAACTGTTTTAAAGAATGACTTTTTAATGAATAAACTATAAGAAAACGGTTACATCTAATGCATTATTTATAATTTACTTATACATATATGAACATCTTTACTAAATGTAATAATTGTCATTTATTTTATTATAATTTGCTTTGTTCATTTGTATGAAAATATCACAGTCGTGATCAAATTCTGAAGGTGGCATCAAAGTGAATGCTTTTAAGACAAATAAAACACACTGTGTATGTAGTGAAACTTTCAAAAATATAGGTTTGCATCACTAGTAAGCCAGGAGTGGATGTGACTGATACTCATGCAACTTGAATTTCTAGAATGATGGAAAAGCAATTTTTTATTCAGAATATGTTCTTACCACGTCTATCTCTTCATTTTCAAAATTGACTTATTATGTAATTAACAAGTCTATGTAGCAGCAGTTATGTTCAAAGAACACACAAATGGGACTGATACAGTGTAGAGAGCACGTGTTCACTTAGGGTAAAATTTCTTCTTCAGTGGTAACTCCATTGAACCAGCATAATTCAGCTGATTGAGTTCCTTTTGAGTCTCTGTTGGTTTGGAATGTCAAAATATATGCTTTGTGTCTCTTAAGAATATATAAGGAAGTCAGAGCATCTAATTACAAAAATAATTTCTAAAAGTGGAATGAGAAGGCATTGCTTATAGTAATATCTGATATTTGATTATCATATAATTAATAGGTAAGAGATATTAAATAACATTAAGGAGGAAAAATGTTCTATTTTTAATCTTTATTGATGAAGAGAGAGTATGTTTTAAAAGTCTGAAAATATTTATGAAACTGGAGTTTTAATTGTAGGACAGCCAGTTAAGTATTTCCTCCTTGGTAGTGGTGGTAAGTAGTGGTAGGTTGCACATTTACCATGAAATACAGTTCTGTCCTCCAAAGGCACTGAGAAGCTTAACTCCCTGAAGTACCCATTCCCTATTTAAATACTGAGTCCTTTAAAGAGCACCTAACCATATTTCCAAACTGCGTGATCTCTACTTATCATCTCACCTTTAGTTTGTTTAGGCAAAGTCATTGCTAAAAGGGGAAATCATATTTTCTATTCTAAATACTGACAACCTAAGAAAATGATATACCTTAACACAGACAAGTCTATCATTTATTGAAACATGAAGTCATATATAAAAGAACCGTTGTTTTCTTAGCTTTCCCCACTGTAGCTCCAAGAGGAGGCAGTCTTTGCCAGGAGTAAGTTCTCTATGAATTCAGTGAGATGGAAGGAAGACAAGAGCGAGAGGTTGGGACTGAAAGGGTTTATTCTCGAAGGTCAGTCTCTCCTGACTCTGAACCCCAACTGCTCAGCTCTCTCTCCCCACCTGGGCTCAGCCACTCTACCCCACAGGACAGAACTCTGTGGGGGTCCCTGGTGAATGGCGGTGTCTGACCAATTACATACCAGGAACAGAGGGGAGGAGAGAACGCATGCTTCCCCTTCACCCCCACCCTGTAAGGTCAATCCCGTCACTGACTGGCTGCTCTGCTGCTGATAAACATCATATAAATATGCAGACCTGCTCTTATTATATACAGACAGCGGGCCAGGCTGGAATCCTGGTCAGAAACTTCCATTTTCCCTACACACACAAAGAAATTTCTATAGACTTTCCTGAGATTTCTTCTATCAAACACTTTAGACTTTCCTGAGATTTCTTCTATCAAATGTGGAAAGTAGATGGATCCTTAGTAGGACTGGATGGAAATGTAAAAACATCTACTGTTAGTAAAGGAACAGTAATTCTTTGCCTACACTGCCCACTGCATTGAGACAGGGGCTCTGGGTGTGTCAATGAAGAAAACACAGTGACAGTTCACCAAGGTTTGGCAATGGAGCAGATGCCACAGACATACAAATAATCAAATATTATCTTATCTGGTATAAAGTTAATGTCATAGAAAAAGTAAGGTCAAAATAGTGTGTGAGTAATTTAGAGTAAGTAATGCTGAATTCTGTTTGGAGTAAATAATTGCTATTAGAAACAAACATCTAATTTGGATATTAAGATTTGTGTAATTTTGAGGGAATAAGGGAAGAAGAACATCTCAGGCTGAGAAAAAAGATAAATCTTGGATTCCTACACAATCATGAATTTTAGCAGAAAATGGAAATCCTTGGGTGTGAAGTACACAGGAATCTATAGAAGAAAATGAGTTTGAAAGGCAGATTGAAGGTCCAGTTGAGAGGTGTTTATATAAATTATAGGTAATACAGTGTAATAAAGATTTTTTAGAGTTCCATTTATTTTTATTCTGAAGTCCTCACAGTAACATGCAGTATTTATTGCTTTGTTTCCATTTCTTTTTTAAAAATTGCCAAGAGCTACTGATTAGCTACTATGTGAAATGAGTTAAGAGATGTAATAATTATCTTTATCTTAAAAGATGAAAGAAACATCTTCTGACTACAACCTCTGGAAAGCATGGTTCTGATCAGCGCCCACACTCTGGCTTTGAATTCGTAGAGGCATGTATCACTTTCAGAGTTACAAAATTATGTGTTCCCTCTGCTTAGCAGAAGCAGTAGAGTTTTATTATTGTATCCCAGTAATCTGTGGTTTCAAATGAGAACAAGGAAAACAAACAAGCTAAATTGTGCCTCCCATGTTGCTCATGGTTCTCAACATGCCTGCTGTTTCTCACTCCATGGCTTTTCTAGTACTAGTCCCTCTACATCTCTTTTTCCTTAGCTAATCCCTACTGACTCCGTACAGTTTACATTCACTGCTCCAGCAAGTCTGCTCTGCGGAACCCCAGCTCACCTTACTAGGCAAAGTGTTTCTCCTCTATGTTTATTAGTATCCTCATCATTCCTTACACTAGTTAATGGTTTTATCAACCTCTTCTAATTGTTGTCTGTCTTCCCCTGTGTACAGTGAGTTCCTTGTGTTATTCATATTTGAATCCCAAACAGTCTAGTGCCTGACATATAAAAGATGATCAGTATATGTTGAAAGAATGGATGAATGAGTAGCAAGGTTCCCCTCTGTAGAGCCTACTCTTAGAAAGTCTACAGGAGAATGGCATGTCACTGAGACACCCCGTGGTGTTCTTTCCTACTCACTGCAAGAAGGAATAAATGACTTACTCAATCACAAGTGTGCTTCTGGCAGTCTTTGGCTGAAGGCATTGCCACCTTCTTTTTAAATGAGCTACAATGATATACAACATTATACTAGATTCAGGTGTACAACCTAATGATTCAATATTTGTATATATTGTGAAATGATCACCCAGGGAGTCTACTTAATATCCATCCCCATACATAGTTGGACATTATTTTCCTTGTGATAAGAACTTTTAAGACTCAGTCTCTTAGCAACTTTCAAATATACAATACAGTATTATGAGCTACATTTACCAGGCTGTACATTACATCCCCAGGACTCATCTCATAACTGCAAGTGTGCACCTTCTGGCTGCCTCCACCCATTTTGTCCCCTCTGCCCTGGCAACCACCCATCTGTGTCTATGCATTTTTACCTTACCTCCTTCTCTCATGGTGGTTCCTTTCTGGACAATACTTTTAAAAAATAGTCTTTGCCATTTCCCATCCACAAAGGGGGTCGTGAAATTTTAACAGCTTCTGGGTTCCATCTCCTGCAGGCAGCAGGCAGTTTGAGGTGAAACCTCAGAGGACAATTCCTACTTCCTGATGGCTTGGGAAAGGAACCCACTCTTCTTATCAATTAACTGTGGCAAAAAGGATCAGAGTGCAAACCCATGACCATGTTGGTGGGAGGCAGGAATGGAAGCCATTTCCAGAGACAAGGGTGCTTGGCAGATGTAGGTGCAAGCTACAGCTTCCTTCCAGGTCTTCAGCTTCTAGATGTCCATTTGAAAAAAGGCAGAAAAGGTGGGGAGTGGAGCTCAAAAGCATGTAACATTTTAAGTGAAATGAACATGGTGATATTTGTTATGAATATAAATGTGCTTTGTTCTGTGAAATTATTATATTCCTGAAAAGCAGAGTGTGAACACATTTTTTTGCATGACAATCAACTCCCTTTATAGTTCACTGAAAGAGCTATTTGAAAGTGATGTGTACTTAGTTTCACTTTTATGTGAGTATCTTTTTGAATAAAGAATTCTTTCTAAAATGAATAACTAAACTACAGTTGAGTTTTATTGTGTCTGGATTTTTATATAACAGCTACATTTAGAGAAAATTATCCAATTTACATAGAGTTAAACTTAACTTCTGATCACAGCTTGAAACTGGATCAAACTTATAATAAAAAAGCACATCTTCCAATCTTCCAATAGCTAATAATACCCCTGAAATCCAAAGGCCAATGGGATAATAATGATAAAAAATATGCTGTTTAATCTTAGACACATTTTAGATCTTGGTCTGCAACACCTTAAAAAGTAGAAAGGAGGAATTTAAATACATTTGTGATAGCAAAAAGCAAATTATCTGGTTTAATTTTATTTTCTTTCCAAGTTCTCACTCTTCAGAGTTCTCTGGCCCTTGCTCAGAGAAGACGCTAGGTGTCTTGGAAAGAAAGCTTTTGGCAGTACAAATAGGAATCCCGTTGTTTTCATCTTGCTTGTGTGCTATTACATTTCCATCTTTCTGTACACCAGATGTTCAGTGATTCATCTGGCACCCTGTTGCTGGTCTGCCCATTATTACTCCCCTGAGCCATCTCACTGCACACTTGCCCTGCTCTAAGACACAGGAATTATCAGTCATCTCTGTGTGCCAAGGTCATGGCCCCAGGGCTGCTCATGCCTGGCGCTGATCGCTGGCAGTAAGCAGAGCAGTGTGGCCGGGCAGCTGCACCACCTGCAGAAGATGCAAAAGCACCAGCTCCCACTGATGAGAGCATCGCCAAACCCACCGCGTGCACAGACAGCTTGGCACCCACTCACTGCTTGCTCTGCCCAATAAAGTTTTCTTTTTCTCCCACCAGTAGAGAATCAGTGATTTATACTGTGCTTTAAATATTAATTAATTTTGGTGAAAAAATGGTTGGAAAACAAGAACATGCAGGCAGGGAGTCTGTTAACAGGCTTGAGAAGACAACATGATTCAGCATCAGTGTGATTGAAATCAAGATGTATTCATATGACAGGACACATTTAGAGATTTGAGGAAACAAAGAAAAAGTCCTAATTGGGAACACATGAGATTCTCAAAAGCAACAAAAAATAAATGACAATAACTAAGCAGAAATTCTATGAAAAACAAATACATTCTATTTGTTTTACATCTTTTAAACTCTAGCATGCATGATGTGAGATAAAACTCCAGGTAATGTTTGAGATTCAAGATGGCAGCATGAGAGGTGAGACAGAGAACCCCTCCCAAAACCATGTATAGTATGAAAATATAGTTAATACAACTAACCCTGGAACAGCAATAGAAGGGAAGGCTGCACCAGACTGCATACACCTGGAGAAAAGAGCAGAACTCAAGAAACAGGGTAACGTACCAAAGCCTTGATCTGGTGGGGCCCAAACCCTTCCCGTACCCCAGCTCACTGGAAGGAGGAGGAGAAAGAGAGCGGGGAGGGGGTGGAAGCCTAGAACTGCTAAACACCAAGCCCTGGGGGTCTGCTTTGGAACACAAACCCACATTGTGTGGTGCTCTAGAGTTTGGTGTGGTTGGAGAGTGGGACAGGTGGAGCATTTGAGAGTCTGAGATTCTGGCCATTTGTGGAGGACAGGGTCCACATCTGGGCACTCTGAGACAAAGGAAAGGCAGGTGGTCTGAGAGGCTTCCAAGCAACGAGATGGCTGTTGAAGGGGTGGGCTTTTCATGGAGCTTGCTACGTGGGAGAGGGATAGGTGGATAACTTTTACTGGGTGCTCTCTGCCAGGCGGGTTGGAAACTATGAGGAGCTTCAGCTGCTCCATCCCCTGCCTGCGTACACAGCTCCGAGTCTCTCCACTTTGACATGCAGCCCCCTGTGCCTTCCTCCTGGCCTCCTGGCACCTGCTTGCAAACCAGCAGTCATTGTGCTGCCATCAGCCGAGCCAGAGGGAGCGCCCACCTACAATAGCTGGAGGCACCAAGCACAGAGGCTTACATGTGTGTGCTCGGCCCACTGGCTCTGATACTAGAGACAGGCACTGCAGCCAGGAATCAGGACACAGCTCTATCGTCTACCAGGCACCAGTGTCACTCCATTACAGCGCCCAAACACACTCTAGGGGCTGAGCAGATCCAGAGACTAGAGCTTCTGGGCACTAGTGGGCACCACATAGAAATATGAAACATCAAAGGAGCCTGGTTTAGACCAGAATCTCACAAACCCAAGAAAAAGGGCAAAATGAAACTGAACTCAACAATCTTCCTGAAAGTTCAAAATAAAAATCATAAACATTCTCATGGAGGTACAGAAAAATATTCAAGAACCCAGGAAGAATTTAAGATGGAGATTCAATCATTAAGAAATTCCATATGAAAGATACAATGGAGAAATTTAAAAGCAGATTGGGTGTAGTAGAAGAGACAGTAGATGGAATAGAAATTAGAGAAGAGGAATACAAAGAAGCTGAGGCACAGAGAGAATAAAGGATCTTTAAGAATGAAAGAATATTGAGAGAACTGTGTGACCAATCCAAATGGAACAATATTCACATAATAGGGGTACCAGAAGAAGAAGAGAGAGAAAAAGGGATAGAAAGTGTCATTGAGGAAGTAATTGCTGAAAACTTCCCCAATCGTGAGAAGGAGGTAGTCTCTCAAGCCATGGAGATGCACAGATATCCCAACACAAGGGACCCAAGGAACACAACAGCAAGTCGTATAATACATTTTATTTAGTTATCATCATTTATTTTTGTTGCTGTTGAGGGTCTCGTGTATTCCCAATTACTCAGGACTTTTTGTTTGTTTCCTCAAATCTCTAAATGTGTCCTGTCATTTGAATACATCTTGATTTCAAACACACTAGTGCTGAATTATGTTGTCTTCCCAAGCCTATTAACAGACTCCCTGCTTGCATATTCTTGCTTTTCCAGTCATTTTTTTCCCACCAAAATAAATAATTAATACTTAAAGGACTTGAAGAACTGCATCTTACGCTGATCTTGATGGAAGACAAGAAGCACTGAGTTTGCAGCGAGAACTCCCCAAGGCTCTGTGGCTCAGGATTTGGGCGCACCAGCTATTTCTACAAGTGTGGATGCAGATGGGACTGAAAAGAGGAGGACTGACTGGAGTACTTAAGAAGCAATTATATCCCCAAATCCTCTCCCCGTGTCCACACAGGCAGACAACTCTGTGGCCCCCACCCTAGAACAAGATTAGAGGCTAAAAAGAAGTCTCTGGAACAGAGTGAAACCAGGCAAAAGGAAGATGGAGTACTACACTGAAAATAGGTCTACACTAAAAAGAGCCACAGAAAACTAAACTACATGAGAGCTTACATGCCTAATACTCAGATTCTCCCCACTCCCTGCTGGCTTGACCCCCAGATCACTGGTGGCTTGAATAGAATCGACCAGACAGGGACTGGGAGATTATTTTCTGGAGAGACCTTAAGATGCCCAAATGTGGGTGATACAGTGCACAGCAAGGCCGACTGCCACACAGGGAAGTGCTTGGATGCTCCCCTCGTGCTCAGAGTGTCCACGCTTCTCTCTAGCTCTTCATTTCAAAATATGAATAGAAAGCCAGGGATCACCACAAATGGGAAAAAAGCCCCTAATAAAACTAGAGACCAAAAAGAGGAGGAACAATTTTAAAAGAGGAAAACTAAAAACAGAGGGTGATGATTAATTTAATGAGTCAACTTGATTGACTGGGTTAAGGTTAAACATTATTTCTGGATGTCTGTGTTGGAGTTTCTGGATGAGATTAATATATGAATCAGTAAATTTCAGATCACCCTCCCCAGTGTGGGTGGGCCTCATCCAGCCTGTCGAAGGCCTGAGAGGAACAGACTTCTTTCTGTCTGCCTGGCTGTCTGACTTGGAACATTAGTGTTCTCCTGCCTTCAGGCCCGGACCCAGACTGGATCTTACATCCACGACAACACTCTTCTCAGGCCTTCAGACCAGGAATGGAACTACGCCTCCTGCTGCCCTGCGTCTCCAGCCAGTCAGCTCCAGATCTTGGGCTTCTACTGTGGACTCTGCTTCTCCAGAAAACCCAAAGTAATACCAAGACTGTACAGGGTGATGAAAACCTAGATCACTCAACAAGGAGAAAAATTAGAATGAAATATTGTTTTTCCCTAAAAAGAGAAATTAAATAATACAGAACCTGATTTTGCCAGGTAGGGTTGAGTTCTGGAGGCCACAAATCATTCTTATATCTAAGATTTTTGCCAACCCCTGAAGAGCCAATTTTCGACCCTTCAGGGACAGTATTGCCCCTGTGGGTAATGTATGCCTTAGGGAAATAAGAGGCATTGTATCCATGAAACAAGATGAAGTTGCTGCTTTAAAAGTCAACACTGAAAGAACAAGTAAGGGTTCTTGGAATTTTTAAATGTGAAAGAAGAAATTTTAAATTTGATGTAAGGATTGAGTTGAATCTCCCCAAAACAAAACAGCTAAGAAACAAAGATGGAGAAAAGGAGAAAACAGATTGTAAAATTATAGCATCAGTTCAGGAATTTCATTTTAGTAATAAGAATTCCAGAAAGAGAAAAAATATATGGTGTGTGTGTGTATGTGATTGAACAAATAATTTGAGTAAATTTCCCCAAATTGAAGGGTATACATTTCCAAATTCATAGCGGCCATGCAGGGGCCAGCTCAACAGATGAAAATATCCCCAGCTGAAGCACATCACCTTGGCTCCAGAAAACTGTGAACAAAAATATATTCTAAGACCCCCAATCTCTTATTCCAGGGAGTTGTCCTCTAGCTCCTTGCGGCTAAGCATCCTAAAGGTTGAAATGGCATTTCTAGCAGATCTGACACAAGGATTGTAGCTCACTTTTAAGTCAGTTTTAGAAAGGAAATCTGAGGATGCTTACCACCCTCATTACTTTTTTTCTTAATACAAAAGCAATACATGCTTATTACAAAAACCACAGAAATTTCACCAAAGTATGAAGAAGAAAAAGGACTGTCTGTAACTGAACAACCCTGAACTAAATGTTGTAACCATTTTGGATTGGTTCCTTCTGTGGGTTTTAAAAAAATTATATATCATCTACCTATCCTTTTATAATATTATTAAACATAATTAAAACCATTCTAATGTAGTTTTATACTCATGCTTACTTACATTATATTATGAGCATTTCATCATTAAAAGTTCTGACAAACAATACTTTAATGACTGCACAATATTCTGACTTATAGCATAATTTATATAACTTACCTCCTATTTGTAGATATTTGAGCTGTTGCCACCTTTTCACTGTTCTAAACAGCACTGTGAGGAAAATCTTTGTATAAACACCCTGATTACTTCCTTAAACTTGATTCTTAAGCATGGGTTACTGGATCAAAGACTATGTATGAATTTGTGCAATTTGCTGCATGATGCAGATGGGGTTCTAGACTTGCACTTGTGGCTAGTTACCTTTAAATTTAAATGTAATTTAATGTCAGCTCCTTTGTTACCCTGGCCACTTGCCTTAGTCCACATGTGGCCATGGCTACCGTGTTAGACAATCAAACACAGAACACTTCCATCATTTCATAAGTTCTAATGAACAGTGCTGTTTTAGAGAAGCCACACTTTTTATACCTCCACAATCAGTCTCTCTAGTCCTTTACCAGCATTATTATCATTTTAAAGCTTTATTCATTTCATAAGCAGAAAAAAGGAGTCTCGGTTTAATTTAAAATTATTTCTAATTAGAGTTGACCATGTGCCCCTTTTGTTAGCATCGCATTTCCCCTGGGAATTTACTCATTTTGCTGGTCTTGCTGTTTCTCTAGGCATGCCAGGAAGAAACCAGAGTGGCCCTGTGTGTCCAGATCGCCTCTCCATGGCCACACTGCAGACCACATATCTGCGGCCTCTACTGCATGAATGTGGGGAGAGTCTTTCCAGAGGATAATGACAGGTGCTGCCCTTGGGGTTTCCACAGTCTTTTTTCCCATTTTTCTTCTTTTTGCTGCTCTGTTCGTGTGGGATTCCTAGCTCTCCTACCTTGGCTTAGTCTAGGTACGGCTGGGGCTGTTTCCCTACCTCTCGGCGTGCCCCTTCCCAGCCCTGTGCTCCAGTCAGAGCGAGCCCAGTGCCCTGTGCCCAGCTGGTGCCTACTAAACATGCCACACATATGAGAAGCACAGAAGGGAAAAGCGGAAAAATAGCTCATTTTGTTTTTAATGGAACATTTGATTTCGGGTGCAGAGCCCATTTAAGTTTATATTAAGTATTTGCTCCCCAACAGCAAACGTGGTCCAGCCAACACTCTCTTATCCATGGTTTACTCACACTCTTCCCTTCCTTGGTTTAGAACTGTGAAATGGGGAACAAAATGCTGTCAAAGGGAACTATGAATAACACGTGAGACAAACAAGTATCCAGGCTGCAGGCCCTTCTCTTGCTTTGCTCACTCCCTAGCCAGGGTAAAAGCCAATCCCTGGAACCACGTGGGGATGCAGGAGGGGTGGGCGCCTTACAGACACTTTCAAGGGCCATTGCCTAAAAAGGCTGCCCAAATTCAGCCTGAAGCAAACTGCCTTCAGTAGGCAAAGTAGACTGAATGCTCGATAAACACACCCTTGCATCTCATCCCCAGGGAGGCCAAAATTGATCTTGTGAGCTAATGGTGACCTAGGAAGCAGGTTCATAAGCATTTGCCTTCCTGTTGGATGGCAGTAGAAGGGGACACACTCTAACTGTAGTTAAGATGAGAGCAGAGGCCGATGGGCATATTTGGCCTGCACTGCCACCGTGTGGTGCGACGTCCAAATTCCAGGTGCTTCCAAGGACCCCAACATTAGAGACGATGGCCTCCTTGGGGTGGGGTCTGGATTTAACAGTCGTGGCAGAGGTGCTTTTCTCGGGGAGTACGAACTAGCAGGAATACCTGGGACTCGGCCGGCACTCTGTACTAGACGAAGCCCTCCCGCCTGGATATCCCGTCAGTCCTGGCGGCAGCCCTGTGCTGTCGCTGGTAGATCTCAGCGTTAGTGTGAAGACTGAGGCCCAGAGGAGCTGGCCACTGGCACAGGACAAGTCCTGGACTAAACCTGGAGGTTCCTACTCCAAATCGGGTAGTACAATTGATTATTATTACATCCAGCATATATCAAAAACGCCAAAGAAATACATTATACTCTATGGTATAGCATATGGCATATACACTGGGTGGCATAATAAACATCCTTACCACACACAGTATGTTACACACAGTACAGATACAGCCTCTATAGCTCCATATTTACTCTATTTCCTATAGTACTATTAACCAGTGCTCACTACCATTTGGGGGCTTTTTTCTGTCTGTGAAGACAAGGCGATATTGGCTGATTCTTTGCAGTCCAGGATTCAATAAATGTTGTTACACAGTTTTGCTATTAAACCATTGCCCTCCTTTCCTGGGTCCCCGGCACCCCCCCACCCCCCCAGGGGATGGCTCTGCTCGCCTCCTGTCCTGATCTGGTGCCATGATGGAGGTTTGCCTTGAGGACCCTGAGGCAGTAGGACTGAAGCCTTGTTTCCATCACGATCAGCCTTTTTTTTGGTTTTGTTTTGTTTCAGTTTTTAAATGTCTTACCATTTCTGTGGTTCATAGCTAAGCCCCTGATGGACGGGGCTGCCTCATCATTGAGCCAGAATGTATTTTACAACCAATGTATTTTAAAGTGGGGACACTGAGAGGTTAACTTCCTCAGAGTCAGAGTTGGGCCTTCATTAGGCCAGATTTAAATATTCCAAGAGAAACTTTGTAGGCTTTGATTTGCAGGCAGGAATCTGGGGCTGTTATTACTCCTGTGGGTGGAGGCAACGCCAGCCTCAGTTTGGAGGACACTTCTGGCCCCGTTGACCCCTGGCAAAGGGGGGATGCCTTTTCTTATAGCCAGAATCCTCATGGTTTCCTCAGCGAGCTCACAATGCATGACTTCACTTACAGCTAGCGCTACTAGACTCATATACAGCCAATGATTTTAGAAATCAGGTCCACAGCTTTGTCATGATGTAAGGAGCATTTTGAGATGTTGGGAATTGTTTATATTTTAATGGTGTTGGAGTAGAAAAGTATTTATTTGTCAAAACCCATCAAACTGTACTTTTTAAAATTTTCACAATTTTACTTTACTAAAAACGTTTTATCTGTTCTTCTGCCTGTAATACGGACTCTCATGTTCAGTTTCCTTAACTGTTTCCACATTTAGCTAGCTGATAATAATAACTATCTCACTGGGTGTTTATAAAGGACACATTTATAAAGAATGTGTGTGTCTGGCCCAGCGATGCTTCTCACTGTCAGCTCCTGCACTTTTACGACTGAAGCGGTGATGGTTTCTGAAATGAGACAGCTTTGTCCTAACACTGAACACAATCCTTGGTCCAGACAGGTGCTCTACTAGTGTTAAAAATGTGAACACATGACCTCCACTATTCGATACATCTAGTGTGCTCTCCCATCTCTGTTCTGAAGAATGGAATATAAATTCCTTTTCACAGAATAGAATGGCCTCAAGAACATGAGCTCTGGCCGTCATCCCAAGGTGTCTGCAGCCATTATCCTGCACAATCTGACCCCACGGTACGGAAGGTGAAAGCGGCTTCACTCACTCACAGGAGACTTCCATGCCTGAGGCCCCTCCCTCCTCTGCAGCCTGGGGAACTCCACCCCATCCTGAAAGGCTGACTTCCTAGCACACCTAGAGGGCTGGGAGCCCTCCCTGGACTTACTCATTTTTTTGCCTATGCATTTAATCCTCTTCCTTCTCTTCTATTGCATGAGCACCGAGTACTTGCTTCATGCCAGGCATGGAGGTCTGTGCAGGCAAATCAGGGAGAGTGAGGCCAGGCAGGGGAAAGGTGAACTGAAGCTTCAAAGGATCTGCACATTTGACAAAACTGAGTCTTCTAATCCATGGACACATGGATTTATTTACTCTCTTCATTCTTCAGGTCTTCTTTAATTTATCTCAGCAATGTTTGGAAGTTCACAGGTTTTCTGCATCTTTCAACAAATTTATCTCTAAGAATTTCATAATTTTGACACTATTCTAAATGGTATTGCTTACTTAGTTACAATTTCCAACTATTTTTGCTACCACATAGGGATAGAATGGATGTTTATACACCGACCCTGTATTCTGCAATCAAGAATGATTCAGAAAATCAGAACAGGGCCCTCTGTGGCATGTCTGCCAGGATGTCCAACAGTGAGACAGGGACCATGGGTGTAGTCAGAGTAGGGTGAGGGCCTCTGGAAAAAGCAAGGCAGGATATTTGCAGTCAGAGCAAGGTAACTACATGCAAGGAAACCCCCTACCAAAACTCTGTTAAACATTAAGCTCTAGGGTCATTCTTCAGTAAGATCACTTAATGTTCCCCAGATAAAGAAGAGTAGCACATGTTTTTATTATGCTAATCATTTATAATCATGTGTAAGATTGGCTTTAGCATGCTAAAAAGCCCAGGCCTATGTGCTGTCTTTCCTCTTTCAGATCTGATAGAGTAGTTTTGCAAACTGGCAAGTACTTTAGCATACAGACCCAGCTGTAAACAACATAATAGAAGGCAAGAAAGATTCCACCTTAAAGATAAGACTGCACATAACTTACTCTTTAGCACACAATGCCTCAGCCCACCTTGGGGTCAAGCTAAGCAAGTAGCCTTGTTTCTTATACTCCTAGACCAAAATGCAGGTGTCCCCGTAAAAAAAAAGTTCTGCAGGAAATTCCTTGTGTTAAGTTAATTCTAGATATTCAGACACCACTTAGCAGGTCCACACCCCTAAGCTTTTTTCGTGTTCTCAAAAAATCCTCCTCTGCCTATAAAATCCCCTAGACAATGCACCACACCAGACTCTCTTGTCCCCTCCTGGCATGAGCTGGAGCTCTGTCCTTTCACTTTATCTCTAAATAAAAGTCTGTACCTTGCTCTCCTGCCTTGATTGTGTTTGTAAAGCTCATTCTTCAACTTCTTGAACAAGAACCCTGGCATCAACAGCACCTCCACTTAGGCAAAGACTGTGACCTTTACCACAGTAGAGTTTGTCCCAGTTGCACTGACTCAGAACTGCTTGGTCAAAATGCCCTCCTCCTGCAAGATCTGAGTCCGCCAGGCTGAGTGCTGGGATAGCCCTCCAGAGGGGGGTGAGTTGAGAAGACCCTGGTCAACCCACATGGCCCTACTCAGGGAACCGCATGACATTGGTGCCAAATCCCCGGGCTCCCCGCCTACACACACTTCATAGTCAGGGCATCAAATATAATTTTGAAATGCAGGCTTACAGAGCGCTTACCTGAACAGCACTGCTCTGGGAACCTCCCTGGTAGGTGGCAGGGAGAGCTTCAGGCTTCTCTCCTCCTCAGCTTCCGTAAATTCCACAACCAATGAATAAGCCATGTTAAATTAACATTGAGAGAACATCTCTTCAGATCAATCAATTTGCTACTAAAATGTGTTCTGTGATAAGAGTAAACCATTCTTAATAACCATGGTTAAGAAGCATACTTGAGAAAATAAAGAACTATTCCATTTTTTTCTTTCAAAGTTTAATTAAAAGCTATACATCTTGTGAAATACTAGGCATTCAGCCAGCACTCTGCAGGGAGCGTATTCTGCAGTTAGTATCACACCCAAGTGACCATTTCTCATATAGCATTTTAAACTTTCATCCTAAAAATAATGATAATAGCTGAGTTGATGAAATTTTCTTTGTTCTTTTAATGACTCTGAGCCCTCTGTAAAAAATTTGCACATGGTTTGCAAGTATTTAATGAGTGTCTCTGCAGTATGTTTTCACATTAATTGCTTTCAACCATTACTATGAGATGTATGTAGAAATATGCATATGAAGAAGAAATTAGATTTCTAATTAAGCAGTTCACATTAAGGCTGTGTGCCAGATGTGAATTAGTCTTAAGGGCATTTATAAAGTGATGTTGTTTGAGGAATATTTGTGTCCTTACTAGTCAGGGAACTATTAAGCAGAGTTCTGGTACAATTCCTCTACTAGGAGCAAGCAGATCTCTGCTTTGCTTATTTCTTTGTTTTCCGAGGCTGTTAGCAGCTAAGTGGGTATCTTTATTCATGGTTTAGCCCTGGGGAAAAATTCTAATCAAAGAATTTCACGAGATAATCAAGGTCAATGATGCATATTTACTGTGAAAGGTGATTTCAAACAGGGAGGGAATTTCTGAACACTTCAACATAAATATTAGGCCACCTAAAGGGCGGTTGACTTAATGATTGCTTCCATTTTGTTGCAGACCCTAAAATAAAATTGTCATAAGTTCTGAAATACCTCATTGCATTCTGCATGCATCCAATTATCTAAAAGAAATTAACATTCCTTTTGATATATAGCTCCAAGATTCTTTTTCAATAGCCTGATATCTTCAATTTTACTTTTAGATATTTCTCCTACTCACCTCCTAAATTATCCCTTGTCACCCTACTGAGAGGGAAAAATTTACAAGGACAGCAATTTACAAGGACAGCACCTTACAAGGACAGCAGTCTAACCCAGGTGGTTCCCTTCTGCTGCTCTTCTTAGCAAAGACAACAGAAACTGTGAGAGCAAGAGAAACTCCATTTTTAAAAAGGCCATCTTAAGGAAGGGGCCTCCCCCTAGCAACAACTGGCCACCTGACCATTAAAGGCAAAGGTATGAACCCCACCCCAGACAGTTCCCCTAGACCTACATACTTTTACCATAAAAGGAGAAGCAAAGGTAACATACCTACATACCTTTCATGTTACATCAGCCTGCGGTCAGGCCAGTCAGTCTCAGCCAATGAAAAATGTGCAAATCATGCTTGCTTTAGAATCCCCCAACCAGCACATGACAGGTGCAAGTTCCTTTCTTCCTGAACCTTGTAATGCATAAAAGCTTTGTCTGCCCTAGGCTCGGGGCTCACATTTATGACCCGCTGCATCGGTGAAGGTTGTGGGTCCAAGCTCGAGCTTGAAATAAAAGACCCTTTTGTGTTTGCATCAGAATTGGCTCCTTGGTCATCTCTCAGGACTCATGACTTGGGCACAACAAAACTCCCTTAACCTCCCCCTCCCCTTCACTCCCCGCTCCACCCAGCACTTACTCCCTAAACTCACTCCACCTTGCCTGCTCACTTGCTGTACATGCAGGGATGTTTTTAAAGTAGAAATAATCTTGAGAAGAATGGAAGGAAAAATATAAACTCAATGTGGAATGAATTTTTTGCTAATACAAAGTATTAAGAGCAACATGAGAGTTCTTGGTGAGCTGGGCACAAAAAGGGACAAAGGGAGTGAGTTACAAAATTAGTGCATTAGGAAATTGAATTAAAACCACCTATTTTTAAACTTTGCTCCAAGCACTCTTCACGAATGAATAATGCCACCCATTAGTGCGCAATTATTTTAAAAAGAGACTATATTGTATTACAGTTATTTAAAAGCTCATTAACCAATAAGCTTTTAAGTATAATAGCATTTACCTTGCTCTTATTTAATTGAAGACATTCTATCTTTACTGAATGTTCACTGATTGATTGAAAGCATTAAAACTCATATGACTCTTACATGGAATAATTCAAATAACAAGAAATTTTGACTAATATCTAATTTCATATTTATAAATTTTATTAAGAACATATGATAAAATAAAATACATGTGTTAAAAGAGTAATACATGTTTATATGAATTTATATTACTTTAAAAATAATAGTCCACATTTATATAAATGTGGAAAATTTAATTACAATTAAATATCAATTTAAATTGCAAATTGTTCTTACATATATATAGTAATTTTAGCAATTATCTCTTGAGTAATATTGAGTCAAGTAATGTCTTGTATTCATATTAATTATTGCTTATTTTTAATGAGTGAAACACTTAAAAAGTTAAAAGGCAAAAATGACCTATTTAAAATCACCAATAAGTGCTCTTCAATTTTCAGCTTCCTAATATTTTTAAATCATACACTGACCTACTTTTCAGTGAATTTGTTTTGGGAGTCACTGTGAATATAAAATAAACTTTAGACACTGTTTAATTAGAGATTTTTGTGATAGTACCCAGTCTAATACATAAGAGCTATTTGCTCTTTGGAGTAAATGATTTTTTTTTTATTATTAAGGTATCATTAACACTTTTGAAGGTTTCACAAGAAAAATAATGTGGTTATTACATTCACCCTTATTGAGTTCCCCCCTGTACCCCATTGCAGTCACTGTCCATCAGTGTAGTAAGATGCCACAAAGTCCCTATTTGTCTTCTCTGAGCTACACTGTCTTCCCGTAACCCCACACACACCATGTGCACCAATCATGACACCCCACAATACCCTTCTCCCTCCCTCCCCAAACGCCCTCCCCAACATCTCCCCTTTAGAAACCACTAGTCCCTTCTTGGAGTCTGTTGTTATTTTGTTCCTTCAGTTTTGCTCTTTTGTTATACTCCACAAAGAATGAAAATCACTTGGTATTTGTCTTTCTTTGCCTAACTTATTTCACTGAGCATAATACCCTCTAGCTCCATCCATGTTTTTGCAAATGGTATCATTTGTTACCTTCTTATGGCTGAATAGTATTCCATTGTGTATATGTACCACAACTTTTTCCATTCATCTACTGATGGACACTTAGGTTGCTTCCATATCTTGGCTATTATAAATAGTGTTGCAATAAACATAGAAGTGCATATGTCTTTTGAATCTGAGAAGTTGTTTTCTTTGGGTAAATTCCTAGAAGTGGAGGTCCCAGATCAAATGGAATTTCTATTTTTAGTTTTTTTGAGGAACCTCCATATTGCCTTCCTCAATGGTTGAACTAGTTTACATTCCAACTGGCAGTGTAGGAGGGTTTCCCTTTCTCTGCATCTTTGACAGCATTTGTTGTTCACAGTCTTTTCCATGTTGGCCATCTTAGCTTGTGTGAAGTGATATCTCATTGTGGTTTTAATTTGCATTTCCCTGATAAGTAGCCATATGGAGCATCTTTTCATGTGCCTGTTGGCCATCTGAATATCTTCTTTGGAGAAGTCTCTGTTAATATCCTCCGCCCATTTTTTAATCAGGTTATTTGCCTTTGGGGTGTTGAAGCATGTGAGTTCTTTATATATTTTGGATGTTAACCCCTTGTTGGATATGTCATTTACAAATATAGTCTCCCGTACTGTAGGATGTCTTTTTGTTCTGCTGATGGTGTTCCTTGCTGTACAGAAGCTTTTTAGCATGATGTAGTCAAATTTGTTAATTTTTTATTTTGTTTCCTTGCCCAAGGGGATGTGTTCAAGAAAAAGTTGCTCATGTTTACATTCAAGAAATTTTTGCTTAAGTTTTCTATTAAGAGTTTATGGTTTCATGACTTACATTCAGGTCTTTGATCCATTGTGAGTTTACTTTTGTGCATGCGGTTAGACAATAATCCAGTTTCATTCTCTTGCATATAGCTGTCCAGTTTCCCAACAATTTCTCTTGCCATGTAGCTGTTTTAGAGGCTGTCATTTCCCCATTGTATATTCATGGCTCCTATATCGTATATTAATTGACCATATATGCTTGGATTTATATCTGGGTTCTCTAGTCTGTTCCATTTGTCTATGGGTCTGTTCTTGTGTCAGTACTAAATTGTCTTGATTACTGTGGCTTTGTAGTAGAACTTGAAGTCGGGGAGTGGAGTAAATAATTAAACTCTATGTTTGTGATGGGATTTATTATTCCAATTTGTGGTCACAATAATCTCCTTCATATTTCTGTTATGTAAAGCATGTCAAGAAGCAATGTACTAAGAATAAAAGGTCTTTTTCCCATTAACAACACTTTTTTATTAAGTCTTTTGGGTTTTCAGCAAAATCACTTGCCAGTAGAGATCATTTCACTTCTTCCTTTCTGATTGGATTGGATGCTTTCTACTTCTTTTCCTTGCTTAATTGCTCTGGCTAGGACTTACAGAACTATGTTGAATGGAAGTAACAAGAGTGGGCATCCTTGCCTAGTTCCTCATCTTAGAGGAAAAGTTATCATATTTTTACAGTGAATTGGCATTAGCTGTGGGCTTTTAATATATGGACCTTATTATGCTGACAAATTCATTCTATACTAACAAATTCAGTAAAGCTGCAGGACATAAAATCAACATCCAAAAATCAATGGTATTTCTATATACTAACAATAAACTATCTGTAAAGGAAATGAGCCAAAAAAATCTCACATAAAATAGTATCAAAAAGAATAAAATATTTAGGATTAAACATGACAAAAGTGGAGGCAAGAAAACCTATACACTGAATACTACAAAACACCATAATTCTGTACAGAACAACAAAAAAAATGGAAAGAAAAACCATGTTCATGGACTTGAAGGTTTAATAGTGTTAAAATATCCATACTCTCCAAAGAAATCCACAGATTCAAAACAACTCTTATCAAAATCTCAATGACATTGTTTTATAGAAATAGAAAAAACAATCCTAAAACCCATATGAAACCACAGAAGAACCTGCCTAGCTAAAGCAAACTTGTAAGAGAAGAGGCATCACACTTCCTTAATTCAAAATATAACACAAAGCTACAGTAACCCAAACAATATGATACTGTCATAAAAACAGACATATAAACCAATGGAACATAATACAGAACCCAGAAATATATCCATTTTTATACAGTCAACTGATATTCAACAAGGGGACAAGGCCACGCAATGGGGAGGAGATAGTTTCTTAAACAGTACTTCTTATGCAGAAGAATGAAACTTCACCATTATCTTACACCATACATAAAAATCAACTCAAAAATATATTAAACATTTAAAAACATGACATTATAAAACTCCCAGAAGAAAACATAGGAGAGAAATTTCTTGACATCAATCTTAGCAATGGTTTCTTGGATATGACACCAAAAGCACAAATAGCAAAAGCACAAATACACAAGTGGGACTATGTCAAGCTAAAAATGTTTTACACAGCAAAATAAGTAATCAATTCAGTGAAACTATAATCTATGTAATGGGAAAAATATTGCAAATATACCTCATGACACTTTAATATCTAAAATATAAGAAAAGCTCATACAAATCAGTAGCAAACACACACACATACAACCTAACTTAAATATAGGCAAAGAAATTGAATAGACATTTTTCCAAAGAGATACTAATGGTTAGCAGTTACACAGGTATATGAAAGATGCTCAACATCACTAATATCAGGGAAATGGAAATCAAATTCACAATGACATATTTACCTCACAATTGTTAGAATGGCTATTGTTAAAAAAAAGAAAAAGGAAACAATGTTGGGGAAGATGTGGTGAAACTGGAATCCTTGTACAGGGTTAGCAGGAATGTAAGTTGTCACAGCCACTATGGAAAAGAGTATGGAAATTCCTAAAAAAATAACTAAATATAGAACTAACATGTGATTTAGCAATCCTTATGGTTATGTAACCAAAATAATTAAAATTAGGATTGCAAAGAGATACCTACACTCCCATGTTAAATGAAGCATTAGTCCCAATAGCCAAGAAATGGAAATAACCTAAATGTTCACTGATGTATGAATGAGTTTAAAAATGTGGTATATACATATAATGGAATATTTTTCAGCCTTAAAAAAAAGAAGCAAACCCTGCCATATGTGTAAAGATGGATTAACCTAGAGGACATTATGCTGAGAAAAGCCAGCCACAGAAGGACAAATACATTATGATATCATTTATATGAGGTAGCTAAAATAGTCAAAACCATAGAAACAGAAAGTAGAATTCTGGTTGGCAAGGGAAGAGGAATATGGTTGGGTGGGGGTCACTGTTCAATGTATTTAATGTTTCAATTATGTAAGATGACTAAGTTGCAGAGATTTGCTGTACAACATTGTGCTTACACTTAACAGTACTGCATATGTGTGTGTGAAGGTATATGCTACAGGAATAAGATAGTCCTACTAACTGAAGACACTTCCATGCCAATATGGGAGAGAAAACACAGTTTATAATTGGGTTAGCATTAACACATTTCTATACATATAAATCAGCATAAAACTGATTATGAAGTTAGGACAAAATGTCGTACATTTCATACAGCAAAGCAGGAAAAAAAAACTTAGCTCTGACAAACAAAAGGGGCTCTCCCTTGTGATGTTTTATAAGTCTCCTGAAAGAACCCTGAGTTAATTCCAGAGGTGTTTTTTTTTACAAATGTAGAGATTATTGGAGATAACCTCTATATTTTCTAGATAGCCCTTGTAGATATCTCTCCATTTTAAAAAATGGATGCAAAGCTTATTCCTAGAGGAGATTTACTTCTATTCTAAAATTTAGAATGAAAGGTCAGATTCATTATGTCTCCAAGGAAACATTCTTTTTTCCTTTTTTTTCTCCAAGATATACATTATTTTTTTATTAAGCTTTCATTGATACACACTCTTATGAAGGTTTCACAAGAAAAACAATGTTGTTATTACACTCACCCTTATTATTGAGTTCCCCCTGTACCCCATTGCAGTCACTGTCCATCAGTGCAGTAAGATGCCACAGAGTCACTTCTTGTCTTCTCTGAGCTACACTGTCTTCCCCGTGACACCACATACACTATGTGCACCAAGCATGATACCCTGCAGTCCCCTTCTCCCTCCCTCCCCACCTACCATCTCCCACACCTCCCCTTTGGTAACTGCTAGTCCCTTCTTGGAGTCTGTAAGTCTGCTGTTCAAGGAAACATTCTTAAAAGGGGAAAAGAGGAGGGTAATTTCTTTGCCCTTTATTAACATAGAAAATCATTCTCATGTACCCTTACAGTATTTCCTCTTCTTCCTATGAAAGCTCTAGAGGAAAAATTTCTCTGAAATCTCAAAGCATAATACAGATGAACAGTAAATCACTGCCACATTAATAATGAGATACTACATTTCTCATGATATTGGATTATTATATAAAGTACCAGATGGATAATAGAGATTAATTCAACAAAATGGGCCAGACAGTCTAGATTAAAAGTGCACTATCAGTGGTCTCTAGGAATGAATGAAATTATCCAATAGACATTACATGGGGCTAAAGAAACTAAATTAGGTTCATGTTTCCTATGCTAAATGTTCTAATTAATATTAGAATGCACTGGCTGTAAATACCTTTACTTTTCTGATGATACAAACTTGAGGAAGCACTGGACCAAGAAGCAAGCAGCACGTGGAATTAAACATAACTGTGATCTTGTCGGCCTTGGGACTGCTGACAGAAGGTATTCCAAAGGCTGTCGCATTGTGATTGTAAATGCTGTTAGCACATCCGTAAAATTTGGGGGGTACCAATACATTTTGAGAAAAAAATGGAGTTGAGGCTACTCACTTTTCAGATGAAGAAAGGGGGAAAAATCAAGAGACATTTCAAATACACCAATTACAGAAACCTAATTTCTCTTTAAATTAGTCTCAGAAGTGACCAAATTGACTGAAAAGTTGTCATGTACTTACAAATAATGCAACTGTTATTTATCTAGAAACATAGCTCAAGCAATAAATTGAATAAACAAATTAAAAACCATAAAAATATAAAGTCAATCCCAAACTGTACAGCTGTTTCCAGATTCTTCTACCTACATCCATATTACCATCACTAGAATTGATATTCAGGTGGAATTCCTCAGAATGCCATGAATAGCTTCTTGCTCTCTCAGATTACAGAGGGTTACCGAGCGTGAACAGGGGGTCAGTGTGTGTTTGTACATTTGGAAGCTTGATGCCTGATGATGTTGGGAGCGAGTCTCAATTTACACTGCAGCTGGCCTTTTCTGCAGGTCTTCAGCGGAAAAGAAATGAACAAAAAAAAGATGTGGAGAATATCATCAAACTGGGAAAAAAATCCCTTTGGAGGATTCCAGTTAAAATAAAAATAGTATAAACCAAGCATCACAGAATATGTGAATATTTGATTTCTTCTGCAGCAAATACAGTTTGAGTACTAGTTATGTATCAGGCCCTGTGCTATATGGTATGGATATGAAAATAAAGTGCAAAATGTAATCTGTATTTTCAATGCAAGTATGATAAGGGGGCATGATTGGGAAATAGGCCTATAAAACAGATCATTACTATCCACTGTGTTAAAGGATACAGTATTTATGAACTAAATGCAAAGAAAAATACTGCAGGAAACTAAATATCCATAAGGAAGGTGAGAAAGGAGCTCCAAAAGTATTGTTGCAAATGAGCTGTGGAAGGCAGGTAAGTTTCCCAGAAGGAAACTTTCTCAGACACAAACTTACACACAGAAAGAGCACCGAGAAAAAAAAAATTCCAAGAAGAGAAAATAGAGTTACTCACACACTGTCTCTCACACGCACAGTATGGAAATGTGGATTGAGTTTTAAAGGAGCCTCAGGAGCACCGGACACTCAGGCCACTTGGGGGCTCAGATCTTCATCCTGACAAGATTTCCCCACGTGCAGGGAATCTGAACCAGGTGTTCATGATGACAGCCTCTAAAATGGATATTTTTTAAGGCACGGGGATATCAGTGAATCAAACTTTGTATTTCTACCCATTTCCACACACTCAGAGATCTCATCTACTGAATGACAGTGTTCTGGGCATTTTTTGTTTTACTTTGTTTTACTTACTCATTGTTTATTGAAGGTGCAGCCATTGTTTAAGTGCAAATGGTGGTATTGACCCTTTTTATTTGCTTTTGCTTCTGAGTCAGTGATTCAGCATTGTTAAGTGTACGTCTGGGCAGAGGAAATCCCATGGCAAAATACCTCTAAAAATCGAAATCAGTCAAAGGGAGAAATAAAGTTTAAAATCCATTTATTGGTTACTAACTGCAGTCTCAGCCCTTCTCTTTCCTGCTCCAGAAGAAGGAAAACCAGCCCTCCCCTCACCTCTGGGGTTCAGGTAAGCCTTCCTTGCCCATGTAATTACCCACTGATATGGAGATGAACTTCTCTCCACCCCTGAGGAATTATGCAAATTCACTAAAGCTATACTTCTCTCCACCCTTGAGTGCCTGTTGATATGCAGATGAACTAAAGCCAGATGAGGTACTCTGGAAATGTTACAATGTTACCCACAGTAAGATTACCCTGAAGAATATAAAAATACAGATCTACCCTGAAAACTTAGTCTTCATCAAGGAATTCATACTGGAGAGAATCCTTACAAATATAAAGAATGTGGCAAAGCCTTTAAGCTGTGCTCAAGCCTTACTGCATACCAGAAAACTCATACTAGTGAGAAACTTGATTTTTCCCCAGATGTGGGATGGAGTTTTCTGAAAACTATGCATGTAGGGAGCATGAAAGCTTTCATATGGGAAAAAATAATCTAAAAGCTGATCATGGCAAAGCGATCAACTGTTCCTTATGACGCCGGGGTTCTTGTTCACAAAGCCAAAGAATGAACTTAGCAGACACCCAAGGTTGGAGAGCAAGGTAAAGGCTTTTATTTAGAAATAAAGTGAAAGGACAGAGCTCCTGGCTCATGCCACAAGAGGACAAGAGAGTCTGGTGTGGTACATTTTCTAGGGGATTTTATAGGCAGATGAGGATTTTTCGAGAACATGAAAAAAAAAAGCTTAGGGGTGTAGACCTGCTAAGTGGTGTCTGAACACCCAGAATTAACTTAACCAAGGAATTTCCCACCATGATCTCTCTCTGGGATTCTGGCGTTTTGGTCTAAGAGCATATCAAAAGGTGGCCTGTCCAGCCCCCAAGGTGGGCTGAGGTATTGTCTGTTTGCTAAAGGGTAAGTTAAGAATCCTGCTTCCCAAACTTCCTGGGTGTTAAAATGCAACCTTATCCTTAAGGTGGAATCTTTCCTGCCTTTTACTATGTTGTTTACAGCTGGGTCTGCATGCTAAATTAGTTGCCCAGTTTGCAAAATCACCCCATCAGATCTGAAAGAGGAAAGACAGCAGATAGGCCTGGGTCTTTTAGCATGCTAAAGTGAATCTTACACATGATTACAAATGATTAGCATAATAAAAACATGTGCTACTCTTCTTTGTCTGGGGAACATAAACAGATCTTACTGAAGAATGACCCTAGAGCTTAATGTTTAACACAGAGTTTTGGTAGGGGGTTTCCTTACATGTAGTTACATTGCTCTGACTGCAAATATCCTGCCTTGCTTTTTCCAGAGGCCCTCACTCTATTCTGTCTAAGCCCATGGTCCCTGTCTCACTTACATACTATACAAATGAAAATTCATAGTGGAGAGAAAACATACCTATATGGTTAATATGGAAATAACATTGCCCAAGAAAAAGAAATTCACCTTAGAAACATGACCATCTTCATAATGAAGAGAGACTTTATAGGTGCAAAATACTGTTGGAAAGTATTTAAGTGAAAATGTAAAGTAGCCAGGAATGAATTACATAAGAAAGCTGTAAGACACCAAACTTTTTAGAGGTTACTCTCACAGTATTGTAAGAATGATTTCAAATAAACTGGGATCAGATAACTGAAAAAAAATACAGATTAAAAAAGTTGCAGATGATGAGAGTATCTATTAAGTTTTAAGTCTATTAAAATTAGTAAAATTCTTCCAGTTATCAAACACATCTGAGTACCTAAGGAAGTGATGAGTCTGATATTGGAAGTAAGTTTTGAACCACCCTATATACTATGACTGAATGTCATTTGTGGGGGAAAATATGTTTCTAGCCCGGGGCAAATTACCTTGAAGCTGAAATCAGTCAAAGGGAGAAACAAAGTCTGATAGATCCATTTGTTGCTTAAAAGCAGTTGTTTACTGCTCACCCAGCTGCAAAGGACCCCACCAACCCTCTCTGGTCCCAGTCAGTACTTGCTCCCCACCCCCCTTGGAATCCCCTATTGATATGTAGATGCACTAAGGTCAAGAGAGAGATTCTGGATATATTGCAGTTTTACCCACACTGAATAAAGAAGTTGTAAGAATATAGTACTTTATCCTCCATTTACCCCATGGTCCCAAGCACATGGGCTGGTGAAAATCATGTCTGGACTTGCCCCACCTTATCTCTAAACATTTCGCCGCACCCCTTAAGATCCAATCACCAACAGCCAGATGGTTGCCCCTCCCCTTAAGATCCAATCACCAACGTCCCCATAGTAGAACACACCCTACTCCTTAAAAACGCACTTCCTCAACCAGGAGCTGGTGCTCTCTGCCCAGAGGCAGCCATTCTCTCTTTCAGCTATTAAAATCTCTTGTGTGGGCCCGTGTCTCCTGAGTCGTGCTGGGGTAAGGAGGGTCGCGGTGAGATACCCTTTCATTGGTGTCGTAACTTGGTTGAGGTTCTCCCATTGACTTTGCTTTTCCTCTGGGAATCTGAGCTGCTTTGGGAACTCTCACTGCCCAGTCTTCCTCTACGGGCTCACTGTCCATTTCCCCGGTCGCTTGTCTTCTCTCCCAACCCTGGCCTTCAATTTGGTAATTCTCCCCTTCATAGTCGACTTAAATGTCCCTTTGGAACCTGGGAAAGTGACCGTTGAATGTTCGGCACCCCCATGGTCTCCTCTGGAGCAGGGGAACCCCCAGCCATGGCCTTCATGGCTATGGTTGATCCCCATAGTCGACACTTCTCTGCCTCCCCATGGTGAGAATCCTCATTCACTGAGGTTCGGTCTCCCTTTATTTACTCGTAAACTCCTGGTACCAGGTACCAAACCTCCTTGGCATTTTCACCTCGACTGCTTGGTTAGAGGTGGTTACGACCCCCTAACTGTGTCTGGTCTTCTCCGCGATCTTCTCAATCACTCTGGGACGCCTCAGCGACCTGTGGACAGTCTCATTCTCACCATGGGATCTGGCCCCTCCATTCCCGCAGATTCACCGCTAGGATGCTTACTCAATAATCTAAAACCCCTCCACCTCACTCCAGACCTCAAACCTTTTAAGCTTATTTGCTGCTGTAATGAGATCTGGCCACAATATTCCTTGGATAACCAGTCTAAATAATGGCCTCCCAATGGCTCTTTAGATCCTAAAATTCTCTGCAACTTATACAACTTCTGTGAGTGCACGAGCAAATGGAAAGAGATCCCATATATCCAGGCATTCTACCTCTGAATCAAGCCCTCTCTCTGTCTCTCCTGCAATCCTAAATACCTACTACTCGCCTTAAAGTCCTCACCCTCCAACAAACCAGATCCCACCACTTCCTCTGACTTTGACCCTGCTGACGAACCCCCACCCTACCGATCCCAAATCCCCATGACACCTCCTCCTTCTCCTCCTTCTCCTCAACCACCCAGTCCGCCTGGTGCTGCTGCTGAAACTTCCCAGCATCCTCCCCCTCAGCCCCTGCCGAGTCTCCCACCACAGGCTCCCTTTAGGGGCGAGGCAACAACCCCACCTCCTCAACCGCAACCAGTTTCCCTCCCATCCCGAGATCCCCTACCAAGTCCTCCAGTCACTCACTCTTGTACCCAGATCCTAGCCCCACTACAGGAAGTAGCCGGTGTGGAGGGCGTCGTCCAGGTCCATGTCCCTTTCTCTCTCTCCGACCTATCTCAAATTGAGAAAAAATTAGGTTCTTTCACCTCCAACCCAGCTACTTAGATAAAAGAGTTCCAGTACCTAACTCAGTCATATGATCTAACCTTTCATGATATTCACATGATCCTATCCAACACACTTTTTCCCAAGGAGTGTAGGCGAGTCAGGGAACAGGCTAGAACTCATGCCGATGAGGTTCACCAAACTACTCCAGCTCATCCAATAGGTGCTGAAGCAGTTCCTGACCAAGACCCTAATTGGGACTATAATACAGCAGGGGGAGTCACCAGCTGAGATCAGTTCATCACCTGCCTCATGGCCGGTCTCAGGAAGTCAGCCAATAAAGCCATTAACTATGAGAAACTCCAGGATAAAACAGAAACCCTCTAGGTTCCTAGACCGCCTCACCAAAGCTCTTTTACAATATACCAACCTAGACCCTGAGACCCCAGATGGGAGACAATTATGAATGACGTACTTCTTCACCCAGAGTTTCCCTGACATTAAGGCTAAACTTAGACGTCTAGAGAAGGGACCCTTAACTCCTCAGGCAGAAGTCCTGGCAGTGGCCTTCAAAGTATATAATGGAAGAGATGAAAAGGCCATAAACAAAAATATCAAATGCTGGCTAAGGCCTTTCAACCTACCGACCACTGGTGCTCGGGTATCCTCACTTCCTAAGAAGCAGCCAGGAGGACCTCCTTATCCATGCTTCAAATGTGGTCAAACAGGTCATTGGGCTAGAGCCTGCCCAAATCCCCGGAAGCCCCCCGGTCCATGCCCTAAGTGCCATCAGGAGGGACACTGGGCTGTTGACTGTCCTCGCACACCAAGAGGTGCCAGGACATCCAGCTCTAACACTCCACACATAGACCTTCTGGGTCTGGCAAATGATGATTGAGGGGGCCTGGGGCTCCTCCACCTGACCACTACCATCACTGTACAGGAGCCCAGGGTAACCACTGTGGTAGCGGGTAGGCCCATCTCTTTCCTTTTGGACACCAGGGCCACCTATTCAGTCCTGAAGGAGTTCTGGGGACCTACCTCCCTCTCACAGTCCTCTATATTCAGGGTAGAGGGGACAACTTATCAACCTTTACAAACTCCCATGCTTCACTGCATCTTTAGAGGCACTTCCCTCTCTCACTCCTTTTTGGTGACTCCCCATTGTCCCATCCCCCTTATGGGAAGAGACCTATTACACAAGGTTGGAGCTTCCATTACTTTAGCTTCTGGACTGGGCCTCAACACCAACTCGCCTTCAATCCCAATTTTACTCGCCCTCCAAACCACTGCAAACCCACCTCCCTCTCCTTTTCCTCTGCCACCCCACCTAGTCAACCCTATAGTCTGGGATATCCTCACCCCCTGTACCACCACCTGCCCCCAGTAATTATCAGACTTAAAGACCCCTCCTTTTTTCCCTCTCAACCTCAGTACCCGCTGCCCCACAAGAGTTTACTGGGCCTGCAGCCAATTATCCAGGAACTTTTATACAAACCTTTACTGTGACCAGCCAATTCCCCTTTCGATACTCCTATACTGGCAGTTAAAAAGCCTTATGGTTCTTACAGGCTTGTCCAGGACCTAAGAGTAATGAATGCAGCCGATGTTCCCATCCATCTTGTAGTCCCTAACCCCTAAACTTTATTGTCCACCATTCCTGCTTCCACCACTCACTTTTCTCTTCTAGACCTCAAGGACGCATTCTTCACAATCCCCCTCCATCCCGACTCTCAAGATCTATTTGCTTTCACCTGGACCAATCCTGCCACCAAGACTTCTACTCAATTGACCTGGACAGTCCTTCCCCAAGGCTTTAGAGATAGTCCCCACCTTTTTGGACAAGCTCTGGCACAAGACCTCAAATCCCTTACTCTCTCGAGCTCCACCCTCCTTCAATATATAGAGGATCTTCTCCTGTTCAGTCCCTCCCTACAAACCTCTCAACAGGATACTATTCTTTTTTTAAACTTTCTCTCAGAACATGGCTATTGGGTGTCACCCTCCAAAGTTCAGCTGTCCACCTCTCAAGTCACTTACCTGGGAGTTCAGCTCTCCCTGGGCTACAAGGCCATTACCATAGACAGGAAAAAACTTCTCCAAACCATGCCTGTTCCAAACAACAAAGATGAAATTCTCTCCTTCCTGGGTCTTTCTGGGTTCCTTCATTCATGGATCCCCAACTTTTCACTCCTGGCTGCGCCCCTATATGAAGCATCCCGAGGACCTCTCACTGAGTCCCTCTTGATGCCCATAGCTAAGCCCTTCTATAAACTCCAGCTAGCCCTTCTACAAGCCCCCGCTCTTCCTTGCCTGATCTCACATGCCCCTTTTCTCTATATGTCTCAGAAAGGCATGGCTTCACCCTGGGAGTTTTGGGACATATGTTAGGACCTTCCTTTGCCCAGGTTGCCTACCTTTCCAAAAAACTAGATCCTACTATTCAGGGATGGGCTCCTTGCCTGTGAGCCCTAACAGTGGCTGCCGTCCTCATTAAAGAATCCAAAAAACTCATCTTTGGGTCAATCACAAATGCTCTCTCCCCCCAACATCTTTGAACTCCTTACCTACAAACGTCTGCAGACTCTTTCCCCCTGCCAGATTCTATCACTTCAGGTTTCCCTAGTTAAGGACACCTCCCTCAATTTCAAAACCCGTCCTCCCCTTAATCCATCCACCCTTCTTCCATTATCTCCCGATCCACAGGCAGGATCACAACCCCCCTTCCATAACTGTTTACAAACTCTATATGAACTCCTAGCCTGTCCCTCCCACATTCAGGAGGACGCCCTTTCTCAGTCCACATATACCTGGTTTACTGATGGCAGTTCCTTTATCCATGAGGGTGTTCGATGGGCAGGATATGCCATTGTCTCTCTGGACAAAACTATTGAGGCAAAGCCCTTACCTCCTAACACCACAAACCAACAAGCAGAACTGATCGCCCTTACCCGTGCCTTCACTTTAGCCCAGGTGTCGTCTCTTACTATCTATACTGACTCTAAATATGCTTTCCATATCCTACTGTCCCACGCAGCAATCTGGAAAGAAAGGGGACTCCTCAAAACCAAGGGCAGCTCTATCACCAACGCCAAACATATCATACCACTGATAGAAGCCTCACATCTCCCAGCAGCCATAGGCCTAGTACATTGCTGCTCCCATCAGTCAGACCAGTCATCCATCTCCCGTGGTAATAACAGGGCAGATGAGGCAGCCCAAAAAACAGCATTAGCCCTTGTAATAGGTGCCCTCGTTCCAAGCCCTAAAAAATCCATTTCCACAACTACCAGCCCGCCTTCCACTGAGGCCATACTCTCCTACTTACATCACTTATTCCACCCTAACCTCCAATCTTTACAACGCTTTCTTAAAACTTACCTGCCTCTTTCTCATTCAGAGACTGCCTTCCTCAAAAAGCTCACCACTTCATGCGAGATCTGTCAAAAAGTCAATCCCAACTCACCTTCCCGACCACCCACCTTTCCTACACATCAAACATGAGGGCTCGACTTTACTGACATGCTTCCAGTAAAATGCCACTGGTATCTGTTAGTACTGGTGGACACATTTCCTGGATGGGTTGAGGCCTTCCACACAACTAACAAACGAGCTCAGACTGTTTCCAAAGTCCTACTACCTGAAATTATCGCACACTTTGGAATACCTACTTCATTACAATCAGACAATGGCCCCGAGTTTATCTCTCAAATCTTCCAAGCAAATCCCTTAATATTCCATGGCATTTTCACATCCCCTATCACCCACAATCCTCAGGTAAAGTGGAAAGAACCAATATAACCCTCAAATCTATTCTTACTAAATTATCCCTGGAGCTCCACCTTGACTGGATAAAACTCCTCCCCTTGGCCCTACTTCGACTCCGGGCCTTATGAAGAAAACCTGCTACACTTTCTCCTTTTGAACTTGTATGGCTGCCCCGTGGTTCCTCCAGGTCTCAACTCCAAACCTCCTATCCTTCCTCCTCATCTTATCAACCCTTTACTTCAACACATTTGCTCTCTACTCTGGTCCCACACTGACCTCTATACACCAAAACCTCAAGACCCCACATCTACTTTCTATCACCCAGGAGACTCTATGCTCCTATCCCCGCCACACCAAGCGACACCATCCCTAACTCCCAAATGGCAAGGACCATACACGTTAATCCTTTCCACGCCAACTGCAGTTAAACTCCAGGGTCTTCCCCACTGGATACACAACCCCCACCTTAAACCGTTTGTCTCACCTTATTCCATTCCCACCAAATCTCCCACAGGTTCCTACTCCTCCACCCTGACAGGACCTCTTACTCTCTGCATTTCGTGATGCTCATCTCCCCTTCCACTCATCACTGAAGAAGTTTCCACCAGCACGGAGTCCTAAGACCTCCCTTACAACCACCATGTGTCATGCTTTAGGATTGTTAACCCTGGTCTCAACACTTATTCTCTCACCAGACCTATCTTCCCCAACACCAGCCCTTTCTTCTCTTTCAGACTGTACAAAAGATTGCACCATCAAAGATTCCCTTTGCCCTACAGGTTGCTTTTCTGCATACACAGATGTGCCCAAGGAATGCTATGATTCAGCCACCCTATGTAAACATAGCAATTGGAAATACTGGACAGGGAAATCCAACTGTAAGGCTAGGATAAGCCAGTGCCCCTGGAGAACTAGGGGAAATAGTGCTTTTTCCCGCAGTTATTGTTGGAACTTCTTTACCCATGCAGGCATGTCAGACGGGGGTGGAGTACAGGATCAAGCCCACCGGGAATGTGTCTTTACAGTATTGCCCCAAATACTTCACAACATGTTCAATCTCACCAGGCGCCCCCTCAATCTGTCAATCAGATGGGAACCCATACCTAAAGACCCTCTCCTAACTGAAATAGTTAATACTACCCATCACTTACTTAACCTTACCAATCCCTCTCTGGCTCAGGAGAGCTGGATGTGTTTGAAAGCAGGCTTCTCTCATTTAATAGCTACTTCTCTACAATTCAACAGTTCAATACAGCACAATGAGACTTCCCTAGACCTGGCCGATGTCTCACCCAAGCTTTCCAGAGTGCCACTTTTTCAGTTCTTCCAGAGGTGTTTTTCCTTAACAGGAAACACCTCTGTAGGAGAATTACAGAAAGAACAGTGTAGACAACTCTCACCTACTCACCATCCACAAAGGCTCACTGTCCGCCAGTCCCTGAAACCTCCCTCCTGTGTGGGACAACTGTCTATCGCTGCCTTCCCCCTGGATGGAGAGGCACATGCACTTTGGTCCTCTTATTTCCATCCATAGACATTGTCCCAGGGGACGAGGGAGTCCCTATACCCCTAATGGGCAATGTAACATGATAGCAAGAGAAACTCCATTTAAAAAAAGGCCATCTTAAGAAAGAAGCCTCAACCCTGACCTAGTTCTAAGAAAACTTTGTTCCAGTCTTGAGAAAAGCTACCTACTGTCCCAGTAACTTCCCCCTTAGATAGCTCCCTGGCTACAATCTCAAAGTCCAGACCTCAAGGTCCAAGTCTCAAGGTTCAGACACATCTGCTCCTTACAAATAACATACCTTACATGATACATCAGCTGGCAGCTGGGCACCAGCCAGATTTAACCCATGGAAAATGTCCAAGTTAGTGCCCCCCTCTCCCTGCACCTTGTAATGCTTAAAAACCTTGCCTACCCTGAGCTCAGGGCTCTCACTTTGGAACCGCTGTGTTGGTGACAGGTGTGAGCCTGAGCTCGAGCTTGAATAAACGACCCTTGTGTGCTTGCATCAGAATAGGCTCCTTGGTGGTCTCTTGGGGACTCGAGACTTGGGCACAACATTTGGGGGCTTGTCCGGGATCCCCAAGACCCCCAGGACTCCCGACCTGGAGGGTCTGAGCCGGCCGGTAAGAACTATAGGTGTGTGAGTGATACAAGCTTTGTGTCTGTTTGTGTTGTGTGTTGCGCTGTGCTCTTTCACTTTCTGAGAAAGGCCCAATCTGAATTTGAAGGGATTGGTATAGGACCTGGGAGGATGTGCTGTGGAAGGTCAGCGATCGGGGGTCCTGGAAGACATTCCAGGCCCCCGTCTGACCGAGGGGTCTTACGAGGGTCGTGGCCCCCTGTCTCTGTTTTTTGAAGGGATCGGTAGAGTACCTGGGTGGACACGCTGTGGAAGGTCACCGATCAAGGGGGTCTTATGAGGGTCATGGTCCCTGTCTCTGTTTTAAAGCTGGCACCAAACCTGCTCGGAGGGGACAGACTGTCCCTCATCTGTTTGGAACCCCTGGGGGAACGAGGCAGGTCGCTACCACCAAATGGCAGATTGCCGTCATCCCACTTTCAATTTTGTTTTCGAATGCCCGCAGGCATCTTTTGTTTTGCTGTTTGTTTGTCTGTGATACTTAGTGGGCTGTCGATAGCTTTTTATTTTGAGAAGATGGGTCAAACCTCTTCTACTCCATTGTCCCTGATGACGGACCATTTTAAAGAAGTCAGGGAACAAGCCAATAACCTCAGCTTAAGAATTAAGAAGGGTAAACTCATTACTTTTTGCAGCTCTGAATGGCCATCTTTCGGTATCAGATGGCCTGCGGAGGGGACCTTCGACCTGGATGCCATCCTGAGAGTCCAGCAGATCATCCTCTGTCCCCATTTAGGCTACCCAGACCAGGTTCCCTATATTCTGGTCTGGGAAGACTTAGTTAAAAATCCCCTTCCTTGGCTTAAACCTTTTTTACCTCGACAGAAACCTAAACCAGTGCTGGCCATTCAAACTAAAGCCAAACCTGAAGCCAGACCAATGGCACCTCTTTACCCTGTCTTACAGGGAGGGACCGACAAAGAGCTCATCTTCCCTCCCCCCTATCACCCCATGCCGGCGCAAGTGGTCCCGTGCCTCAGGCTCAGGCCACTCTGCTGCCGCCGGTGCAGGGGGCTGCCGCTGGGGGAGACGGGCCAGTCTAGAGTACAAGGAGTCAAAGAGCCACCTCCCTGGCCAGCCCAGCTGATTCCACTATTCTCCCGTTGCGGGTGATGGGACCCCCTGATGAAGCTGGGAATCAACCCCATCACTACTGGCCCTTTGCCACGAGTGATTTATATAACTGGACAACTCAACATGCTAATTTTTCTGAAAATCCTAGAGAATTAATTAATCTGTTGGAAACAGTTTTGTTTACCCATCAGCCCACATGGGATGCTTGTCAACAGCTCCTCCAGATCCTCTTCACGACAGAAGAGAGAGAGGATTCAGACTGAAACCAGAAAACTGGTTCCTGGAGATACTGGAGTACCAACCACCAATTGGGACATTATTAATGTTTCCTTTCCCTTGTCCTGCCCCGACTGGGATTTCAACATGGCAGCAAGTAAGGAGAGGCTCTGGGTCTACTGCCAGACTCTGTTGGGGGTCTCAAAGTGGCTGCTAGAAAGCCCACTAATTTGGCCAAGGTAGGAGATGTAAAACAGGGCAAAGATGAGAGTCCAGCCTCCTTTCTAGAGTGAATTGTAGAAGCCTTTTGCCAATTCACCCCCATGGATCCTGAGGCGACAGAAACAAAAGCGACCGTCATAATGACTTTTGTTAACCAAGCCGCCCAGACATTAGAAAGAAGTTACAGAAAATAGATAGGTTAGGAGAGAAAACTATTCAAGACTTAGTAGCAGTAGCAGAGAGAGTATACAACACCAGAGAAAGCCCTGAAGACAAACAGGCTAAAGCAGCAGACCGTCAGACCAAACACATGGCTTGTATTCTCTTGGCAGCCACTGCACCTGAACCTCAAGAGAGAGAGAGGCAACTCTGGAAGATAGCTGGAGAAGACTTCCAAGGTATTAGAAACCATCCTAGATCCAAACACCAGTGTGCATGCTATACAGAGGAAGGACATTGGGCAAAGGACTGTCCCAGAAACAAAAGACAATCTAAGACCCCTGTCTTGATGGTTGATGAACTCAGTGATTAGAGGGGATGGGGTTCAGATCCCCTCCCCGAACCCAGGGTGACCTAAATGTGGAGGGGACCCCAGGGACCCCCATTGACTTTCTGGTAGACACTGGAGCCCAACACTCAGTACTCCTTGCTCCTCAAGGGCCACTCTCAGCTGAATCATCTTGGGTCCAAGGGGCCACTGGTATGAAAAAATACTCATGGACTACCCGAAGAACAGTGGCTCTTGGCATGGGCCAGGTATCCCACTCGTTCATGGTTATTCCAGACTGTCCCTATCACCTCCTGGGTCATGATTTATTGATCAAGATGGGAGCTCACATCCACTTTCACCAAGGAGGCACCAGGGTCTTAGACCCCAGGGGACACCCAATTCAAGTATTAACCATTAGTCTAGAAGATGAGTATCACCTCCATCAAAAGCCTCCAGAAGTCCTAGCAGAGATAGATTCATGGCTCCAACAACTCCCAAGAGCATGGGCAGAGACAGAGGGAATGGGGCTAGCTAAACACCAACCCCCAATTTTCACTGAACTCAAGGCAGGAGCAGACCCCGTCAAAGTACGACAATACCCCATGCCTTTGGCAGCAAGAAGGGGAATTACTCCCCACATCCACTGGCTGCTAGAGCAGGGAGTCTTGAGGCCGTGCCAATCGGCCTGGAACACTCCGCTCCTACCTGTTAAGAAGCCAGGGTCTGAGGACTATAGTCCAGTACAGGATCTCCGAGAAGTTAACAAGAGGGTCATGGTTATTCACCCGATTGTACCCAACCCTTACACCCTACTGAACTCTCTGCCCTCTCATCATGAGTGGTATTCAGTGTTGGATTTGAAAGATGCATTCTTTAGTCTACCTTTAGCCCCTAAGAGCCAAGAAATCTTTGCCTTCGAGTGGTCTGATCCTGAGAAATGCATCAACGGCCAGCCAACCTGGACCTGCCTACCACAAGGACTTAAGAATTCTCCGACCATCTTTGATGAAGCCCTACATGAAGACCTAGGTGAGTTCAGAGCTAACCACCCTCAGTTAACTCTCTTACAGTATGTAGACAATCTGCTTATAGCCACAGAAGACTATCAGACCTGCTTAAAAGGAACTCAAGCCTTATTACAAACACTGGGTGACTTAGGATATTGAGCCTCTGCAAAGAAAGCACAGGTTTGTAAACCTCAGGTTACTTACTTAGGATACATTCTTGCAGGTGGTAAGCGCTGGCTTTGAGAAGCCCACAAAGAAACTGTGTTGAAGATACCCCCACCTGACACACCACGGAAAGTAAGAGAATTCCTGGGGTCAGCTGGGTTTTGTCGCCTATGGATTCCTGGGTTTGCAGAGATGGTCAAGCCCCTCTGTGAGGCCACAAAAGAACAGTCCCCCTTTGAATGGACTGAGGAAAGACAGCTGGCCTTTGAGAACCTAAAAAGAGCCCTCCTGTCTGCCCCAGCCCTGGGATTGCCTGATGTGACCAAGCCTTTTTACCTTTACATCGATGAAAGCAAAGGCATTGCCAAAGGAGTCCTGACCCAATATCTAGGACCCTGGCATCGCCCAGTTGCCTATCTGTCCAAATGACTGGATCCTGTGGCCTCAGGATGGCCTCCATGCCTTTGCGTAATTGCTGATGTTGCCCTGATAGTTAAAGATGCCAACAAATTAACTCTGGGACAAGAATTGTATGTAATCACCCCCCATGCAATTGAAGGGGTCCTGAAACAACCTCCTGACCGATGGCTCAGTAACGCCCGCATGACCCACTACCAGAGTCTTTTACTTAACCCTGACAGAATTATCTTCCAGGCTCCTGCGGCCCTTAACCCAGCTACACTGTTGCCTGATCGGGCCCTGGAAGCACCTCTACATGATTGTGCAGGAATATTAGCACATGTGCATGGAGTGCAAGAGGACTTGACAGACTGGCCCCTCCCTGATGCAGAAGTCACTTGGTTCACTGACAGAAGCAGCTTCATCCAAGATGGGCAGAGCTATGCAGGGGCTGCGGTAGTATCAGAAACTGAAGTTATTTGGGCGGAGCCATTGCTGGCTGGAACTTCAGCCCAGAAGGCAGAGCTAAAAGCTCTAGTTAAAGCCATGACCTTGGGAAAAGACACCAAATTGAATTTGTACACGGACAGTCGCTATGCCTTTGCAACTGCCCATATTCATGGGGCTATATATCAAGAAAGAGGACTATTGACAGCTGAAGGAAAAACAATTAAAAATAAAGAAGAGATACTAGCCCTCCTACAAGCCCTGTGGCTACCTAAAAAGCTAGCCATCATCCACTGCCCAGGGCATCAGAAAGCTGACACCCCAGTGGCACCACTGCCCGAAAAGTGGCGATAGAAGCAGTGACCACTCTGCCGGCACACTTGCCTGACCCTGGGGATCCCAGCCTACTAGCATCACCAGGATATACTGAAGAAGATGTCAAATGGGCCAGCCAGATACTGATGTCCCACTGCCCCAAAGGATGGTGGTTGATGGCTGGCAGTACAATTATACTCCCTGAAAAGCTGTGATATCAAGTTCTTTTTAAGATACACCGAGCCACTCACATGGGAACCAGGAAAGTGCAGGACTTGATAAGACATTCAGGAATAATGTTGAAAAATGCCCACATCAGAAGTGAACAAATAGTGGCTAACTGCAAAGCTTGCCAGCTGACTAATGCCACAAAGACTGATAAAACCCTGGAAACCGACTAAGAGGAAATCACCCGGGGGCCAACTGAGAAGTTGATTTCACTGAGGTAAAACCAGGAAAATATGGATACAAATACTTGCTAGTGTTTGTAGATACCTTTTCAGGATGGACAGAAGCCTTCCCCACCAAACATGAAACTGCACAGGCAGTAGCAAAGAAAATCCTCGAAGACATCCTGCCCAGGTATGGCTTCCCAGTCTTATTAGGATCTGATAATGGATCAGCCTTCATCTCCATGGTAAGCCAGAGTTTAGCCACTATTTTAGGGGCTGATTGGAAATTATATTGTGCATATAGACCCCAAAGCTCAGGTCAAGTAGAGAGAATGAATAGAACTCTAAAAGAGACCTTGACCAAATTAGCCCAAGAGACTGGCGGAGACTGGATGATTCTCCTTCCCTTTGCCCTTTTTAGAATATGCAACTCACCCTATAAATTAGATCTTTCTCCTTTCGAAATCATGTTTGGGATTCCCCTTCCTATTATACCTAATCTTCAGTCTGAAATGTTAACTGAATTTGAAGATACTAATTTGCAAACTTCTTTGAAGGCGTTACAAGCAGCACACCAGAGCATCTGGCCTAAGCTGAAAACCCTCTGCGAGTCCGTACTTCAGCCTGCCCCCCACCGTTCCCGATCAGGGGACTGGAGCTATGTAAAGAGACACTGGTAAGAAAACCTTCAACCTCGCTGGAAAGGTCCATACATCGTGGTCCTGACGACCCCCCCTGCTCTCAAAGTCGACGGAATCGCCACTTGGATCCATTACACCCACGTGAAGCCAGCAGATCCCTTTGCACTCACAGAAGACGTTTTGCCACAGTGGAAAGTCCAGACTTCCGATGCCAAGAACGCGCTCAAGCTCAAGCTGCAGCACGTCCAACCTACTTAATGCTAGTGATTTTATCTATTGCAGGTTATGCCAGAACCAATCCACACATTCCTTTTAACC
This sequence comes from Smutsia gigantea, assembly GCA_032199065.1. NCBI lineage: Eukaryota > Metazoa > Chordata > Mammalia > Pholidota > Manidae > Smutsia > Smutsia gigantea. The sequence goes on along the minus strand of JAVSCE010004942.1, from coordinate 61,439 downwards.
TGACTTGGGTTGTGATCAACACTAGCACAGGTGGCATAGTTAATGCCACCTCCAAAGTGGCACCCCCTAATACTTGGTGGCCTGAGCTTCAGTTTGACCTCTGTCGATTAACTGATGGGAGTTGGGACATAGGAGATTGGGACCTAGAAACAAAGGGGAGGCCTGAATGTAGAGATGGAGGGAGGGGGTGCACCCTTCCCCCACTGAAATCCAACAGGCCTGGATGCAGCCATCTGATAAAAAGAACCGCCCTGAGAGAGACCTCATTTTATGTGTGCCCAGATGGGAATTGTTCCCGATCCCAAGTAATCAAGTGTTGGGGAGGAGAACATTTCTATTGCCAAAATTGGGGGTGTGAATCCACCGACTCCATGTGGTGGATGCCGCCAGTCCGAGAAGACCTGATTCCAGAAATATCTCTCACTGGAGACCCCCTCTGGGATTCACACCTTTAAAGTCTTAAATACTTCCAGACCAGACGTTACTCAATCCTGCTGGTTATGTTATGATACTAAACCTCCTTATTATGAAGGAATTGCCTTTGATGCTAGTTTTACTGAATCATAAAACCTCAACTCTTGTAGGTGGCAGCAAAGAAGTGCCAGATTAACTTTACAGTATGTAACTGGGCAAGGTCTTTGTTTAGGTCAAGTACCAAACACTCATCATCACCTCTGTAATCGAACCATTTCATCAGTTAATACCAGCAGATATATTATCCCTCCTACAGACAGTTGGTGGGCATGCTGTACAGGACTTACTCCCTGCCTACATGGGAGTCTTTAGTCAGACCCAAAGCTTCTGTGTTCTAGTTCAGCTAGTGCCTAAACTGTTATTCCATTCTGATGAAGAACTTTTCAGCCAACTACCAGGGGCCTCTAGAGTTAAAAGAGAGCCCATATGGCCATTACTCTAACAATGCTCCGAGGTTTAGGGCTTGCAGGAGTACGGACTGGTGTCTCCTCACTTATCCTCCAAAACAAACTTTACGGTGACTTGAGAGCAGCCATCAACATAGATTTAGAGAGATTAGAAGCCTCCATCTCTCACCTACAGGAGTCACTGACCTCATTAGCTGAAGTAGTCCTCCAGAACAAGAGAGGTTTAGACTTAATCTTTTTACAACAAGGCCTATGCGCCACTTTAGATGAAGAATGTTGCTTTTACATAGACCATTCAGGAGTGATTAAAGAATCTATGGCTAATGTCAGAGAAGGGCTAGCCAAAAGAAAACATGAAAGAGAACAGTCTCAAGGATGGTTTGAATCTTGGTTCAATAGCTCCCCCTGGCTGACTACCCTGATCTCTACCTTGCTTGGCCCCCTAATGATTTTAATACTCTTACTCACATTTGGACCCTGCATTCTTAATAAGTTAGTTATCTTCATCAAAGAGCGAGTGGATACTGTACAACTCATAGTGTTATGTTCACAGTACCAACCAATAAACTCTGAAACTGTGGGCCCATGATTGGACCTAATGTACAAGAGAAGGGGGGAATATGAGAGCAAGAGAAACTCCATTTTAAAAAAGGCCATCTTAAGAAAGAAGCCTCAACCCTGACCTAGTTCTAAGAAAACTTTGTTCCAGTCTTGAGAAAAAGCTACCTATTGTCCCAGTAACTTCTCCCTTAGATAGCTCCCTGGCTACAGTCTCAAAGTCCAGACCTCAAGGTCCAAGCCTCAAGGTTCAGACACATCTGCTCTTTACAAATAACATACCTTACATGATACATCAGCCGGCAGCTGGGCACCAGCCAGACTTAACCCATGGAAAATGTCCAAGTTAGAGCCTCCTCTCCCTGCACCTTGTAATGCTTAAAAACCTTGCTTACCCTGAGCTCAGGGCTCTCACTTTGGAACCGCTGTGTTGGTGACAGGTGTGAGCCCGAGCTCGAGCTTGAATAAATGACCCTTGTGTGCTTGCATCAGAATCGGCTCCTTGGTGGTCTCTTGGGGACTCACGACTTGGGCACAACAGTAAGACCCCGACCCAAATGTGCCATTCAATTTATTTCCCTACTAGCCACCTTAGGGGTCACAGCAGGCATAGCCACCAGAACTGCTGGAATAACCACATCCATTACTTATTATCAACAACTCTCTAATCAACTAATAGGAGATATTCAACAAATAGCTGAATCTATATTAACCCTTCAAACCCAACTGGATTCTTTAGCTGCTGTAGTCCTCCAGAATCTCCATGGATTAGATCTCCTAATGGCAGAAAAAGGGGGACACTGCCTATATCTGCAGGAAGAATGCTGCTTTTATGTTAACTAGTCTGGAATAGTAAAAAACAAAATCAAACAATTACAGGAAGACTTGGAAAAGAGAAGACAACACCTAGCCCAAAACACCTCTTGGTCTATCCCTAGTCAACTATGGCAAATCTTCCTCCCATTTGCTACCCCCCTTCTCCTAATCCTTCTAATCCTGCTCATAGCCCCTTGTCTTACTAATTGCATTAAAAAAACACTCCACTCCCAAATGCAAAAAATTTCTAACCAGACCTTTAATCAGCTTATATTACAGAATTACCAACCCCTCTCCAGAGATGGTGATCATTACTAAACCTGGAACATGCCATCGCCACTTCAGACCAAGGGCTCATCTGAGGACCACCCCCCATCAATACAAAAATGAACTTCATCACCCCTAATCAGCAGGAAGCAGTTACTGAAGACTGACCTTCACCCCTTCCCCAAGTCCTCTACAACTTATAAAACAGAAAAAGGAGGAATGTAAGAATATAGTACTTTATCCTCCATTTACCCCATGGTCCCAAGCACATGGGCTGGTGAAAATCATGTCTGGACTTGCCCCACCTTATCTCTAGAACATTTCGCCCCACCCCTTAAGATCCAATCACCAATGTTCCCATAGTAGAACACACCCTACTCCTTAAAAATTCACTTCCCCACCCATAAGCTGCTGCTCTCTGCTCAGAGGAAGCCATTCCCTTTCAGCTATTAAAATCTCTTGCATGGGCCCGTGTCTCCTGAGTCGTGCTGGGGTAAGGAGGGTTGCGGCGAGATACCCTTTCAGAAGTCATGGCATTTAATTAAATTATTTAAGTTGTTTCTCCCTGGAATATGCTATGGCTTCAAAGAAATTCTAGTTACAAAAACCAGTATCTATGATTCTTTCTGATCTGGAGAACGTGAATGATCCACTAAATACAAATCTGAAAGAACCTAGATTATCTTCTGAATTTTAGCCATGCCCTTAAACACCTAGCATGCATGACATTTGATACTATTCCACAGGACACAGGTGTGAGTGACTACAGTGGCAAGCATTTAGAGCACAATTTGAAAAATTACTAAATATCAACATTTTAGAAACAATTTATATTGATTAGAGTTGCATTAAGTCATCTAAAAAAGAAAGAACACAAGTAAACATATTGATGATGCATATGATCATCATATTCAAGTTTATTTCTTTTCTAGAGAAAATTTCAAGTATATTGAAAAACAGTGATATTTCAAGAAAATGGAATTTTCAACATAATCCTCCTTATTTGAAAACCAAACCCAAACCCCCCAAAATACTAGGCTCCTCTTTGATGAATCTGCTGACTAAGTGAGATAGAAAAGTACTACACAATACAAAATTGACTCATCTAAGTAAATTAAATGTAAATTTAAATATACATGATGGAATGATTGTGATTGTAAATATACAATCAGCATAAACGGTATTATTAGTATAGTGAATTGACATAATTATCTCTTTTGAAAAATATCAGTTATTGATACACTATTTAAACATTTACAGTTAATTTTTATTGAAATTTCTATTGAAATTGTTAATTTCACTTAATAATATTACTTCTATTGCTTTGAAAAAGAACAAATTCATGATAAACCCAAATAAGCAATGTAGGTGTGGAATATTCAACCAAAAATGGGAAATGTAAGGTGGGAATACTCGTTCTCTCATCCAATCTCCCAGGCTTCTCCTAGGTCAAGCACTCTCTATGACATGAGCGGGAAAGCACTCAATTCTACCCTTTAATAGCTAAAACACTTTAAAGACAAAATCTATAAATGAAAAAATTAACTTAGTAAAAAATATTCAACTAGTCAGAGTAAATAAAACTTTTTTTACAGCTACTCCCTTTAAAATAAAATCTGTTATCTGAAGACTGAAACAAAAAAATCAAAATTTCATTTTCAATGACAAAATTTATTTGATCTCTTTTAAACAATGGTCCTCTCCTTATGAACCCAATTTTTAAGCCAAAGGTGTAATAATTAAACATATTACAGCTGAAATGCATAAGCCCAATCTTTTCCCAAAGAACATTTTTTGAGAAACATATATGAGGATTTTGTTAGGCATTTCCCTAGATTACCTTATTTATTTATTAATGGAATATAGTTGAAATACAATATAGTGATTTCAGATGTACAACATAGTGATTTGGTAATTATATACATTACTGAATTCTCAGCACAGTAAGTATAATTACCCTGTTACCATACCAGGATATTATAATAATATTGGTTATATTCTCTATGCTGTACTTCCATTCCTACAATTAATTTATTTTATAATTTGAAGTTTGTACCTCTTTATCCCCTTCACCCATATCACCTCTTCCCCCAACCCCTCCCCTACCATCTTTTACAAGAATTTCTGAGACTGTTTCTTTTTAGTTTGTTTGTGTTGCATTCTAGGTTCCACATATAAGTGAAATAAAATAGTATTTGTCTTTATATCACTTATTTCACTTACCATCTAGGTCCATCTATTTGTCACAAATGGCAAGGTTTCCTTCCTTTTTATGACTGAGTAATATTCCATTGTGTATATGCACCACCTCTTCTTTATCCATTCATCTATCAATGGGTACTTTGGTGGCTTCCATATCTTGGTTATTGTATATAATGCTGCAATAAATATAGGTGTGCATAAATCTTTTTGAATTAAGTGATTTTGCTTTCTTCCAGTTAATTCCTAGAAGTAGAATTACTGGGTCATATGGTATTTCTGCTTTTAGTTTCTTGAGAAATCACCATACTGCTTTCCACAGTTGGACTAATTGTTATAAATTGTAATAAACTTGCTGGACCAATTCACATTCCCACCAACAGTGTAGGAGGGCTCCATTTTTTCCACTTCCTTGTCAACACTTGTTATTTCTTGTTTTTTTGGATAGTGGCCATCTGGTATGAAGTGATATCTCATTGAGGTTTTGATTTACATTTTCCTCATGATTAGTAAAGTTGAGCATCTTTTCATGTGCCTGTTGGTCCTCTGTATATTTCTTTGGAAAAATTTCTATTCAGTTCCCTCTGCCCATTTTAAATTAAATTTTTAAATATTTTGAATGGTAGTCCCTTATCAGATATATCATTTGTAAATATATTCTGCCATACATTATCTTGCCTTTTCATTTTGTTGATGGTTTCGTTTGCTGTGCCGAAGTTTTTTTTAGGTTATCTTATTTAAACCCTCTAACTACGCTGTGGGGTACATGGTATTATAAGTCATCCCAATTTAAAAGTCAGACACTAAAACTTTTAGTGAGTAGATAAAATTCCAAGACACATCGACTTGTACATGGTGGAGAATGTGGGATCAAAGCAATGTTTTTCTCTTCTTTTCCTCTTTTTCCAAGTACCAACCTGGTATTGCAAAAAAATCTTGCCCTATGGAACTATTTTGGACGAAGTACAAAACATTAGATTAACATTTAAAAATTGCACATTTTCCTTCAGGATGGACTTATTTTTTATTGTTTTGTGGAAGATTCCTATAAATCATTGATATTTGAGATGCTGATTTAACATCAAAATCACTTTCCTGCCCCTAAGAAACTTCTTCACAATTGAGTTAATTCATTTTTGTTTAGTTACATTTTTATAGGTTAAAGGGCTGCTTTTATTTGACAAATAAACACTTCAGAAGTTATTATTGGGTCTTGGTTTTAATGGTGTGATTTCATTGCAGTCTTCTCAGTGCTCATAAAAAAGATAAATAGTTTTAGGTTTGAAATAATGCAGAGAAGTTAAAAACGTTGTTCATATAATCAAGTAAGACATTTAGTAAGTAAATATTCTTAAACTGAACAGTCACATCTTTTTATGGTTTTTCTTTATGAAAGAATTTTGAATATGTAATTATAACTGGAAATTGTAATTTATTTTTATATTATATAATATTGTATTGTCTCTGTTTCAACCCTCTTAAAATAATGCTTATGCTTTAAAAATGATGAAAACTAGCTGTGAACTAAATTTTTCTAAAGAGAAATAAATAAGAACATCAATGTTCACATAAACAGACCAAAATGACAAACAAATGCTACCTATAAATTAACGTCAAGTGGCTTATATCCATATGATGAATTAAATAGATATCTCATTAGGCATCATGAGTTTTAATCATGTTTAATTCACCCTGTGCTTGGAAATATACTTAGGGCTAAGGGGTGAGGATAGTGGTTATGAAAAAGCATTTTCTGAAGTATGAACCTATGGATTAGAACTCTCTTAATAAACCTCCTCTCTCCTCCACCAATTCTAAGTTGTCAATAAGTTTAGAAAATACTCAAATAAAAATTCGGCTGTGATGATCATGATACCATAAGCATATTAGTGGTTCTGGAAATCCTTATAGTTTAAAAAAATTCTGTTTAACTTATTCAAAGTACAATATTTTTTAATGGAATTTTCTCTAATTACATTCTTAAATTTGAATCAATATTCTTTGTGAAAGTCTCTTTGGAACTATTGCTATGGAATATATACAAATTACCAATAGAAATAAACCATTCATATAATTAACAAGTACTTGTTATGTGCAAAGATAATGTACTGAATAAGTGGCTCCTGTACAGTGCAAAAACCAATCCCCAGAAGGACTTTATTGCTATTTCTTTCTAGAAAAAGTAAATAAGCCTGTGGAAATTAAAGTGACAGGCTCAAATTCACCAGTTATCTAAGAAGATAAGCATATATTTTCTCCAAATGCTTAACCTGAAAGAGGAATGTAGATCTTTTTATAAAAGTAAATATTTGACTTGCTAATACTTTTCATTGGTTTGAAACCATTGGGTATGCATAAATCTGACACTGTGTTAAAAAATCACAAATGATGAAGAATTCTAGTTTAATGCTCCTTCCAAAAACAAGAAAAATTACTCTAAAAATTGACTTGGAAGTGTTACAGCAAACATTGTCACCTAGAAGATGTAAGCACAGTTCACAGACCCGATTCAAGATAGTGGCATGAGAGGTGAGACAGAGAACTCCTCCCCAAACCACGTGTAATACAAAAATATAGTTAATACAACTAATCCTGAAAGAGCAACAGGAAAGAAGGCTGCCCCAGCCAGCATACATTGGAGAACAGAGAAGACCTCATGAAACATGGTAATGTACCAAAGCCTTGATCCAGCAGGACCAAAGCCCTTCCCCCACCCCAGCTCAGCAGCGGGAGGAAGAGAAACAGTGGGAAGGGGGTGGAAGTCTAGGACTGCTGCTAAACACCCAGCCCTGGAGATCTGCTTTGCGAGCACAAACCTACATTGCATGGTGCGCTGGAGAGTAGTGGGGCTGGAAATCTAAGACAGGCGGAATACTTGAAAGACTGAGATTCCTGCCACTTGTCAGGACAGGGATTCACATGTGGCCACTCTGGGACAAAGGAAAGGTGGGTGGTCTGAGAGGCTTCTAACAGCAAGAGGTTGCTGAAGGGGTGGGGTTTGCACAGAGCTTGCTGTGCGGGAGAAGGCATAGGTGGACAAGGTTGTCTGGGCATGCTCTGCCCAGCATGTTGGGAACTTTCAGGAGCTTCATGCGCTCCATCCCTCTGGCTGGCTACTCAGCTCTGAGGCCACCCACTGTGATATGCAGCCAGCTGTGCCTTCCTGCTGGCCTGCCAGCATTGGCTCGCAAACCGGTAGTCACTGGGCTGGCATCAGGCCAGCCAGAGGGAGGGCTCACCTAAGACACGTACAGACACAAAGCAGAGAGGCTTACACCTGTGTACTGGGCCCACGGGCTTTGACACTGGAGAGAGGCACTGAAGCTGGGAAGCAGAAAACAGCTCTTTCTTCCCCTCAGGCACCAGCGCCACTCGCCTGCAACCCTGACTTCACTGCAGGGGCTGAGCAGCTCCAGACACTAGAGCTTCTGGGCACTAGATGGCGCAACATAGAAATTTGACATTTCAAAGGAACCTGGTTCAGACCAAAATCTCACAAACCCCAGAAAAAGGGCCAAATGAAACTGAACTCACCATTCTTCCTGAAAGAGAGTTAAAAATAAAAATAAACATTATCATGGAAGTACAAATTAATATTCAAGAACTTAGGGACAAATTTAGGACAGAGATTCAATCATTAAGAAATTCCATATCTGAAATGCAACATACAATGGAGGGATTTAAAAGCAGATTAGAGGTAGTAGAAGAGATGGTAAATGCAATAGAAATTAGAGAAGAGGACTACAAAGAAGCTGAGGCACAGAGAGAAAAAGGATATCTTAAATGAAAGAATATTGAGAGAACTGTGTGACCAATCCGAAAGAAACAGTATTCACATTATAGGGGTACCAGAAGAAGGACAAGGGAGAAAAAGGGATAGAAAGTGTCATTACGGAGGTAATTGATGAAAGCTTCCTCAGTCCGGGAAAGGAAATAGTCTCTCAGGCCATGTAGGTGCACAGATCTCCCTGCACAAGTGACACAAGGAAGACAACATCAAAACATATAACAATTAAAATGGGAAAGATCAAGGATAAGGACAGACTTTTAAAAGAAGCTAGAGAGAGAGAAAAGATCATATACAAAGGAAAACTCATCAGGCTATCATCATATTTCCAACAGAAGCCTTACAGGCCAGAAGGGAGTGGCATGATATATTTAATGCAATGAAAAAGAAGGGCCTCGAACCAAGAATACTCCACCTACCCTAAGGGATTAAACAATTTTCACATAAACAAAAGCTGAGAGAATTTATCTCCCACAACCACCTCTACAGTGCATTTTGGAGGGACTGCTACAGATGGAAGCATTCCTAAGGTTAAATAGCTGTCACCAGGGGAAATAAAACAACCGCATAGTAGAACAATTAATTACTAAGCAGATACATAATCAAATCAACTACCCCCAAAGTCAATCAAGGGATGGACAAAGTACGAATATGATACTTAATATATAAAGAATGAAGGAGGAAGAAAAATGAGGAGAAAAAAAGAACCTTTAGGTTGTGTTTGTAATAGCACATTAAGTGAGTTAAATTAGACTGTTAGATAGCAAGGAAATTACCCTTAAACCTTTGGTAACCTCTAATCTAAAGCCTGCAATGGCAATAAGTACATACCTATCGCTAACTACCGTAAATGTAAATGGACTGAATGCACCAATCAAAAGACATAGAGTCACTGAATGGATAAAAAAACAAGACCCATCTATATGCTACCTACAAGAGACTCACTTCAAACCCAAAGACATATACAGACTGAAAGTAAAGGGATGAAAAAAGATATTTCATGCAACTAATAGGGAGAAAAAAGCAGGAGTTGCAGTACTTGTATCAGACAAAATGGACTTCAAAACAAATAAAGGAACAAGAGACAAAGAGGGACATTACATAATGATTAAGGGGTCAATCCAACAAGAAGATATAACCATTATAAATATCTAAGCACTCAACACAGGAGCACCTACATATGTGAAACAAATACTAACAGAATTAAAGGGGGAAAAAAGAATGCAATGCATTCGTTTTCGGATAATTCAACACACCCTCACTCCAAAGGACAGATCAACCAGTCAGAAAATAAGTAAGGAGACAGAGGCACTTAACAACATAATAGAACAGATGGACCTAATGGACATCTACAGAGCACTCCATCCAAAAACAACAGGACACACATTCTTCCAAAGTGCATAATTGCACATTTTCAAGAATAGATCATATACTAGGCCACAAAAAGAGCCTCAGTAAATTCAAAAAGATTGAAATTGTACCAACCAGCTTCTCAGACCACATAGGTAGGAAACAAGAAATAAATTACTCAAAGAAAACAAAAGACTCCACAGACACATGGAGGCTTAATAATGTACTCCTAAATAATCAATGGATCAATTACCAAATGAAAACAGAGATCAAGCAATATATGGAGACAAATGACAACAATAATTCAAAACCTCAAAATCTGTGGGATGCATAAAAGGCTGTGCTAAGAAGGACGTATATTACAATACAGACCTACCTCAGGAAAGAACAATCCTAAATGAACTGTCTAAACTGACAATTAATGAAACTAGAAAAGGAAGAACAAATGAGGACCAAAGTCAGGAGGAGGGACATCATAAAGATTAGAGCAGAAATAAATAACGTTGAGAAGAATAAAACAATAGAAAGAATCAATGAAAATAAGAGATGGTTCTTTGAGAAAATAACCAAAATAGATAAACCCCTAGCCAGACTTATCAAGAAAAAAGGAGAGTATACACACATCAACAGAATCAGAAATGAGGAAGGAAAAATCACTATGGACACCACAGAAATACAAAGAATTATTAGAGAATACTATGAAAAATTATATGCTAACAAACTGGGTAACCTAGAAGAAATGGAGTGCTTTCTAGAAAAATACAACCTTCCAAGGCTGACCCAGGAACAAACAGAAAATCTGAATAGACCAATTACGAGCAAGGAAATTGAATTGGTAATCAAAAAACTACCTAAGAACAAACCGCCTGGAGCAGATGGTTTCACTGCTGAATTTTATCAAGCATTTAGTGAAGACTTAATGCTCATCCTCCTTAAAGTTTTTCAAAAAGTGGAAGAGGAGGGAATACAAAAAGTAGAAGAGGAGGAAAAATGAGGCCAGCATCACGCTAGTACCCAAACCAGACAAAGACACCAGAAAAAAAGAAAATTATAGACCAATATCCCGATGAACATAGATGCAAAAATATTCAACAAAATATTAGCAAACCAAATTCAAAAATACATCAGAAAGATTATCCATCATGATCAAGTAGGATTTATTCCAGGAATGCAAGGAAGGTACAACATTCAAAAATCCATCAACACCGTCCACAACATCAATAAAAAGAATGACAAAATCCACATCATCATCTCCATAGATGCTGAAAAAGCATTTGACAAAATTCAACATCCATTTATGATAAAAACTCTCAACAAAATGGGTATAGAGGGCAAGCACCTCAACATAATAAAGGCCATATGTGACAAACCCACAGTCAACATTATACTTAACAGTGAGAAGCTGAAGGCTTTTCCTTTAAGATCGGGAGCAAGACAAGGATGCCCACTCTCCCCACTTTTATTCAACATAGTTCTGGAGGTCTTTGCCACAGCACTCAGACAACACAAAGAAATAAAAGGCATCCAGATTGGCAAGGAAGAAGTTATACTGTGTCTGTTTGCAGATGACATGATACTGTACATAAAAAACCCTAAAGAATCCACTCCAAAACTACTAGAAGTAATATCCGAATTCGTCATGGTTGCAGGATACAAAATTAATCCACAGAAATCTGTTGCATTCCTATACACAAATGATGAACTAGCAGAAAGAGAAATCAGGAAAACAATTCCATTCATTTGTTTTGCATCAAAAAGAATGAAATATCTAGGAATAAACCCTTTGCATCAAAAAGAAGGAAATATCTAGGAATAAACGTAACCAAGGACGTGAAAGAGATACTCTGAAAACGACAAGACACTTATGAGAGAAATTAAAGAAGATACCGATAAATGGAAACACATCCGGTGCTCATGGATAAGAAGAATTAATATTGTCATAATGACAATCCTGCCTAAAGCAATCTACAGATTCAATGCAATCCCTCTCAAAATACCAACAGCATTCAACACACTAGAGAAAATTATTCTAAAATTCATACAGAATCACAAAAGACCCCAAATAGCCAAAGCAATCCTGAGAAGTAGAATAAAGCTGGGGTTATTATGCTCCCTGACTTCAGGCTCTACTGCAAAAGCACAGTAATCAAGACAATTTGGTACTAGCACAAGAACAGATCCACAGACCAGTGGAATTGACTAGAGAGCCCAGATATAAAACCAAGCATATATGGTCAATTAATATACGATAAAGGAGCCATGGACACACAATGGGGAAATGACAGCCTTGTCAACAGCTGGTGTTGGTAAAATTGGACAGCTACATGTTAGAGAATGAAACTGGATTATTGTCTATCCCCATACACAAAAGTAAATTCAATATTGATTAAAGACCTGAATGTAAGTCATGAAATCATAAAACTCTTAGAAGAAAACATGGGCAAATATCTCTTGAATGTAAACATGAGCAACATTTTCCTGAACACATCCCCTTGAGCAAGGGAAACAAAACAAAAAATGAATAAATTTGACTACCTCATGCTAAAGAGCTTCTGTACAGCAAAGGACACAATCATCAGAACAAAAAGGCATCCTACAGTATGGGAGAATGTATTTGTAAATGACATATACTACAAGGGGTTAGCATCCAAAATACAAAAAAGAACTCACACACCTCAACACCCATAAAGCAAATAACGCAAATAAAAAATGGATGGAGGATATGAACAGACACTTCTCTAAAAAGAAATTGAGATGGCCAACAGGCGCATGAAAAGATGCTGCACATTGTTAATAATTAGGGAAATTCAAATTAAAACCACAATGAGATATCACCTCAAACCAGTTAGGATGGCCAATATAGAAAAGAAGAGGAACAAAAAATGGTGGCAAGGATGCAGAGAAAGGGGAACCCTCATACACTGCTGGTGGGAATGTAAGCTAGTTCAACCTTTGTGGAAAGCAGTATGGAGGATCCTCAAAAAACTGAAAAGAGAAATACCTTTTGACCCTTTGACCCAGGAATTCCACACCTTGGAATTTACCCTAAGAATGCAGGAGCCCAGTTTCAAAAAGGCATATGCACCCCTATGTTTATCACAGCACTATTTACAATAGCCAAGAAATGGAAGCAACCTAAATGTCAATCAGTAGATAAATGGATAAAAAAGATGTGGTACATATACACAATGGTATGTTATTCAGCCATAAGAAGACAATAAATCGTACCATTTGGAAAAACATTGTGGAGGTAGAGGGTATTAGGCTCAGTGAAATAAGCCAGGCAGAGAAAGACATGTAACAAATGATTTCACTCATGTGTGGAGTATCAGAACAAAGCAAAAACTGAACGAACAAAACAGCAGCAGACTCACAGAACCCAAGAATGGACTAACAGTTACCAAAGGGAAAGGGATTGGGGAGGATGGGTGGGAAGGGAGGGAGAAGGGGAATAAGGGGCATTACAGTTAGCACACATAATATAGGGGGGGGGCATGGGGAAGGCAGTATAGCACAGAGAGGACAAGTAGTGACTCTGCAGCATCTTACTACGCTGTTGGACTGTGACTGCAATGGGGTATGTGGTCGAGACTTCATAATGGGGGAATCTAGTAACCACAATGTTGCTCATGTAATTGTATATTACTGTTACCAAAAATTAAAAAAAAAGCACAGTACTGTATTTCAAATGATTTTGGATGATAAATTCCTAAGGATAGTCCCAATTACAGCACAAAAAGTATGATAAACATCATTTACTTGTCTATACAGCATAAATCACATTGGGAAAGGATCACCTTCCTTATAACTGTTACTGTTTAAGTGATTAAGCCAGTGTGTTGATACCTTCTTCATGATGTCTATCTATTCTGTTTCATCCTTCCCATTTTCCTTGCAGGCATTCCACTTATAACCCATAATATTGTAATTGACAATGACATATATCCTATTTATAGCCTCCATGTCGCAGCACACTTCTTGTAGATTAAAGCTTTAAAGAAATATGTCCTGAGCGGGATCTTTCCATCAGCGCTGTGCTCAGAATGGTCACGCTGTTTGCAGCTGTGGAAGCCTGGGACTCATGCTGACTCTTTTGCTGTTTTATTTGTGGGAGACAGCGAAGGGAGTTGAATGCAGTTAACAATCTCCGATACATGAAAGCCTGGTGGGTTGGGGACTAGCCTCAAGTAAACCCTGCACAGTCATGTGATCTTCCTTTTATGTCATGGTTATTTCAACTTTAGGATTGGTCTATCTAATCATCAGTTACATTGTAATAGTTCTGGAAAAGCAAGGGAAATGTCCATAATAAATATATAAATCGCATATAATAACAAATATGAATATCCCTAGTTATTAACATGGATATGTGCAAAAATTAGTGTGTATGAAGAAAAACTAGCTGTCATATATGGAGGTATGGTGATGCTACTTACAGTGTATACACAGGAGAATATTTAGTACTTTAGAGAGATTTTAAATCATTAAAACAAATGTTTTATACCTATCTCATATGAGGTATGCAGGATTTTGAATTGGCTTCAAAGTGAATATTGTAATAAATGTAACTAAGAAACAAAATCATATCTTATTTACCTTTCACACTCATTGCATTTATAAGTAAAACTTTATGTCAATTATTATGCAGATAAGAAAAAAGATTCTCAAAGATATCTCTTTAATATAAAATATTTAACATCCTTTTGGATGCATCTTTGGAACTATTTCTTCATTAATTTCCTCTATTACAGTTATGCATTTTCTGTATCACAGTTATAAAAACATTTGTCATTTGGGGTTATTTCATATCTCTTTAAAATTCATTTACATACTAAAATTATTAGAGAATATTTAAGGAATAACTTTGAAATAGAAAATTTCTGTGCTTTCATGGAGGAGAATGGTAACTAATGATGATCTGGGCATCTTAAGATAAAAGGAATAGGCAGAGGTGGTCTTACACATCCATAGGAATGTTCTTCAACTTTTGCCAAAAATTACATATACTGTAATGACAATTTAAAATGTTAATGGAGCTAATGGGGCAATATATTAACATAAAGTTATATTAAAGTGACTTCTAGAAGGAAATGAAAATTAACTCTACAATTTAGAATGTGATGTGTATTCCAGTCAGCACCTAACTTAAAAAATATATACCTACTGGGACAGTAAGAAGTGTCTGTTACTAGTGAACAGAATTCTTTAAGTATCCAAGTGTGGCTGAGACACAGTTAAGAAAAGGCAACCTTCCTTTTGATGGAAATGTGATCACAAAGCACAATGGAAATGCCTTCTTCCACTCTTCAGCCTCAGGTAAATTACAAAACAAAACAAAACAAACCTTAAAGGAGGCACAAACCTACAAGCACAGCAAACAAAAGAAGAAAGCCAAAAGCTTGGAGACAGAACAACAGAATTTTAAAGATGAAAACTAAATAAAGTGTATTAATTTTATTTCAGTGGAAAAGGCCGAAACTGATTACTTCAGAAAGGACACACAAAAAAATTTGCCCAAGATCTCTAGAAGGTTTATAAAATTAGCACAATCAGAAACGTTAAGAGTTGGAATGGAATAACAAGGTTGAGATTATAATTCCTTGAAAGTCTTGCACCAGTAGCATTTAGAAACTCAGATCCTTTTCCTCCAAATCTACATTGCAGTTAGAATACTGTCTTCCCTAAGAGAAGAAGAGTGATTTTATTTTTCCTTAAAGTTGTTAGAGAAAAGGGACCCCATGTTTGGAGACACAAAGCACATCGGGAACTAGAAATGCTTTATCTTTTATTAAAACCAATAAATGAAAGCTTTCTAATAATAAATTATGATTTCCACACCCTGTCCTTTCTTAGTTATCAGAACACAAAGTCAACACTGAGCTCAACTGCTATTTACATTGTAGGCTTGTGCCTTGTCGAGTTTTCAGTGTGGTTGTAAACCAAGTTTGTACCCTCATTACCTGACAGTAAACCAAGCTTATATACTTATTACCAAAGTGGAGATTGAAGATTTTTTTTCATAAAACTGATTATCATCCAAAGAATTTCACCACTTAATAAGATTTGCTCCTGCATACAACTTCCAAGTAACTTTTTCATTCTTAAATGTAAGTAGATCATCAAAAGAGTAAAGGAGCAACCAAAGACTGGTCGCCCTAGTCACTGGTGTGCAGACCTAAGGGATTCTGGAAGGCAACATTCAACAGGTGAAAGACGACTTAGCCATAGAATAAAGTCCTTTTCAGACATGCAAGGTCTCTGGTAACTGGAGGTTTGTGTGCTCTGCACAAATGAAAAATATGTAATAAAAGAGATGAGATGCAACTGTGGAAATACATGAAGCTAATTCAGAAGATAATGATAAAGTAAAAGATCAGGAAAATAGCTAGAAGCAGGATTAGAAATGATACACTCAAGATTGGAAAAGGAAGACTTTGGTTCTAATCCTACAGCTGCAAGGAAATGAATTCTGACAGCACCCTTGAAGAGCAAAGAAGCAGATCCTTTCCTAGTCAAGCTTTAGATGAGAACCCAGAACTGTCCAACATCTTGATTACAGCCTTGTGCTACTCTAAGCAGATGACCCACCTAAGCCAAATCCAGACTCCTAACAGACCCTGTGAAATAATAAATGTGTATGGTTTTAGACTGCCTAATCTGTGTGCATTTGTTATGCAACATAGAAAACTAATAAAACACATAACTCTCAGAGTTTGTTTCCAGTTAGAAATAATTGTTGGCCTATTTCAATTTTCTCTTTTTTATCTCATAATATGATTCTCTTTCATGTGCCAGATTTGGTCAACCACTGGGAAATCCTCCCAAAACTCAATTTCCTTGGCACCTCTCTCTGTACTTTGCCCCCAGGTGGACAAATAGACTACAGTGCTATTGTTACAGGCTTTCCTAAGATAATATGCATGAACATAAAACAATTATGTTATTTTTTAAATTTCAGGACATTGTAAAGCCCAGGACACACTGATATGCATAGTATTCTCCAAAAGGGAGGCATGTAATGTATCCAGTACTTTGTGAAAATATCTGATCAAGACGTCCGTCAAAGCACTTATGAGCAGCTAATAGACTAGTGTGCTGCTTGGAACAGTTTAGGAAATATAGACCCAGACTTTCTGTTGGTCATTATATTAAAGCAAGTGAATGTTGTGTATGCGATTTACAGTTATGACCATATCAAAAATATTAACTGAAATGGCTTCTGCAAAATATAATTCCTTTGGTGAATACATCCAATTTTTCTACTTTGACTTTTCTTCTGGAGATAAAGTCTTTATCTTTCTCCCAAATAGTGATAAGAGATATTCAGTCATTGGATAGAGCTTTCAACAGAAGTTTTGAAATGAAACTCAGAAGTTTAGTGTAGTCACTGATATTGTGTGATTCCTGAGTCAGGGTCATAGGAAAAAAATTGTAACAAGAAAGAAAGCTTGGACTTAATGAATCACAGTGCCTTGTGAGTTCAGACTGTTTGACAGCCAAGTGATCTAAGTCAGCCTGAGTTCTGTAACTATAACTTATAAAATGAAATAACATACTGACTAGATGTTGTATAGACACTAAAGAGATACAATTGCTGATCGCTATTATTCCGACTGCTTGGATAATGCTGGACAACTCCCCGTGCCAAAAGAACTTCTTGGACTGTCATCGGTTACCTTTAGATATTAAAAACCTTCTTTATAATGGATCAAGGATGGCTTGCTTATCACTTTAACTCATTGTATGGTATTTGTGTAGAATCATACAGAATGAGTCTCTTAGATTGTCTAGATCCCTTTAAAAAGAAAGAAGCTAAGATCCAGAGAGATTCAGAGAAGCTCTAAAAACATAAAATGTATGGTCATGATGTGCAGTAAAGTGGGCAGTAAATATCCCCAGCTGCGCGTAGGCTATCTGAACAAGCTCTACATCATAAATATATGTCTATGTGTTGTGTGTACTATGTATCATATGTGTGATGGTAAATGGTAAACTCTGTTTGCAATACATATAATTAAATCTGAAGTTACCTACAAATTGTACAAAATCCAACTAACTGAACAATACAAATAGTTATTTCAGTTTTTTCCTTTCATTCGGTTTGACTATAAAATCTTATTTTTCATAAGTTTCTGATTTTCTTACATTTAAATTTCTAAATCTGTTTCTTTTTACAAATGGGTTTGATATTTCACTAACTAGAAACAGAGATAATTCACTGGAAAAATCAAATACATATTGTACATTCATAATATAAACATGAAAAGTCTCTTGCTTCCTACAATTTGAGATATTTCATAGTGCCACGAATAACTATTTGTAAGTAACTGCTCAAAAAAGAAAAGAATTATATTCACATTCATATAATTTATAGTTGGGAAAATTTCAGCTAAAAAAAGTGGTAAGGGCCAAATAAATAATGTTGGATATTAAGATGAACATGAAGGAAATGAATGGTTTTTTATATGAGGATATTAAACTCAGAGCACTGGTGTGTTAAGGAAAAGATTCGGGAAGAAAATCACAGAAGGAGGCACCTTGAAAATGTGTTTCTTTGCTGAAACATGTGCCAATGCAATATTCAAAGTTGACGCTCCCAATCAGGGCGGCTCTGTTCACTGCTCTGCGCTAAACAGCACGCATGTGACCGTGTGAGCATCAGGTGACTAGAAAGAGCATGAAGATTGACGCAGGGAGACTCGAGCAGGGAACCTGAATGGCTTTTGTAGTGCAAGCAAAAACTAATAGTATAAGATGCTGAAAGGGAACGAGTAATTCATTTTTTAAATTCCTCAGTACACTTGTTGATTTCTCAAGTTCTTTCACTTTTTTAAACAGATATGTAAAATGCAAATATAAAATACAAGAAAACAAAAATATACCATACCACATTCAAAAATTTTTATAAACAGAAATTAACAAAATCATGTGTATGTGGCTTCTTTTGTTTTTAATACTGAACATGTCCTCCAAAAAAAATTTAAAGTGTTCTACACATTTACAATAAGCACATATTTGGAGGAACAAGATGCTTCTATTCAATTGTTTTGAGATCAGTAATCTTTACTGTAGTACATGCACATTTGTACATAATAAAATGCTAAGAGTTTCTAAAACTACTCTCCCTAAGTAAAAATTAAAGCAGGAGATAGTAACTATATGAATGCTCAATATACACCGACGTTACCCATTTTAATTATATGAGATTTGGATGAAAGAACAAAATAAGCAATAGTTTGAGGTGGTTTTCTGTCTATACTTGGTTTAAAGTTTGATGTGAAAAGAATGTTTTTAAAAGTACCAAGTAATCCCATCCCCCGAACACAGAGACACAGGAACACTGCCACATCGCAGGCAGAGTGCAATGTTCTATATTTTGGAAAGTAAGTATGAAGTTATTTGTAGAGGGAAGATGGTTCTATGTTTTCATTTATTGTGGTTATTTTGTTATTTTTGTTATAATGCTTTTTTTCCCTGGATTCTTAATACAAACAGGTTCACATCTTGGGGGAGGGTTATTATTTTCTAATTGTATCACTCTGTCATTGCTCATTTATTAGCTTGCTTTGTCCTGTGAAGAAAATTGTCCTTTCAGGAACGGGTGATAAACTAAAGTTTATCCTATAAAAAATGTAAATATCTAATCCCTTTCCTTTAATTATCTTCCTCTCAGGGTGGAGTTGGCATAACAATCCATAGTAGCAGCAAATGAGCTTTCTTTCAGCTTCCTCCCTTCCTCCCACCCTCTCTTCTTCTTCCTTCTCCCTCCCTTCCTTTTCTTATTTCCTTAATTTACCTCTCACTTTGCTATTTTGTGTATTACCACACACTCAGGATTTTTGTAAATTCAACATTTTACAATACATTGCAGTCATTTCTCTTTTGCTACTCATACTGTCTGTAAAGAATTTTAAAAACTCAACAACAACAAAAGAGACCCAATAAAAACATGGGCAAAGTGCTTGAATAGCTATTTCTCCAAGTAACATAAAATGACCAAAAAGCACATGAAAACATGTTCAACATCATTTGTAATTAGGGAAATATGAATCAAAGCCACACGGAACACTTCACACCACTAGGATGGCTATAGTAAAATCAGATTCATGAAACATGATAATGGGAAGTGTTGGTAAGGCAATGGAGAAACCTTCATTTGACATTGCTTGGGAGAATGTCAAATGGGTGAGCTGCAGTGGAAAACAATTTGGCAGTTCCTCAAAAAATTGAATATGGAATTATCGTATTACCCTGCAATCACACTTTTAGGTATATACCAAAAAGAATTAAAGGCAGCTACTCAACCAAGTGCATGTCTTTGCCTGCTCATAGCGTGGACATGTCCACTAGGTGGGAACACCCCAAAGGTCCGTCAGCAGGTAAAATGAATAAAACAAGTTTTGCATTTTTTTAGAAAACTTCCACATACAACGGAATGTTATTCAAACAAAAATGGACACATGCCGTAGCATGGATAAATCTCAAAACATACGAAGTGTTTAGATCTGTTTTATTATTTGTCTTTTGTTTATTTCCTCTATGTTTTGTTCCTATATTACTCTTTCCTGCTTTCTTTTTGGCTGTTTGACATATTTTACTATTCCATTTTATTAATTTTTGGCTACATCCTTCTGCATAATTTTTATTGCTTCCTTCAGATACCACAATATACAATAAACTTTTCATAGTCTACTTAAAATCAGTATTTTATTATTTAAAATGAAATTTAGAAAATATACCATGGTATAGATCACTTTAATCTTTTTTTATATTATATTTACTTATATATTTAGCTATTTACAATAAAAACTACATCAGTTATAAATTTTAATTGCAAAAAACAATTTTAAGATGTCTAGAATAAAATAGTCTCTCCTATTCTACTCACCCAGATCGTTGCCATTTCTGTTGCTTTTCTTTTACTGCTTCATGAAGCTTCTTTCTGGTATCATTTAACTTCTTTCTCAACAATGTTTTTAGCAATTTTGTTTACAGTAGGTCTTCAACAGATTCTTTTAGTTTTCCTTCATGTAAGAATGTTTTATTGCATGTTCCTTCCCAAAGGTTATTTCCAATGAATATATAATTCTGCATAATAATTTGTTTTTTCTGTACATTAATAATTTTCCCCTTCCTCATGGCCTGCATGAATTCTGATGAAAGTTCTAGTCAGTTGAATCATTGTTCTCCTATAAGAAATATTCCAAGTTTCTCTGTCCATTTTCAAGATTATTTTCCTCCTATTCAAACTGTTTGATTGTGATATGACTGGGCATTTTGTTTTATTTTGTTTACCTTGTTCCATGTCTTTTGTGGTCGTTGAGGTTCTTGGTGTATGTTTTCCCAACTCTTAGGACGTTTTCATGCAGTATTTCTCGAAATACTGTGGGAGCTTTTCACCTCTCTTTGGAATTGGTAGACACGTGTTTTAATTCTTTTGTTATATTTCCAGAGATTCCTGTTTATTTTTTCCAATCTGTGAACAATGAAGACTGTTCACAATTGCTTATTGAAACATTTTTTGAGAGCAACTTTACTATCTTTGTTAGTTAATCTTAGCATCTTTCTTTCTGGATTGTCTGGTCCCATACCAATTGAGAGATTCCTGGATTTTTATATGCCGAATAATTTTGAACAATATACTGGACTGTTGGGAATTATATTATGAGATCTCTGATCTTGTTTAAATCATATGGAAAATGTTAATATTTTTTCTTTGATCATGTAATTGACCTGGTTAGCTTCAGGCTGCAAATTTCAACCCAACTCCTGTAGATTGTAAGTTCAGTATTAGTTCACTTTTCAAGACTCTGCAGTGCTACTTGGATCTGTGCCTGGTGTCTACTGTGCAATGACTGTGATACCTAACTAGTAGTCTCTATCAGTTTAGTTCCCAAAATCTTCAGCTTGCTGGGTAGAGTCTGATTCATATACGCATAGCTTGGAGATGACCTCCAAGATTTAAAAATCAAATTACAGAATTGTATTACAAAACCCATGCTCTCTGTGGTTTCCTGCTACCTCCAGCTCCCTTCTGTGCTTTCAGCCTGAAAGGTGAATCTTAATTAGCCCATTTTGATGCATGTGTATGCAGCATAGCCTGCATTTAAGACTAAGTAGTGAGATACAGAAAGAAAGAAAAAAGCATACAGGGATCTACCGCACTGTCATGGGATCAGTGGACCACTTGTCACAGAAGGCTCTTCTCCCTCAGAGTCTGGTTCCTGTCCACTTCCACTGCACTGAAGCCTCTGCCAACATTGCCATGAGACTGATCGCTGGCCGGGGAATGAGAGATGACAAAGAGGATAAAAAACGGGATTGTGGTAGTCCTGTCTTCTCTTCCTAGCCTACCTACCATTTCATCAGGACTAGCAGGCTTCTCCCGGAGCCTCTCTATCCATGTTTATGCCCACTTTGGGATTTCAGGCTGTTTTTGCATTTTAGCTAGGGAAAATCAGTTAGGGGAAAATGGTAAAGCTACTGCTGGTTTTGTGGCATTAGGATTCTGCTCTTTTTCTCCAAACTGCTTGCTGTTATTAATTTTTCAGAATCTTCAAACAGCTGATGTGTGCATTCTGTCCAGATTTTATAGTCACCTTCAGTGGGAAAGACAAGGTGGAGTGCGCTTGTTTATCTTATCCTGGGGAAGCATAAATAATTTACATCTCCAGTTCCTTCTATTAATAGTGACTGTTATAGTCTACTGATCCATGATGTGAAAATCCATAATATGTATATTTTATTGACTCTATTATCCCTCTAAGTAGGAGCGGTGCACCCAAGTGTTTTCCGTCATCCTGTAAGGTTCTCTCTCAGTCAGCCCTTGACTATCTGAATGAACTGCCCGTCAGATTACATACCTCCTGATGTGTTCTCCCGGTTTTTTGATTGAATCTTGGGTGGATAAATATCTCTTTAATCCTCTTTACATCACTTGGTGAGTCATGAACTTTTCATTTTCCTGCTAGGCCTATAATTCAATTTTGTGAATTTCCTAATTAATAACTGATTACCACAATATCAAAGTAAAGAGCACCTTACTGTAATTTATTTATATTTTTACTTGGACTGTTTAAGCATTCTCTTACTTCTCAAGTTAGTTTTTGTAATTTCTTTTTTATTTTCTTGGAAATTTTCAGCTTCACATAAGCTTTCAGTTTAATGACATACATTTATAATAATATCTCATTAGCTTTTTAGTATGGCTTAATAATAATAACAATCACCAACTCTCTGCTGTCCAAATTCAGGGCCCAGTATTGTTTTACGTATTTCTCAAATAATAACACACTTAAACCTAACCTAATGATTGAAGAGTAAACAGCCCAGAAAGTAAGTACCATTGATGTGAGTCATCCAATTTTAGAGGTGAAGTAACTGAGGCATAACCCGAAGTTTACACAGCTGACAAGTAGCAGCGACAGGCAGCCTGGAGTCCCAGCCTTTGGTCGCAATGTCTTTAACGTACCTCCTTTCTATCACCAGACTACATGTTTCTTTGTTTTGTGTATTGTTTTCCTTTGGGAGCCTTATCTCCATGTTAATTTTTTCATGCTGCTTCTCTCATGATTATTCCTCTTCACATCTTTATCTTATTTCTCAGTATTTAGCAACCTGTTAAATATGGTGAATTTTTTTTTTTAATATGGGAAATCAGGTTTCACGTCAAGCAAGTATTTTTTTTAAGGCTTCAGTAGCAAATCCTTGAGGATTGTCACTATTTTTCATGAACGTTCTCATCTCTTCTGTTTTGCGTTATTTCAGTGTTTTTCAGCATGGTCTTGTTCTGTCATAGTACTAATTTGTTTTGAGGAAGTTATAGCATTTTCTTCTTCTTCTTCTTTTTCAGTTCCTTTAATTCTAGATCAGTCCATGAGAGTCTCTAAGTCAATGGTAAATAAGCAAATAGAGAGAAGTATATCTTTTGGGAGTGCAACATTATAGGAGCCAGGACATGGCTTCCTCTGAGCCGAGACACACTGAAAGAAGCCCCTTGGCAACAACGTTCTCTGGACATAAGAGGCTATCTGCTTCCCTTCTCATGGACTGAACAATTTAGTCTGTCAGTGCCTGTATCTTTTGAATCTTAATCACAGCAGGAATGAGGGTTGCCTCCACAGATTATCCAAGTGGATAGTACAGAAATATTTCCTCAATTTGCATGAAGTATGAAAATCCCACTTTGTGATATGGAGCAATGGCAAACCTTTTGGTTGATGGCTTTCCAGTCCTTTCATTTTACTATAGAGAATGAGTGCCATCCCTTGGAATTTACCAGAACAAAAGAGGACTTTGACATATTATTGAAGCTAAAAATGGAGCTTATAATTATTTCAGAGAAGGAGACACTATGAGAAGGAATCAGGGATACATGTTCAGGCTGTTTCTTCATAGAATCTGTGATAATCACATTGCTCCGGAAAGGTACTTTTCTGACTCTCTTACTTCACACTTAATACAATAAAATATTTAAAAAAGCATCTTAGACTCTCCACTGTACATTTTACATTTTGAAATGCAAAATCCATTGCATTTTACTTAAAAAATGTTTATGCTTTGAAAAATTCACCCACTGACTAGTGAACTATTCATTACTTTGCTTTTCAGCATAAGATGTAAAGCCAAATAAAAATATCTTAAAGCAAAACTATGTCTCGCAAGATTATGCGGCAAATTTAAATGCTGCTGAATAACTGAGAATGACATCAATTGATATTCAAGATAGTAAGTCTGTCATGCAGAACTCAGTTATAGAAGTAGAACCACTAGGAATGGTATGGAGTACGTAATTTATACAGACGATTTGAATTTGCAACTGTAGGTACTGGTTACAGTGTATTTGCACCTGTTGCCTTCCTTTTGATGCTGTGCCTGAAGGGCGGGGCACTGTGTCAGGAAGGAAAGGTGCAGACAGTGGAGGAAAGCAAGGGCAGGCCGGAACCCATGCCGACCAACTAGAATCTACACTGGTCTCTCCCAGTCTCTGCTTGGGACGGTGAAGGTGATGCACTGGAGAAGCTGGAGCCCAAGAGTTGCAGTAAGCGAAGTGGCGGTAGCAACAGGAGCTGTTGGCCTGGCTGCTGTCCCAGGCCTACGAGATGCGTCAGCCAATCTGCAGCAATGTGTGTGAACTCACAGCCCCTCGCTCCGCACTGCCCTTCTGGGCCTAAAATGAACTTGGCTGCTGCTTCACTGTCAACTTCCAAGACCCACACAGAGTGCCTCTTGTGGCCCATGGTTGTCTAGAAATGTGGAATTGGAAACAGTACTAGCTTTTCTCAGTTGACCTAGTAGAGATCAACAACACTGAGTAAAGGAATACATATTGATCCATGGAATTTTTTAACAGAAGTTATTGTAATAGCTTATATTTGCTCTGCAAAGAACCATGGAACATGTCATCTTGAGGAATAACTGTATTAGTTTAGTATACTAATTTGAGGTACTTATTTACTTAAAAATATATTATTATGTTGGCAAATTATATATCAGGACATGAAAGCATGCTACTGGATAGATTTCTGAGCTATACCATGGTTCAAGCACTGTGTTCATTGTGATTTTTCTTGTGTCTGGGGTTCTCCTCTTCATATTTCCTTCCTGTCCATTCATGGCAATTTCAGTACAGTTATGCATAAACTATAACATTTAAAAGATATTTTAATAAAAGTTATCAAGAACAGTCTAAAGGGATCATAAAATGCATATTTATACAAAGAAAATTGACTTTGTTCTATGACAGGAAACAATGATCCAAAGTTTAATCAAAATGACATACCTAATGTAGTGTGAGAGCACACTGTGAAACCCAAGTGCAAGAAACAGAATACAGAGTTAATCTTACATGTATTCACACCAATTTAATGCCCATTAAAGGTCATGAAAGATAAATTGATTTAGCACTAAAATTCTATAATGCTTTTCAAACTAATGTAATGATAATGTATTATTCTGATTTTGGGTTTCATTAAAACTGAAACAAAATGAGAGTAGAAGTTACATATTTTCTTTCTTGAAATCTTAAAATCTAGACAATTCACCTAAACACTGTTGCCTTACTGGAATAATAAAGAAATCAAGCCAAACTGTAGTATTATTATATAAACTAACGTATCATTTTAGTAGTGGTATAAAGCTTTGACCTATATAATGAACTATTCTAAAAAGTTAACAAATATAAAGAAAAAAAAGTGTTTGTTTTTAAGCAGTGATGGGCATTTAGTCAATCATTGCTTATTTCCAAATTTCTGTGCATCTTGTCCAATCTTGCCTTCTTCTAGCAACATTAACTAGACCAGAGATCAGCAAACTAGAAAACCAGAGCCTATTTCTCCTCTCACAATTTCGTTTGGACCTCAAGCTCAGAATGAATTTTACATTTTGAAGGTTGTAAAAAAGACAAATGACAAAACAAACAAACCGCAAAACAAAGAAGAAAATGCAAAGTCTGTATGTGACCTGCAAAGCCCCAAATATTTATGACCTGGCCATACACAGCCAGGGTGCCACCCCCTGGGGTGGATGGAAGTCCTTGGACATCAGGATTTACAATCTGCTCCCCCTGACATACTTAATATTCTTTTTAAAAAAAATTTTTTACAATTTATTTTGGATCATTAATCTACAATTACATGTGCAATATTATGATTATTAAACTACCCCCTTCATCAGGTCCCCCCCACCAACCCCATTACACCCACTGTCCATCAGCGTAGTGAGATGTTATAGAATCACTACTTGTCTTCTCTGAGTTGTACAGCCTTCCCCGTGCCCCCCCCAACATTACGTCTGCTAATCATAATGCCCCTTTTGCCCTCTTATCCCTCCTTTCCCACCCATCTTCCCCAGTCCCTTTCCCTTTGGTAACTATTAGTCCGTTCTTGGGTTCTGTGAGTCTGCGGCTGTTTTGTTCCGTCAGTTTTTTTCTTTGTTCTTATACTCCACATATGAGTGAAATCATTTGATACTTATCTTTTTCAGCTTGGCTTATTTCACTGAGCATAATACCCTCTAGCTCCATCCATGTTGTTGCAAATGGTAGGATTTGTTTTCTTCTTATGACTGAATAATATTCTATTGTGTATATGTACCACATCTTCTTTATCCATTCATCTACTGATGTACACTTAGGTTGCTTCCATTTCTTGGCTATTGCAAATAGTGCTGTGATAACCATAGGGGTGCATATGTCTTTTTCAAACTGGGCTGCTTTATTCTTAGGGTAAATTCCTAGGAGTGGGATTCCTGTGTCAAATGGTATTTATATTTTGAGTTTTTTGAGGAACCTCTATACTGCTTTCCACAATGGTTGAACTAATTTGCATTCCCACCAGCAGTGTAGGAAGGTTCCCTTTTCTCCACATCCTCGCCAACATTTGTTGTTGTTTGTGTTTTGGATGCTGGCCATCCTCACTGGTGTGAGGTGATATCTCATTGTGGTTTTAATCTGCATTTCTCTGATGATTAGTGATGTGGAGCATCTTTTCATGTGCCTGTTGGTCATCTGAATTTCTTCTTTGGAGAAGTGTCTATTCATGTCCTCTGCCTATTTCTTAATTGGATTATTTGCTCATTGTTTGTTGAGGTGCGTGAGTTCTTTATATATTTTGGATGTCAACCCCTTATCGGATACGTCATTTATGAATATATTCTCCCATACTGTACGAAGTCTTTTTGTTCTACTGATGGTGTCCTTTGCTGTACAGAAGCTTTTCAGCTTGATATAGTCCCACTTGTTCATTTTTGCTTTTGTTTCCCTTGCCCGGGGAGATATGTTCATGAAGAAGTTGGTCATGTTTACGTCCAAGAGCTTTTTGCCTATATTTTTTTCTAATAGTTTTATGGTTTCATGACTTACATTCAGGTCTTTGATCCACCTGAGTTTACCTTTGTGTATGGGGTTAGACAGTAGTCCAGTTTCATTCTCTTACATGTACCTGTCCAGTTTTTCCAACACCAGCTGCTGAAGAGGCCGTCATCTCCCCAATGTATATCCAAGGCTCCCTTATCAAATATTAATTGACTGTATGTGTTTGGGTGGATGTTTGGATTTTCTATTCTATTCCACTGGTCTGTGGGTCTGCTTTTGTGCCAATACCAAATTGTCTTGATGACTGTGGCTTTGTAGTAGAGCTTGAAGTCAGGGAGCGTAATTCCCCCTGTTTTATTCCTCCTTTTCAGGAGTGCTTTGGCTATTCAGGGTCTTTTGTGGTGCCATACGAATTTTAGAATTATTTGTTCGAGTTCATTGAAGAAAGCTGTTGGTAGTTTGATAGGGATTGCGTTGAATCTGTAGATTGCTTTGGGTAATATACCCATTTTGACAATATTTATTCTTCCTAGCCAAGAGCATGGGATGCATTTCCATTTGTTAGTGTCCTCTTTAATTTCTCTTAGGAGTGTCTTGTAGTTTTCAGAGTACAGGTCTTTCACTTCCTTTGTTAGGTTTATTCCTAGGTATTTTATTCTTTCTGATGCAATTGTGAATGGAATTGTTTTTCTGATTTCTCTTTCTGTTAGTTCATCATTAGTGTATAGGAAAGCAACAGATTTCTGTGTGTTAATTTTGTAACCTGCAACTTTGCTGAATTCAGAGATTAGTTCAAGTAGTTTTGGAGTGGAGTCTTTAGGGTTTTTTATGTACAATATCATTTCACCTACAAATACTGAAAATTTGACTTCTTCTTTACCAATCTGGATGCCTTGTATGTCTTTGTTTTGTCTGATTGCCGTGGCTAGGACCTCCAATACTATGCTGAATAGCAGGGGAGAGAGTGGGCATCCCTGTCTTGTTCCCGATCTTACATGAAAAGCTTTCAGGTTCTTGCGTTAAGTATGATGTTAGTGGTGGGTTTGTCATATATGGCCTTTATGATGTTGAGGTACTTGCCTTCTATACTCATTTTGTTGAGAGTTTTAATCAGGAATGGATGCTGAATTTTGTCAAATGCATTTTCAGCATCTATGGAGATGATCATGTGGTTTTTGTTCTTCTTTTTGTTGATGTAGTGGATGATGTTGATGGATTTTCGAATGTTGTACCATCCTTGCATCCCTGGGATGCATCCTACTTGATCATGGTGTATGATGCTCTTGATGTATTTTTGGCTTCGGTTTGCTAATATTTTGTTGAGTATTTCTGCATCCACATTCATCAGGGATATTGGTCTGTAATTTTCTTTTTTGGTGAGGTCTTTGCCTGGTTTTGGTATTAGAGTGATGCTGGCTTCATAGAATGAGTTTGGATGTATTCCCTCCTCTTCTATTTTTTGAAAAACTTTAAGGATAATGGGTGTTATTTCTTCTCTATATGTCTGGTAGAATTCAGAGGTGAATCCATCTGGTCCGCGGGTTTCCTTCATGGGTAGTTTTTTGCTTACTGATTCAATTTCATTGCTGGTGATTGGTCTGTTTAGTTTTTCTGTGTCTTGCTTGGTCAGTCTTGGGAGGTTGTATTTTTCTAAGAAGTTGCCCATTTCTTCTATGTTTTCCAGCTTTTTAGCATATAGATTCTCATAATATTCTCTTATAATTCTTTGTATTTCTGTGGGGTCCGTTGTTATTTTTCCTTTCTCATTTCTGATTCTGTTTATGTGTGTAGATTCTCTTTTTCTCTTAAAGAGTCTCACTAGGGTTTTATCTATTTTGTTTTCTTTCTCAAGGAACCAGCTCCTGGTTTTATTGAATTTTTCTTTTGTTTTATTCTTCTCAATTTTATTTATTTCTTCTCTGATATTTATTATGTCCCTCCTTCTGGTGATTTTGGGTGCCATTTGTTCTTCTTTTTCCAATTTCAGTGATTGTGTCTTTAGACTATTCATTTGGAAATGTTCTTCCTTCTTTAAATAGGCCTGGATTGTAATATACTTTCCTCTTAGAACTGCTTTTGCTGCATCCCACAGAAGTTGGGGCTTTGTGTTGTTGTTGTCATTAGTCTCCATATATTCTTCGATTTCTGTTTTGATTTGGGCGTTAACCCATTGATTAATTAGGAGAGTGTTGTTAAGTCTCCATGTATTTGTGAGCCTTTTTGATTTCTTTCTAAAATTTATTTCTAGTTTTATACCTTGGTGATCTGAGAAGTTGGTTGGTAGGATTTCAATATTTTTGACTTTACTGAGGTTCTTTTTGTGGCCTAGTATGTGGTCTATTCTGGAAAATGTTCCATATGCACTTGAGAAGAATGTCTATCCTTCTACTTTTGGGTGCAGAGTTCTGTAGATATCTGTTAGGTCCATCTGTTCTAGTGTGTTGTTCGGTGCCTCTGTGTCTTTACTTATTCTCTGTCTGGTTGATCAGTCCTTTGGAGTGAGTGGTGTATTGAAGTCTACTAAAATGAATGCATTGCTTTCCATTTCCTCCTTTAATTCTGTTAGTATTTGTTTCACATATGCTGTTCCTCCTGTGTTGGGTGCATATGTATTTAAGATGGTTATATCCTCTTGTTGGACTGACCCCTTTATCATTATGTAATGTCCTTCTTTATCTCTTGCTACTTTCTTTGTTTTGAAGTCTATTTTATCTGATACCAGTACTGCAACACCTGTTTTTTTCTCCCTGTTGTTTGCATGAAATATCTTTTTCCATCCCTTCACTTTTAGTCTGTGTATGTCTTTGGGTTTACAGTGAGTCTCTTGAAGGCAACATATAGATGGGTCTTTTTTTTTTTTAACCATTCAGTGACTCTATGTCTTTTGACTGGTGCATTCAGTCCATTTACATTTAGCGTGATTATGGATAGGTATGTACTTATTGGCATTTCAGGCTTCAGATTCGTGGTTACTAAAGGTTCCAGGTTAACTTCCCTACTGTCTAAAAGTCTAACAACTATCTTAATATGCCATTACAAACACAATATAAGGGTTCTTTGTTTGTTTGTTTGTTTGTTTCCTCCTTTTTCTTTCTATTTCATTCTTTATATATTAGGTATCATATTCTGTACTGTTTGTCTATCCCTTTATTGACTTTGGGAATAGTTAATTTAATTTTGCATTTTCTTAGTAATTAGCTGTTCTATGTTCTGTCCTGTGGTTTTATTACCTCTGGTGACAGCTATTAATCTGTAGGAACACTTCCATCTATACCAGGCCCTCCAAAATACACTGTAGGGATGGTTTGTGCGAGGCAAATTCTCTCAGCTTTTGCTTATCTGGGAATTGTTTAATCCCTCCTTCAAATTTAAATGATAATCTTGCTGGATAAAGTAATCTTGGTTCAAGGCCCTTCTGCTTCATTCCATTAAATACATCATGCCACTCCCTTCTGGCCTGTAACTTTCTGCTGAGAAGTCTGATGATAGCCTGATGGGTTTTCCTTTGTATGTGATCCTATTTCTCTCTCTGGTTGCTTTTAATAGTCTGTCCTTATCCTTGATCTTTGCCATTTTAATTACTATATGTCTTGCTGTTGTCTTCCTTGGGTCCCTTGTGTTGGGAGATCTGTGCACCTTCACGGCCTGAGAAACTATCTCCTTCCCCAGATTGGGGAAGTATCCAGCAATCACCTCCTCAAAGACGCTCTCTATCCCTTTTTCTCTCTCTTTTTCCTCTGGTACCCCTATAATGCGAATATTGTTCCATTTCGATTGGTCACACAGTTCTCTCAATATTCTTTCATTCTTAGAGATCCTTTTTTCTCTCTGTGCCTCAGCTTCTTTGTATTCCTCTTCTCTATTTTCTATTCCATTTATCGTCTTCTCCACCATATCCAATCTGCTTTTAATACTGTCCATTGTGTTCTTCAATGATTGGATCTCTGACTGGAATTCATTCCTGAGTTCTTGAATGTCTTTCTGTACCTCCATGAGAATGTTAATGATTTTTATTTTGAACTCCCATTCAGTGAGAGTCATAATGTCCAAATTATTTAAATCTTTCTCAGGTGTTGTGTTCATAATTTTACTCTGGACCGGGTTCCTGTGGCATTTCATATTTGTGTATGATGCCCTCTAGTGCCCAGAAACTCTATTGTCTAGAGCTGCTCAGCCCCGGAAGCAATGCGGGGATTGTAGGGGACTGGTATAGGTGCCTCGGGGGAGGAAAGGGCTGTTTGCTGGTTCCTGGCATCTATGCCTGTCTCCACTGCCTGAGCCAGTGGGCTGAGCACACAGGTATAAGCCTCTGTGCTTTGTGTTTTTAGTTGCTGTAGACAGATCTTCCCTCTGGCTGGCCTAACACCAGGGAAGGATTTCTCTGTGGGGCCGGCCAGAAGAAAGGTGCACTAGTCTGCCTGTCACAGAAGGGGTTCTTGGAGCTGTGTAGGCAGCCAGGGAGCTGGAGCATCTGAAGATCGTGTAAGCTCCCAACCTGCTGTGCAGAGTGCACACGGACAATTTTGTCTACCTGTCCTTTCTCCTGAGCAGTAAGCTCTGTGCAATCCTTGCCCCTTTAGCAGCCCTCTTGCTAAGGGCTTCTTTGTTAGGAAGTCTCTCAGACTGCCCACCTTTCTTTTGTCCCCGAGCAGCTGGGTATGAATCCCTGCTCTCACAAGCAGCTGGATTCTTAGTCTCTCCAGGAATTCTGCCTGTCTTCACTTTCCAACCCCCTAATTACAAGAGTATCATGGAAGCACCATGAAATGTAGGTTTGTGTTCCCAGAGCAGATCTCCAGAGTTAGGTATTCAGCAATCCCACATCTCCACTCCCTCCCTGCTCCGTTCCTGTTCCTCCTGCCTGTGAGTTGGGGTGGGGGAAGTGCTTGGATCCTGCAAGACCACAGCTTTAGTACGTTACCCTTTTCTGTGAGGGCTGCTCTTGTCTCCAGGTGTATGCAGTTTGTTGCCGTCCTCTTTCCCATTGCTCTTTCAAGAGTAGTTGTAGTAGCTTTATTTTCATATTATATGAGGTTTTAGGAGGAAGCCTCTGTCTCACCTCTCATGCCACCATCTTTAAGCCAATCTTCACTTAACATTCTTGCCACCTAATATATACTCTGTAAATTTGTTGAATTTATGAAAATCTACCTGCTGTTCACTGTTATGGGAGTCATAACATGTCTGGAAATAACGGTAAAGCTATCTGAAGAGTTCTTACGTGGCAATTACCAGTACAGTGGAGGAAGGGACTTGAACATACACTTGCATGGCAAAAACATACTTCCGTATCCTTAATATGAAGTTGTTTTAGAAACTGGTGCCCTACCTAGGGACTCTATTTCCTAGCCAAACTAACATGTAGGTGTGTACCTATGACCAGTTACTAGAGTGAGCCAGAGACTCTCTTTTCCCTTCAGCTTGCCGGATTCAGAGAGCAACTCAAAAACAACATATAAACACACACATGTGTACAACCGATAAATCATAGATTTATGTCATAAAGGGTTTGCATGTAGCAGGACGGATCATGCATGATACTGCATCTCAGAACCAGTCATGTGAATATATCATTTGACTCACAGTGCTGTAAGTTTATGCATATTCAGCTGCAGCAAAAGTAATTTTTACACACAGATCTGCCTCTGGCAGTATCTGCAGTGATTTGGAGCATACAGGTGAGAACTACTGGTATGAACTCAAGTTTTCTGCCAGCTGCATGACCCCAACGTGTCTCATTATTTTTATGCAATTATAAAGTTTATGACTGAGAGGTATTTTTGGAACAAAAAATGAACTTGACCAGAATATCTAAACAAACCCAACACTGTGTAATTCATTGGGAGAAACAGTAGGAAGGTAGGAAGAGTGAAAATCTATAACACAGTTTATTATCTCCTACTTTTCTTTTTTCTTTTTCTTTCTTTTCCCCCACCTCTGACAAGACTTTCCTGAGGCATTGTTTTCATATTAAATGCATGAAATCCATTATCATTTAAGATATTATGCATTATTTGTCCTCTAAATATTTACATTGTTCCTAAAAGTGTTGGTGCAGTAAGTACAAATACTTCAATATACATGCGCTTCAAAGAGCCACACAAGAGCCCTGATGGGAGAGGAAACTGCAGTAACAGAGACGGGAGCCTGCAGGGAGTCCACTCATTACCCAGGATGGTGGATATTGGTTACTTAACCAGTGATCACTTTCTCTTCTTTCTTGCTAAAACTGCCTTGATTTTGTTTAGGAGAGAAGTGGTGAGATCTTGATGCTAAGGAAGTTCAGTTGCTTATTGGCCCCCAAATTATCTTTGGTCTAAACACGTATTGGTTATTCTATTCCACTGGGAAATATGAGGTAAAGAGATTTCTATTGGCAGATTCTAGGAAGATTTTCTTCCCTATTAATAAGAAGTAGCTAGAAGAATGCTATTTTTTTGTGGTGCCCTTTGTGTATACCGGAGGGTGCGCTGATGCCTCTAGGCAGCCACTAGGTGGCAGACAGGAGCCTTGAAAGCTAAGACTGCAGATGTGGGAGATGATGATAAGCACGCCAGTTCTGGTTGAAATCTAAGAGCCATTGAATGAAACCTCAGACAATGTGGAGTTTTTTGTGTTTTTTTTTTTTAGAAAATTTGTTTAAAAAATACAAATACCTTAAATTCTAAACTTGGCCAGGACTGTAGATGAAAGTCTTTCTAATTCCTATATCCAGGTCATGTAGTACTGATGGAAAGCACATAGTAAAGATAATCATAAGAAACAAAGCTTATTTCAGTGCCTTGAGGCCTTTTTCTTAGTGTTTTAAATACATCAGCTCATTTAATCTTCAAAACAACATTCTCAGTTAGACATTAATGGCCGAAGAGGAAACGGAGGTATAAAGGTATGTAACTTGACAAAGATAATATACCTGGGTGATAACTGAGCCAGCATTTAAAGCCTGTCTGTTGGCTTGGGAGCCTGGGATTTATTCAAAATTACCTGATTTCTTTAGGAAAAAGGAAAGAAAAAACAAACCTCCTTGGAAAATGCTTCCTCCAAACTTTTTGTTCTTGTAAAATCCATCAAATTTACTATGAACACAACAGAGCAAATTACATGTATAATTTTTATTGAGTGACTACTATTTAACACTTCACCACTGAAATTTAAACAGCCCTAAATTTCTACAAAAACTTATATATTTTCTTCTTGTCAGATGTCAGTCCACATAACTGATGTGTTTTTCTCTAGTCCAGGAAAGACCGAAAGAAGAGAACCATGGCCAGGAATTGAGGCGTCTGAAGTAGGTCAGGGAGCGTCTTACTCTTTTCAGCTTCTCATAAACGGTTAAAAATAAGTGATCATGAGAGGACTTATATAATTGCTTAGCTAAAATTCTAACGTTTCCTGTAAGGAATGACTGCAATATACATGAGCACATCTGCATTCCTGGTTTACCGAGATCTTACATTTTACTCACTGGAGAAAGAGATACAATAATGACTAGATGGTAGAAGTTATATTTGCTCATTATCTAGGTTTCTGCTTATTTCTATTGCTTGAAATAACTAATAATATCAGGAAAATGTACAAAATAATAGTGGCTCTGTTACTACAGTCACCTATATTTGTATCAGATGATAGGCTATGAATGTGACAGGATTCTATTTGGTACTTTATTTTCCTATGGAACATGAAAACAGTGATTTTTTTAACTGCATTCAAATTAGTTCATTAAATATTTTAATAATCAGATACTCTCTGTGACCCTTCTTGCTGTTGTCTAAGACTCCAAGCTTTCAGCCATTTCTTGGGGCCTCAGTCTGTCCTCTCTGCACATTGTAAATTGAATTAAATGATTCACTGTGGTATTTCAAATTTGCTTCTGAACCTCTTCTACAGGGTTAACCTATTTTTTATGTTCACCAACCTCTGAGGAAGAACTTCTCCTCAGCTCCGTGTCAGCCTGAGGGTCTGCATCCTGCACTCACCGTCCTGGGCACTGACTTGGTCTGGGGGAGGAGGAGGGGGAACCAGGACAATTCCGGTGGAATCGGACAGGACAAAACTAATTTTCTTTAAGGTCTTACTTAACTCTGCAGCATATATTTTCAGACATACTACAGGCTAATCCAGTGCATACTATGGGTTTTGCATGGAATTATTTTTTAAACAAATAGGAAGAGAATACTGCTTTATGTGGAATGACTTACATTGACTAAATTTTCCATCTAGTTGTCATGAAAACCTTCATCTTTCTCACACTGTGTAGACTATTAAGTGTTGAACTAAATATGCTTAAAAAAGATACTAACATTCGGAAAGACAACTTCCTTTAGAACTCTGAAAGAACCGTTGGATTATTATGCTTCAACAAACAACCTGTCATCCTTATGCTATTCCTTTGGATCACAAAATGGTGAGAAAAGCATTAAAACACCCTGTAATATCAGGGTTCAGGGATATTTTCTTTAATTGTCTGTTGCATCAGTGATCAGCTGCTTGAGTCCTACCTACATAATATGTGAGAGCTGTTGTCCTGCTGAAACTGAGACTCTTTGTTATGGAAAATACTGGAAAAACTGGACTGGATCACTGACGGAAGAACCAAGGGGCACTCAGAAGTTGAGGGTTTATTTTACACCGGCGGGCTCAGCACGGAGTATTTTCAAGTCTGATCCCTGAACAAAGGCAAGGGGAGCAATACATATCTTTCTGCTTCTGTATCTGTAACATTCCTACGGGCACAGCAGGCGAGCAGGCCACGGGGAGTGAGTTTAGGGAGTGAGGGCCTGGCAGAGCGGGAAGTGAAGCGGATGGGGAAGTTGAGGGAGTTTCTGTTGTCTTTACTGAGAAGAGCCGCAGAAGGGAGCCACCTGGGCTAGACTGCTGTCCTTGTAGTTTTTCCCTATCACCTCCAGGGACTGAATTTACCACATCTGTGGTGGACAATCTTCAGTGTAAAGAATTACAAACATCAAAATGGTCTCCTAAAACCAACTCCCATTATCTTTCATCCATTTTTCTTTCTTTTGCAGTTATAAGTTTGAAGCTTTTTCCAAATCACTTCCATTAAAATAATTACAACCAACTGGTGTTTGAACTAAGTCCTCTAGTTATTGGATTTAATAAAATAATTCCCAACAAATATTTTCATACAGATGTAAGGCCCAGAAAACAGGCCCTGCTCAGCCCCGGGATGGACGGCGACCCAAATACTCACAAGAGACCGGTCTTGATGCAAACAGCAAGAGGTTTATTGATTCCACCAGCGCGCTGGGGTCAAGACTCATAACTCACGCAGGAGCAGAGGAGTCTGACCTCGAGCAGAAATTACAGGAGGTTTTAAAGGAAAAAGGGACCATAACCAGGGGGAGGTGAGGGGGAAGTCTGCTGATGATTCGATAGCAAAAATATTTCAATTAGGGTCTCACAGGGCTTTATCTTCACAGTAGGGTCTCACAGGGCTTTATCTTCACAATCTATCAGTTTTGGGAAAGATTACCTAGGCACGGGTTTGCAAGCTATTGTGTCATTGTGTTCAGGCTGGTTTTTATGACTCAGGCCAAGGGTCACAGCCTACTTAAAATTTTCCTATTCTTTCAGGTGGTTTCGGGGAAACTGAAACTCAGGCCCTCTGATTTCTGAGGCTTTCTGGGGCCTGTCATGGCGTTAGTTTGGTCCTTTCACAGATAATTATAAATATTTTTTTCCATCCTGATATACTTTTTTAAGAGAGTTACTCCAGTTTGGTCTAGGTAAAAATTTAGAGAGCATGCATCTCATCCACCATTGCATATACTTGATTGGGAAATACTGAGTTCATAATCATGTATAGATAACAGTCACGTGATTTCTAAAACAGGCTTGGCAAAAAGAAAGTGTCTCCTAGGATAATATCACAATTTCTAAATCCAATAAGTGACCCTAATCTACCAACTTTTATTTGCTCAATACAGTCAGTCTGGTTTATTAAAGCCTCCTTCTCTTTCCCCATCACTTCATTTCCTAAATTTGAATAGGTAATGCACATGCCTAAAGAATGATCAAGGCATAGAACACTATTTATTGGCATATAGTTCCTTTTTGCTCATGAGGCATTCCCTTCAAAAGCCTGCCTAGAGTGACTTTTATTTTCCTCTAAATTTACCCAGTTTTCAAAATCAATTTAGCCAATATTTATTGACCCTCAACCAGGCGCCAAGTACTTTGCTGCAAGACAGAGGAACCCGGATGGATGAGAGGAGCATCAGTATCCAGGAAGGGCTCCGGACCCAGGAAGACAAGCATGCACACAGAAATTTCCCTGTAATGAGTTAAATTATATTATGTAGAGCTATAGATGGAATGCATCCCTCCCAAATCCAGATGTTGAAACCCAACCCCTAGTGTGATGGGGCATTTGGAGGCAGGACCTCTGGGAATTACTTAGGTCCTGAAGGTGGAGCGCTCATGAATGGGACAGTATCCTCATGAGAAGGACCCCGGAGAGCTCCCTGACCTCTTCTCCCATGCAAGGACACAGCTGGAAGACAGCCATCTGTGAGTCAGGCAGCAGTCTCTCCCCAGACATCATAACTGTCAGCACCCAGTCTTGGACTCCAAACCATCAAGAACTGTAAGAAATAAACTTTTGTGGTCACTAAGTCATCTAGTCTATGATACTCTATTACAGCAATTTGAACAGACATGAAGAGAAACCCACTCTAACACAGAGGAGAACCACTGAGACAATTTCAAAGGTTTTCCTTGGACTGATAAAGACAAAGATAATTCCTAAGATATAAGGAAGAATTCAACCAGGATCCACGGGCAGAGCAGTCAGGTAGAGAGAACACTGAGCTGAGAGTGTGTGGTGCGCAAGGCAGTGAGAGGGGTGGGGAGAACCGCATGCTGACCAGCATTTGAAGCATAAACCCAGGTAGGACAGAGCCAGAGGTAGATATGTACCAAGTCACACTGAACCTTGAATGACTTGTTCCAAAACTTGGATTAAGCTGGCATACTAATTATGGATCTAGTGATCCATTAATGAGCATTAAGCATATTGAAGATGGCAATCTATGTAGTCTTCTGGTGGGAATTGATATTGTTTCCTTAATTAGCTGGAAACAATACTTGAAGGTAAGGCCTTACTTATGACTTGTTTATCATAATGTCCAGCATGGGTCAGAAGACATTTAATAAAAAAATAATAAAGTAAAACATTGACCTGACCTTATATGATTAAATAATTTAATGTAGAAGTCATCTCATGCACCTTTCAAAGATTATGATCAGTCAACTCTTTTGCCCTCAGATTCTAATCATTTTATATTTGCTAAATCCTAATGACAAACATGTAATTCCTCAATGTAAAACATCAGCCACTTTAAAATCTTTTATGTGCAAACAATTCTGGATTCTACAACAGGGAAAGTTTTGATTTCTTCAGTACATCTGTGAGACAGTTTGACATCTGCTCTATTTATACTTTAAATTTTTTATTAAGTTATTATTGATATACACTCTTATGAAGGTTTCACATGAAAGACAATGTGCTGACTACTTTTACCCATATTATCAAGTCGACACCCACACCCCAATGCAGTCACTGTCCATCAGTGTAGTAAGATGCCACAGATTCAGTTGGCCTTCTCTGTGCTACAGTTTTCCCCGTGATCCCCCACACCATGTGTACTAAACATAATACCACTCAATCCCCTTCTCCCTCCCTCCCCAACTGCCTTCCCACACCGCTCCCCTTTGGTAACCACTAGTCCCTTCTTGGAGTCTGTGAGTCTGCTACTATTCTGTTCCTTCAATTTTACTGTGATGTTACATTCCACAAATGAGGGAAATCATTTGGTACTTGTCTTTCTCTGCCTGGCTTATTTCACTGAGCATAATATCCTACACCTCCATCCATGTTGTTGCAAATTGTAGGATTTGTTTCTTTCTTATGGCTGAATAGTATTCCATTGTGTATATGTACCGCTTCTTCTTTATCCATTCATCTACTGATGGACACTTAGGTTGCTTCCATATATCGGCTATCGTAAATAGTGCTGCGATAAACATACGGCTGCATATGTCTTTTTGAATCTGAGAAGTTGTTTTCTTTGGGTAAATTCCAAGGAGTGGGATTCCCGGGTCAAATGGTATTTGTATT
This sequence comes from Smutsia gigantea, assembly GCA_032199065.1. Lineage (NCBI taxonomy): Eukaryota > Metazoa > Chordata > Mammalia > Pholidota > Manidae > Smutsia > Smutsia gigantea. The sequence continues at coordinate 21,633 of JAVSCE010004942.1, read as the reverse complement.
TTCAGTTTTCTGAGGAACCTCCATATTACTTTCCACAATGGTTGAACTAGCTTACATTTCCACCAGCTGTGTAGGAGGGTTCCCCTTTCTCGGCATCCTCACCAGCATTTGTTGTTCTTAGTGTTTTGCATGCTGACCATCCATACTGGTGAGAGGTGATATCTCACTGTGGTTTTAATTTGCATTTCCCTGATGATTAGTGTTATGGAGCATCTTTTCATGTGTTAGTTGGCCATCTGAATTTCTTCCTTCGAGAATTGTCTCTTCATATCCTCTGCCCATTTTTAAATAAGGTTATTTGCTTTTTGGGTGTTGAGGTGGGTGTGTTCTTTATATGTATTGGAGGTTAACCCCTTGTCTGATATGTCATTTATAAATATATTCTCCCATACTGTAGGATGCCTTTTCGTTCTGTTGATGGTGTCCTTTGCCATACAGAAGCTTTTTAGTTTGATGTAGTCCCATGTGTTCATTTTTGCTTTTTTATCCCTTGCTCGAGGAGATGCTTAAGGAAGAAGTTGCTCATGCTTATGTTCAGGAGATTTTTGCCTATGTTTTCCTCTAAGAGCTTTATAGTTTCATGACTTACATTCAGGTCTTTGATCCATTTTGAGTTTACTTTTGTGTATGGGGTTAAACAATAAGCCAGTTTCGTTCTCTTGGATGTAGCTGTCCAGTTATGGCAACACCAGTTGTTGAAGATGGTGTCATTTCCCCATTGTATATCCATGGCTCCTTTATCATATATTAATTGACCATATATGGTTGGGTTTATATCAGGGCTCTCTAGTCTGTTCCATTGGTCCATGGGCCTGTTCTTTTGCCAGTACCAAATTGTCTTCATTACTGTGGCTTTGTAGTAGAGCTTGAAGTAGGAGAGTGTAATCCCCTCAGCTTTATTCTTCCTTCTCAGGATTGCTTTGGCTATTCAGGGACTTTTGTGGTTGCATATGAATTTCATAACAATTTGCTCTAGTTCATTGATGCATGCTGTTGATATTTTGACAGGAATTGCATAAAATCTGTAGATTGCTTTAGGGAGGATGGCCGTTTTGACAATATTAATTGTTTCTATCCATGAGCACAGGTTGTGTTTCCATTTATTGGTATCTTCTTTAATTTCTCTCATGAGTGTCTTGTAGTTTTCAGAGTATAGGTCTTACACTTCCTTTGTTAGGTTTATTCCTAGGTATTTTATTCCTTTTGATGCAATTGTGAATGCAGTTGTTTTCCTGATTTCTCTTTCTGTTAGCTCATCATTAGTGTATAGCAAAGCAACAGATTTCTGTGTGTTAATTTTGTATCCTCCAACGTTGCTGAATTCAGGTATTAGTGCTTGTGGTTTTGGAGTGGAGTCATCAGGGTTTTTTATGTACAATATCATTTCACCTGCAAATACTGACAATTTGACTTCTTCTTTACGAATCTGAATGCCTTGTATTTATTTGTTTTGTCTGATTGCCATGGCTAGGACCTCCAGTATTTTGTTGAATAACAGTGGCGAGAGTAGGCATCCCTGTCTTGTTCCCTATCTTAGATGAAAAGCTTTCAGCTTCTCACTGTTAAGTATGATGTTAGCTGTGGGTTTGTCATATATAGCCTTTATGATGTTGAGGTACTTGCCCTCTATACACATTTTGTTGAGAGTTTTTATCATAAATGGATGCTGAATTTCGTCAAATGCTTTTTCAGCATCTATGGAGATGATCATGTGGCTTTTGTTCTTTTTGTTGATGTGGTGGATGATGTTGATGGATTTTTGACTGTTGTACCATCCTTGCATCCCTGCATTGAATCCCACTTGATCATGGTGTATGATCCTCTTGATGTATTTTTTTCTTTTTTTTTATAATTTATTTTATTATCATTAATTTACAATTACATGTGCAATATTACGATTATTAAACTACCCCTTCATCAGGTCCCCCCCACCAACCCCATTACAGTCACTGTCCATCAGCGTAGTGAGATGCTATAGAATCACTACTTGTCTTCTCTGAGTTGTACTGCCCTACCCGTGCCCCCCCAACATTACATCTGCTAATTGTAATGCCCCTTTTTCCCTCTTATCCCTCCCTTCCCGCCCATTTTCCCCAGTCCCTTTCCCTTTGGTAACTATTAGTCCGTTGTTGGGTTCTGTGAGTCTGCTGCTGTTTTGTTCCTTCAGTATTTTTTCTTTGTTCTTATACTTCACATATGAGTGAAATCATTTGATACTTGTCTTTTTCGGGTTGGCTTATTTCACTGAGCATAATACCCTCTAGCTCCATCCATGTTGTTGCAAATGGTAGGATTTGTTTTCTTCTTATGGCTGAATAATATTCCATTGTGTATATGTACCACATCTTCTTTATCCATTCATCTACTGATGGACACTTAGGTTGCTTCCATTTCTTGGCTATTGTAAATAGTGCTGCAATAAACATAGGGGTGCATCTGTCCTTTTCAAATTGGGCTGCTGCATTCTTAGGGTAAATTCCTAGGAGTGGAATTCCTGGGTCAAATGGTATTTCTATTTTGAGTTTTTTTGAGGAACCTCCATACTGCTTTCCACAATGGTTGAACTAATTTGCAGTCCCACCAGCAGTGTAGGAGGGTTCCCCTTTCTCCACATCCTCACCAACATTTGTTGTTGTTTGTGTTTTGGATGTTGGCCATCCTCACTGGTGTGAGGTGATATCTCATTGTGGTTTTAATCTGCATTTCTCTGATGATTAGCGATGTGGAGCATCTTTTCATGTGCCTGTGGGCCATCTGAATTTCTTCTTTGGAGAAGTGTCTACTCATGTCCTCTGCCCATTTCTTAATTGGATTATTTGTTTCTGTTTGTTAAGGTGCATGAGTTCTTTATATATTTTGGATGTCAACCCTTTATCAGATACGTTTTTTATGAATATATTCTCCCATACTGTAGGATGTCTTTTTGTTCTACTGATGGTGTCCTTTGCTGTACAGAAGCTTTTCAGCTTGATATAGTCCCACTTGTTCATTTTTGCTTTTGTTTCCCTTGCCCGGGGAGATATGTTCATGAAGAAGTTGCTCATGTTTATGTCCAAGAGATTTTTGCCTATGTTTTTTTCTAAGAGTTTTATGGTTTCATGACTAACATTCAAGTCTTTGATCTACCTTGAGTTTACCTTTGTGTATGGGGCTAGACAGTAGTCCAGTTTCATTCTCTTATATGTAGCTGTCCAGTTTTGCCAACACCAGCTGCTGAAGAGGCTGTCATCTCCCCATTGTATATCCAAGGCACTTTTATCAAATATTAATTGTCTGTATATGTTTGCATTAATGTTTGGATTTTCTATTCTGTTCCACTGGTCTGTGGGTCTGTTTTTGTGCCAATACCAAATTGTCTTGATTACTGTGGCTTTGTAGTAGAGCTTGAAGTCAGGGAGTGTAATTCCCCCTGTTTTATTCCTCCTTCTCAGGATTGCTTTGGCTATTCGGGGTCTTTTGTGGTTCCATATGAATTTTAGAATTATTTGTTCCAGTTCATTGAAGAAAGCTGTTGGTAGTTTGATAGGGATTGCATTGAATCTGTAGATTGCTTTAGGTAGTATAGCCATTTTGACAATATTTATTCTTCCTAGCCAAGAGCATGGGATGCATTTCCATTTGTTAGTGTCCTCTTTAATTTCTCTTAGGAGTGTCTTGTAGTTTTCAGAGTACAGGTCTTTCACTTCCTTCGTTAGGTTTATTCCTAGGTATTTTATTCTTTTTGATGCAATTGTGAATGGAATTGTTTTTCTGATTTCTCTTTCTGTTAGTTCATCATTAGTGTATAGGAAAGCAACAGATTTCTGTGTGTTAATTTTGTATCCTGCAACTTTGCTGAATTCAGATATTAGTTCTAGTAGTTTTAGAATGGAATCTTTAGGGTTTTTTATGTACAGTATCATGTCATCTGCAAATAGTGACAATTTGACTTCTTCTTTACCAATCTGGATGCCTTGTATGTCTTTGTTTTGTCTGATTGCTGTGGCTAGGACCTCCAGTACTATGTTGAATAACAGTGGAGAGAGTGGGCATCCCTGTCTTGTTCCCGATCTTAGATGAAAAGCTTTCAGCGTCTCGCCGTTAAGTATGATGTTAGCTGTGGGTTTGTCATATATAGCCTTTATGATGTTGAGGTACTTGCCCTCTATACCCATTTTGTTGAGAGTTTTAATCAGGAATGGATGCTGAATTTTGTCAAATGCTTTTTCAGCATCTATGGAGATGATCATGTGGTTTTTGTTCTTCTTTTAGTTGATGTGGTGGATGATGTTGATGGATTTTCGAATGTTGTACCATCCTTGCATCCCTGGGATGAATCCCACTTGATCATGGTGTATGATCCTCTTGATGTATTTTTGAATTCGGTTTGCTAATATTTTGTGGAGTATTTTTGCATCTACGTTCATCAGGGATATTGGTCTGTAATTTTCTTTTTTGGTGAGGTCTTTTCCAGGTTTTGGTATTACAGTGATGCTGGCTTCATAGAATGAGTTTGGATGTATTCCCTCCCCTTCCATTTTTTGGAAAACTTTAAAGAGAATCGGTGTTATTTCTTCTCTATATGTCTGGTAGAATTCAGAGGTGAATCCATCAGGTCCAGGGGTTTTGTTCTTGGGTAGTTTTTTGATTACCAATTCGATTTCATCACTGGTGATTGGTCTGTTTAGTTTTTCTGTTTCTTGCTTGGTCAGTCTTGGAAGGTTGTATTTTTCTAAGAAGTTGTCCATTTCTTCTATGTTTTCCAGCTTGTTAGCATATAGATTCTCATAATATTCTCTTATGATTCTTTGTATTTCTGTGGGGTCCGTCGTGATTTTTCCTTTCTCATTTCTAATTGTGTTTATGTGTGTAGATTCTCTTTTTCTCTTAATGAGTCTGGCTAGGGGTTTATCTATTTTGTTTATTTTTTCAAAGAACCAGCTCTAGGTTTTATTGATTTTTTCTATTGTTTTATTCTTCTCAATTTTATTTATTTCTTCTCTGATCTTTATTATGTCCCTCCTTCTCGTGACTTTGGGCCTCATTTGTTCTTCTTTTTCCAATTTCAGTGATTGTGTCTTTAGACTATTCATTTGGGAATGTTCTTCTTTCCTTAAATAGGCCTGGATTGCAATGTACTTTCCTCTTAGAACTGCCTTTGCTGCATCCCACAGAAGTTGGGGCTTTGTGTTGTTGTTGTCATTAGTCTCCATATATTCTTTGATTTCTGTTTTGATTTGGGCATTAACCCATTGATTAATTAGGAGAGTGTTGTTAAGTCTCCATGTATTTGTGAGCCTTTTTGATTTCTTTCTAAAATTTATTTCTACTTTTATACCTTGGTGATCTGAGAAGTTGGTTGGTAGGATTTCAATATTTTTGAAATTACTGAGGTTCTTTTTGTGGCCTAGTATGTGGTCTATTCTGGAAAATGTTCCATGTGCACTTGAGAAGAATGTGTATCCTGTTGCTTTTGGGTGTAGGGTTCTGTAGATGTCTGTTAGGTCCATCTGTTCTAGTGTGTTGTTCAGTGCCTCTGTGTCTTTACTTATTTTCTGTCTGCTTGATCTGTCCTCTGGTGTGAGTGGTGTGTTCAGGTCTCCTAAGATGAATGCATTGCTGTCTATTTCCTTCTTTAATTCTGTTAGTATTTGTCTCACATATGCTGGCGCTCCTGTGTTGGGTGCATATATATTTATAAGGGTTATATCTTCTTGTTGGATTGACCCCTTTATCATTATGTAATGTCCTTCTTTATCTCTTGCTACTTTCTTCGTTTTGAAGTCTATTTTGTCTGATACAAGTACTGCAACACCTGCTTTTTTCTCTTTGTTGTTTGCATGAAATATCTTTTTCCATCCCTTCACTTTTAGTCTGTGTATATCTTTGGATTTGAGGTGAGTTTCTTGTAGGCAGCATATAGATGGGTCTTGCTTTTTTATCCATTCTGTTACTCTGTGTCTTTTGATTGGTGCATTCAGTCCATTTACATTTAGGGTGATTATTGATAGGTATGTTCTTATTGCCATTGCTGGCTTTAGATTCGTGGTTACCAAGGGTTCAAGGGTTGCTTCTTTACTATCTAACAATCTAACTTAACTTTCTTGTTAAGTTATTGTAAACACAGTCTGCTGTTTCTTTCTTTCTCTCCCTTCTTATTCCTCCTCCTCCATTCTTTCTATAATAGGTGTTTTATTCTTTGCCTTTAGTTGGTATTTGGATGGTCTGCTTTCTTTGCTATGATTTTTTTTTTCCCTCTGGTGACATCTTTTTAGCCTTAGGTGTGCTTCCATCTAGAGCAGTCCATTTAAGATATCCTGTAGTGGTGGTTTATGAGAGGCAAACTCTCTTAACTTCCGTTTATCTGGAAATTATTTAATCCCTCCATCATATTTAAATGATAATCGTGCTGGATACAATATTCTTGTTTCGAGGCCCTTCTGTTTCATAACGTTAAATATATCATGCCATTCTCTTCTGGCCTGTAAGGTTTCTGTTGAGAAGTCTGATGATAGTCTGATGAGTTTTCCTTTGTAGGTGATCTTTTTTCTCTCTCTAGCTGCCTTTAATACCCTGTCTTTATCTTTGATCTTTGCCATCTTAATTATTATGTGTCTTGGTGTTTTCTTCCTTGGGTCCCTTGTGTTGGGAGATCTGTGGGCTTCGGTGGACTGCGAGACTATTTCCTTCCCCAGCGAGGGAAAGTTTTCAGCAATTATTTCTTCAAAGACACTTTCTATCCCTTTTTCTCTCTCTTCTTCCTCTGGTACTCCTATAATGCGAATATTGTTCCGTTTGGATTGGTCACACAGTTCTCTTAATATTCTTTCATTCCTAGAAATCCTTTTATCTCTCTCTGCCTCAGCTGCTCTGTACTCCTGTTCTCTGTTTTCTATTCCATTAACAGTCTCTTGTATCTCATCCATTCTGCTGCTAAGCCCGTTGATCACTTGTCTGATTTCTGTATTGTCTTTCCTCAGTTCCCTCACTTCCTCCCTTAGCTCTTGCACATTTCTCTGTAGGTTCATCAGCATGGTTATGACTTTTATTCTGAATTCTTTTTCAGGGAGGCTGTGCATTTCCATCCCTTCAGACTCCCTCTCTGGGGTTGTCTGGTTGATTTTGGTCTAAACCATATTCCTCTGTCTTTTCATGGCTGTATAATTGGTCACTGATAGTTGCCACGTATGTCAGCTGGGCTCTTTAAGACTTTAAAAAGAGAAGAAAAAAAAAGAAAAAAAAAGAAAAAAAAAGAAAGAAGGAAAGAAAAAAAGAAAGAAAAGAAAAAACAAAAACAAAACAAAAAACAAAACAAAACAAAAAAAACAAAAAAAATGCCCACTGGACGTAGATTCTGTGGGAATGCTCTAGGTGGCGCCATTGCCCCACTATTCCACAGCTGTGACTGTGCCGCTCCGCAGGGCCCTTTATCGCTCGGGCAGTGGTGGGAACGAATAGGAGGCTGTTGATCTCAGTGAGAAGTGTTAAGTATGGCTACGCTTCCTCAGTCGCCAGCTAAGGCATCTGAAACTCCCCAGGACTCCCAGCCTGCTGGGCTGAGTGTGCTGGGGCGATCCGGCTCCTCCGCTGGGCTCCTGTCTCTTTAAGACCACTCAAGAAAGCGCGCGCTTTTTTTTTTTCCTTCCCGGGAGCCGGCTGCAAGCACCCTGGCGCGTTCACCACTTAGATCCTGCCGCTCTGTCTCTCCAATCTCTGCTGCACTGTGCAATGTGGTTCAGCGCTCCCCGCGCAGATCACCGGGGCTGGCCACTTCGCGGGGTGCACTTCCACTCCCTCCCGGCTCGCAATCCTCTCCTCCCGCCTGTGCGCTGGTGTGGGGGAGGGCTCGGGTCCCGCCGGGTCATGGCTCCGCATCCCACCCGCCTCTTGGGGTGCCGAGTGCTCTCGGGTGCAGCTGCATGCTGTGCGCTTTCCTGTGTATTCTCGTCTCCTTTTTAGGAATAGACGTATTTTCTGTGTTTTCGCAGATAAATATTGTGTTGGGAGGAGATCTCTGCTGCCCTGCTCACACCGCCATCCTCCCGGAAGTCCTCTTGATGTATTTTTGAATTCCGTTTGCTACTATTTTGTTGAGTATTTTTGCATCTATGTTCATCAGGGATATTGGTCTGTAATTTTATTTTTTGGTGAGGTATTTGCCTGGTTTTGTTATTAGAGTGATGCTGGCCTCACAGAATGATTTCGGAAGTATTCCCTCCTCTTCTATTTTTTGTAGATCTTTGAGGAGAATGAGTATTATTGCTTCTCTATATGTCTGGTAAAATTCAGATGTGAACCCATCTGGCCCGGGGGTTTTGTTCTTGGGTAGTTTTTTGATTACCGATTCAACTTCATTGCTGGTGATTGGTCTGTTTAGTTTCTCTGTTTCGTGCTTTGTCAGATTTGGAAGTTTGTATTTTAAGCTATTATAAACACAGCCTGATGGTTGTTTATTTCTTTCTCTTCTTCTTATTCCTCCTCAATTCTTTATATACTAGGTGTTTTAATTTATTCTGTAATCTTTTACAAATCCTTTGACTGTTTTTGTGGATAGTTGATTTTACTTTTTGCCTTTAGGTAGTACTTGGACGGTCTTTCTTTGCTATGATTTTATTTTCTCTGGTGACATCTTTTTAGCCTTAGGAGTGCTTCCATCTAGAGCAGTCCCTTTTAGATATCCTGTAGAGGAGGTTTGTGGGAAGCAAATTCCTTCAACTTTCACTTGTCTGGGAATTGTTTAATCCCTCCCTCAAATTTGAATGATAATCGTGGTGGATACAGTATTCATGGTTCAAGCCCTTCTGTTTCATTATGTTAAATGTATCATGCCATTCTCTTCTGGCCTGTACGGTTTCTGTTGAGAAATCTGATGATAGTCTGATGGGATTTCCTCTGTAGGTGATCTTTTTTTCTCTCTCTAGTTGACTTTAATACTCTGTCCTTATCTTTGATCTTTGCCATTTTAATTATTATGTGTCTTGGTGTTTTCTTCCTTGGGTCCCTTGTGTTGGGATGTCTGTGAGCTTCCGTGGACTGTGGGACTATTTCCTACTCAACTTGGGGATGTTTTCAGCAATTATTTCTTCAAAGACACTTCCTATCCTTTTTTCTCTCTCTTCTTCTTCTGGTACGCCTATAATGCGAATATTGTTCTGTTTGCATTGTTCACACAGTTCTCTTAATATTCTTTCATTCCTAGAGATCCTTTTATCTCTCTCTGCCTCAGCTTCTTTGTATTCCTGTTCTCTTATTCCTATTCCATTAACTGTCTCTTGCACCACATCCAGTCTACTCTTGAGTCCATCAATCGATTGTTTCATTTCTGTGTCTCTCCTGACTTCCTCTCTTAGCTCTGTAGGGCCATCAGCATGGTTATGACATTTATTCTGATTTCTTTTTCAGGAAGATTGTGTAATTCTATCCCATCAGGCCATCTCTCTGGAGTTGTATGTGTGAACCTTGTCTGGACCATATTCCTCTGTCTTTCATGGCGATAGAAGTGGTCGCTGGTAGGTGCCACGTGTATTAGCTGGGAGAACAAAGTCCCTTCCTGCTTGTTGTCCTCCTTGCTCTTCTCTGGGGCCTGAGCTGGTTTTCTGCACACTCAGAGGCAGTCTCTGGGATAATCCCCTGAGCTGCCTGTGTGCAGGGCCTCCTCAGACTAGCCTATAGCAGTGCAGGGGTTTGAAGTTTTGCTGGGTGCCTTCTGGTCCCCTTTGTGCCTTCCTGCCCTTTTTCTGTGTTCTGGGGCCCTTCCCGCTTAGCTGCATGCCATCTGGGAGTAGATTCTGTGAGTTTGATGTGGGCTGTGCCACTCCTCTGCTGTTCCACAGCTGTGGCAGCTCCGCCTGCAGTGCTTCATGAGGCGCTGAGTTCTCACAGATGTAGCTGTAGCCTGGCTGTTGTACTGTACCTTCTTGTCTCTCTTTAAGGAATAGTTGCATTTGTTGTATTTTCACAAATATATATGGTTTTGGGAGGAGATTTCCACTCCCCTGTCACGCCACCATCTTCCCAGAAGTCCGTCATCTAAGAGTTCTGTGGTTTCATGACTTACATTCAGGTCTTTGATCCATTCTGAGTTTACTTTTGTGTATGGAGCTAAAACAGTAATTCAGTTTCATTCTCTTACATGTAGCTGTCCAGTTTTGCCAACACCAGCTGTTGAAGGGGCTGTCATTTCCCCATTTTACATCCATGGTTCCTTTATCGTATACTAATTGAACATATATGCTTTGGTTTATATCTGAACTCTCTATTCTGTTCCACTGGCCTATGGGTCTGTTCTTGTGCCAGTACTAAGTTGTCTTGATTACTGTGGCTTTGTAGTAGAGCCAAGTTGGGAAGTGAGATTCCCCCCTGCTTTATTCTTCCTTCTCAGGATTGTTAGGTTTATTCCTAGGTATTTTCTGCTTGTTGATGTAGTTGTGAGTGGAATTGTTTTCCTGATTTCTCTTTCTGCTAGTTCATCATTAGTGTATAGGAATGCAACAGATTTCTGGGTATTAATTTTGTATCCTGCAACTTTGCTGAATTCAGATAGTAGTTCTAGTAGTTTTGAGTGGATTCTTTAGTTTTTTTTATGTACAATATCATGTCATCTGCAGACAGTGAAAGTTTGACTTCTTCCTTGCCAATCTGGATGCCTTTTACTTCTTTGTGTTGTCTGATTGCCAGGGCAAGGACCTTCAGTACTATGTTGAATATGTACTTTTAAAAGGATGTCTCTGTCTCACCGCTCACGCCACCATCGTTTAATCTAATCCCTAGTAAAGAAATAATTTGAAATTTTGGATAAACTTATGTATGAACTACTGTGCTGTAATATGTTAAAGAATATTAATGAAGTAGCCTGATATGTACTGAGATACAAATGATACACAGAAGCCTGTAATTCTAAGGAAACAGTATGATCCTACGTTAAAACCAAAAAAAATACAAATCTATAAATATATTTGTGCATGCAATTTTTTAAGGAGATACAGATACTTTAAGTCAAAGGCTTGTGCCATGTTCCCCTCGTTTTCTAGTAATTACCTTTATAAGCCATGGCATCATTCATATGAAGCATCTTTAATTATAAAATATTTTTCAAAAGTTTTCAAATTAAATATATTACATGCTATTTACAGCACCCACCTATAGGCCATGATTACCTAATATATAAAAATATTTTAGCCAAAGCTTATATATAAAGAAAGTGCAGAACTTTTAAAATCTGACATTTAATGTCTTCTTCAGCATGCTGAGGGAGAGTTGAACTGCTCACTGATTTCATTAATCCCTGCTCTGAGTCTGGAGACAAAAGGACCAACTTCACTGCAATTCATTTAGACTCTTTCCTTCAGATCAGCACCTGCAAAGTATTTCATGTAAAAATATAATCTATTGAAAAAGTCTTAAGAATTCTAAATTGGCATACATAAAATAAGACAGCTTCGTAACACGTAAAGCAAAAACTGACAGAACCTAGAGGACAAACTGATGCATATACAATCATAGTGGATTTTAACAGGCCTCTCACAGTAACCAATGAAGCAAGCAGGCAAGTGCATCCCTATCAAGAAACAGGAAGTAGGAAAAAGGTAATCCCAAAGTAGAAGAACAATACGAATTGAAGCAAAACTTTTAAAAATAGAAAACAATTGTGTAAGAGAGAAAAAGAAGTTGACTCTCTGAAACAAATAATGTAAATGACAGACCTTTCAGCAAAACTGATCATGGAAAATCTGTGGACAAAAATCCCAATATCAAGAATGAAAAGGAGGGTAATACTGAGGACCTTAAAGACATTAAAACAATAAGACAATATTACTAACAATCTTGGCCCAAATTTGAAAAAGGCACCTGAAAATGGAAACATTTCTGGAAAAAAACTTATTAAAACTGACAAAAAGAAACTCTGAAAACACAAGATTGAAGAAATTGAATATGTAATCTAAACTTTCCTACAAAGAAAACTGGGTGTCCATATGCCTCAAGAGTATATTCTTCCAAACACATAATGAAAATACTTAACATTAAACTTAGAAACAAACACTCCTGAAAAGGAGGAATAAAACAGGGGGAATGACGCTCCCTGACTTCAAGCTCTACTACAAAGCCACAGTAATCAAGACAATTTGGTATTGGCACAAAAACAGAACCACAGACCAGTGGAATAGAATAGAAAATCCAAACATCAACCCAAACACATACAGTCAATTAGTATTTGATAATGGAGCCTTGGATATACATTGGGGAGATGACGGCCTCTTCAGCAGCTGGTGTTGGAAAAACTGGACAGCTGCATGTAAAAGAATGAAACTGGACTACCGTCTAACCCCATACACAAAGGTAAACTCAAGGTAGATCAAAGACCTGAATGTAAGTCATGAAACCATAAAACCCTTAGAAAAAAATATAGGCAAAAAGCTCTTGGACGTAAACATGAGCGACATCTTCATGAACATATCTCCCCGGGCAAGGGAAACAAAAGCAAAAATGAACAAGTGGGACTATATCAAGCTGAAAAGCTTCTGTACAGCAAAGGACACCATCAGTAGAACAAAAAGACTTCGTACAGTTTGGGAGAATATATTCATAAATGATGTATCCAATAAGGGGTTGACTTCCAAAATATATAAAGAACTCACACACCTCAACAAACAAAGAGCAAATAATCCAATTAAGAAATGGGAAGAGGACATGAATAGACACTTCTCCAAAGAAGAAATTGAGATGGCCAACAGGCACATGAAAAGATGCTCCACATCGCTAATCATCAGAGAAATGCAGATTAAAACCACAATGAGATACCACCTCACACCAGTGAGGATAGGCCAACATCCAAAACACAAACAACAACAAATGTTGGCGAGGATGTGGAGAAAAGGGAACCCTCCTACACTGCTGGTGGGACTGCAAATTAGTTCAACCATTGTGGAAAGCAGTATGGAGGTTCCTCAAAAAACTCAAAATAGAAATACCATTTGACCCAGGAATTCCACTCCTAGGAATTTACCCTAAGAATGCAGCAGCCCAATTTGAAAAGGACAGATGCACCCCTATGTTTATTGCAGCACTATTTACAATAGCCAAGAAATGGAAGCAACCTAAGTGTCCATCAGTAGATGAATGGATAAAGAAGATGTGGTACATATACACAATGGAATATTATTCAGCCATAAGAAGAAAACAAATCCTACCATTTGCAACAACATGGATGGAGCTAGAGGGTATTATGCTCAGTGAAATAAGCCAAGCCGAAAAAGACAAGTATCAAATGATTTCACTCATATGTGGAGTATAAGAACAAAGAAAAAATACTGAAGGAACAAAACAGCAGCAGACTCACAGAACTCAAGAACGGACTAATAGTTACCAAAGGGAAAGGGACTGGGGAAAATGGGCGGGAAGGGTGGGATAAGAGGGAAAAAGGGGCATTACGATTAGCAGATGTAATGTTGGGGGGGCACGGGGAGGGCAGTACAACTCAGAGAAGACAAGTAGTGATTCTATAGCATCTCACTACGCTGATGGACAGTGACTGTAATGGGGTTGGTGGGAGGGACCTGATGAAGGGGTAGTTTAATAACCGTAATATTGCACATGTAATTGTAGATTAATGATAATAAAATAAATTATATTAATAAAAATAATTCCAAAACCTCAAAAAAAAAAAAGTTAAAGGAAAGAACTATCTTGCAACCAACAATGCCAAAAAATGAAAAAATGTAAGATACAAGATTAGTTACCAGAAAAATGGAGGCAAGATCAAGAGCGCTCTGTGAAAAACAATAGGGATTCAGAAAGACATAAGGAACTAGGAAAGCAAACCAATAATCAAAAAATGATTTTTAAAAAAGGGCTTTTATTGTGATAAAGAATGAACTGAAATTTTAGATGATGTGTGCCCAATTAATTGAAAGCAGGATTTAAGAAACAGTGGCTCACATTGGAAAGATTTCAGAGTTTGAAGAGAAAAATTGTTTATGTTCTGTGCAGTATAATAAATTGGTTGATGTTATTTCAAAGGAGGAAAATCAGACCACTGTTGAATTCCTTATCTGTAACACTGTAAACTACAATGTCTGCAGATTGTTAGAAAATAAATGTTCATGCCATAAGAATCTTAAAAAAATAAAAATAAATAAATAAAGGAATGTTAAGTATGTCAGGGGGAGCAGATTGTAAATCCTGAAGTCCAAGGACTTCCGTCCACCCCAGGGGGTGGCACCCTGGCTGTGAATGGCCAGGTCATAAATATTTGGGGTTTTGCAGGTAACATACAGACTTTGCATTTTCTTCTTTGTTTTGCGGTTTGTTTGTTTTGTCATTTGTCTTTTTTACAACCTTCAAAAATGTAAAATGCATTCTGAGCTTGAGGTCCAAACGAAATTGTGAGAGGAGAATTAGGCTCTGGTTTTCTAGTTTGCTGATCTCTGGTCTAGTTAATGTTGCTAGAAGAAGGCAAGATTGGATAAAATGCACAGAAATTTGGAAATAAGCAATGATTGACTAAATGCCCGTCACTGCTTAAAAACAAACACTTTTTTTCTTTATATTTGTTAACTTTTTAGAATAGTTCATTATATAGGTCAAAGCTTTATACCACTACTAAAATGATATGTTAGTTTAAATAATAATACTACAGTTTGACTTGATTTCTTTATTATTCCAGTAAGGCAACAGTGTTTAGGTGAATTGTCTAGATTTTAAGATTTCAAGAAAGAAAATATGTAACTTCTACTCTCATTTTGTTTCTATTTTAATGAAACCCAAAATCAGAATAATACATTATCATTACATTAGTTTGAAAAGCATTATAGAATTTTAGTACTAAATCTATTTAATTTATCTTTCATGACCTTTAATGGGCATTAAATTGGTGTGAATATATGTAGGATAAACTCTGTATTCTGCTTCTTGCACTTGGGTTTCACAGTGTGCTCTCACACTACATTAGGTATGTCATTTAGATAAAACTTCAGATCATTGTTTCCTGTCATAGAACAAAGTCAATTTTCTTTGTATAAATATGCATTTTATGATCCCTTTAGACTATTCTTGATAACTTTTACTAAAATATCTTTAAAATTTTATAATTTATACATAACTGTACTGAAATTGACATGAATGGACAGGAAGGAAATATGAAGAGGAGAACCCCAGACACAAGAAAAATCACAATGAACACAGTGCTTGAACCATGGTATAGCTCAGAAATCTATCCAGTAGCATGCTTTCATGTCCTGATATATAATTTGCCAACATAATAATATATTTTTAAGTAAATAAATACCTCAAATTAGTATACTAAACTAATACAGTTATTCCTCAAGATGGCATGTTCCATGGTTCTTTGCAGAGCAAATATAAGCTATTACAATAACTTCTGTTAAAAAATTCCATGGATCAATATGTATTCCTTTACTCAGTGTTGTAAATCTCTACTAGGTCAACTGAGGAAAGCTAGTACTGTTTCCAATTCCATATTTCTAGATCACCATGGGCCACAAGAGGCATTCTGTGTGGGACTTGAGAAGTCGACAGTGAAGCAGCAGCCAAGTTCATTTTAGGCCCAGAAGGGCAGTGCGGAGCGAGGGGCTGTGAGTTCACACACATTGCTGCAGATTGGCTGATGAATCTCATAGGCCTGGGACAGCAGCCAGGCCAACAGCTCCTGTTGCTACCGCCACTTCGCTTTCTGCAACTCTTGGGCCCCAGCTTCTCCAGTGCATCACCTTCACCGTCCGAACTAGAGACTGTGAGAGACCAGTGTAGATTCTAGTTGGTCGGCATGAGTTCTGGCCTGCCCTTGCCTTCCTCCACTGTCTGCAACTTTCCTTCTGACACAGAGCCCCGCCCTTCAGGCACAGCATCAAATGCAAGGCAACAGGTGTACATACACTGTAAACAGTACCTACAGTTGCAAATTCAAATCTTCTGTATAAATTCCATACTCCCTACCATTCCTAGTGGTTCTACTTCTACAACTGAGTTCTGCATGATAAACTTACTATCTTGAATATAAATTGCTGTTGTTCTCAGTTATTCAGCAGCATTTAAATTTGCCACATAATCTTGTGAGACATAGTTTTGCTTTAAGATGTTTTTATTTGGCTTTACATCTTATGCTGAAGAGCAAAGTAATGAATAGTTCACTAGTCAGTGGGTGAGTTTTTCAAAGCATAAACATTTTTTAAGTAAAATGCAATGGATTTTGCCTTTCAAAATGTAAAATGTACAGTGGAGAGTCTAAGATGCTTTTTTAAATATTTTATTGTATTAAGTGTGAAGTAAGAGAGTCAGAAAAGTACCTTTCCGGAGCAATGTGATTATCACAGATTCTATGAAGAAACAGCCTGAACATGTATCCCTGATTCCTTCTCATAGTGTCTCCTTCTCTGAAATAATTATAAGCTCCTTTTTTAGCTTCAATAATATGTGAAAGTCCTCTTTTGTTCTGGTAAATTCCAAGGGATGGCACTCATTCTCTATAGTACAATGAAAAAACTGGAAAGCCACCAACCAAAAGGTTTGCCATTGCTCCATATCACAAAGTGGGATTTTCATATTTCATGCAAATTGAGGAGATATTTCTGTACTATCCACTTGGATAATCTGTGGAGGCAACCCTCAGTCCTGCTGTGATTAAGATTCAAAAGATACAGGCACTGACAGACTAAATTGTTCAGTCCATGAGAAGGGAAGCAGATAGCATCTTATGTCCAGAGAACGTTGCTGCCAAGGGGCTTCTTTCAGTGCGTCTCAGCTCAGAGGAAGCCATGTCCTGGCTCCTATAATGTTGCACTCCCAAAAGATATACTTCTCTCTATTTGCTTATTTACCATTGTCTTAGAGACTCTCATGGACTGATCTACCATTATAGGAACTAAAAAAGAAGAAGAAGTAGAAAATGCTATAACTTCTTCAAAACAAATCAGTACTATGACAGAACAAGACCATGCTGAAAAATACTGAAATAACGCAAAACAGAGGAGATGAGAACGTTCATGAAAAATAGTGACAATCCTCAAGGATTTGCTACTGAAGCCTTAAAAAAAATACTTGCTTGACATGAAACCTGATTTCCCATATTAAAAAAAAAAATTCACCATATTTAACAGGTTGCTAAATACTGAGAAATAAGATAAAGATGTGAAGAGGAATAATCATGAGAGAAGCAGCATGAAAAAATTAACATGGAGATAAGGCTCCCAAAGGAAAACAATACACAAAACAAAGAAACATGTAGTCTGGTGATAGAAAGGAGGTAAGTTAAAGACATTGCGACCAAAGGCTGGGACTCCAGGCTGCCTGGCGCTGCTACTTGTCAGCTGTGTAAACTTCAGGTTATGCCTCAGTTACTTCACCTCTAAAATTGGATGACTCACATCAATGGTACTTACTTTCTGGGCTGTTTACTCTTCAATCATTAGGTTAGGTTTAAGTGTGTTATTATTTGAGAAATACGTAAAACAATACTGGGCCCTGAATTTGGACAGCAGAGAGTGGGTGATTGTAATTATTATTAAGCCATATTTAAAAGCTAATGAGATATTATTATAAATGTATGTCATTAAACTGAAATCTTAGGTGAAGCTGAAAATTTCCAAGAAAATAAAAAAGAAATTACAAAAACTAACTTGAGAAGTAAGAGAATGCTTAAACAGTCCAAGTAAAAATATAAATAAATTACAGTAAGGTGCTCTTTACTTTGATATTGTGGTAATCAGTTATTAATTAGGAAATTCACAAAATTGAATTATAGGCCTAGCAGGAAAATGAAAAGTTCATGACTCACCAAGTGATGTAAAGAGGATTAAAGAGATATTTATCCACCCAAGATTCAATCAAAAAACCGGGAGAACACATCAGGAGGTATGTAATCTGACGGGCAGTTCATTTAGATAGTCAAGGGCTGACTGAGAGAGAACCTTACAGGATGACGGAAAACACTTGGGTGCACCGCTCCTACTTAGAGGGATAATAGAGTCAATAAAATATACATATTATGGATTTTCACATCATGGATCAGTAGACTATAACAGTCGCTATTAATAGAAGGAACTGGAGATGTAAATTATTTATGCTTCCCCAGGATAAGATAAACAAGCGCACTCCACCTTGTCTTTCCCACTGAAGGTGACTATAAAATCTGGACAGAATGCACACATCAGCTGTTTGAAGATTCTGAAAAATTAATAACAGCAAGCAGTTTGGAGAAAAAGAGCAGAATCCTAATGCCACAAAACCAGCAGTAGCTTTACCATTTTCCCCTAACTGATTTTCCCTAGCTAAAATGCAAAAACAGCCTGAAATCCCAAAGTGGGCATAAACATGGATAGAGAGGCTCCGGGAGAAGCCTGCTAGTCCTGATGAAATGGTAGGTAGGCTAGGAAGAGAAGACAGGACTACCACAATCCCGTTTTTTATCCTCTTTGTCATCTCTCATTCCCCGGCCAGCGATCAGTCTCATGGCAATGTTGGCAGAGGCTTCAGTGCAGTGGAAGTGGACAGGAACCAGACTCTGAGGGAGAAGAGCCTTCTGTGACAAGTGGTCCACTGATCCCATGACAGTGCGGTAGATCCCTGTATGCTTTTTTCTTTCTTTCTGTATCTCACTACTTAGTCTTAAATGCAGGCTATGCTGCATACACATGCATCAAAATGGGCTAATTAAGATTCACCTTTCAGGCTGAAAGCACAGAAGGGAGCTGGAGGTAGCAGGAAACCACAGAGAGCATGGGTTTTGTAATACAATTCTGTAATTTGATTTTTAAATCTTGGAGGTCATCTCCAAGCTATGCGTATATGAATCAGACTCTACCCAGCAAGCTGAAGATTTTGGGAACTAAACTGATAGAGACTACTAGTTAGGTATCACAGTCATTGCACAGTAGACACCAGGCACAGATCCAAGTAGCACTGCAGAGTCTTGAAAAGTGAACTAATACTGAACTTACAATCTACAGGAGTTGGGTTGAAATTTGCAGCCTGAAGCTAACCAGGTCAATTACATGATCAAAGAAAAAATATTAACATTTTCCATATGATTTAAACAAGATCAGAGATCTCATAATATAATTTCCAACAGTCCAGTATATTGTTCAAAATTATTCGGTATATAAAAATCCAGGAATCTCTCAATTGGTATGGGACCAGACAATCCAGAAAGAAAGATGCTAAGATTAACTAACAAAGATAGTAAAGTTGCTCTCAAAAAATGTTTCAATAAGCAATTGTGAACAGTCTTCATTGTTCACAGATTGGAAAAAATAAACAGGAATCTCTGGAAATATAACAAAAGAATTAAAACACGTGTCTACCAATTCCAAAGAGAGGTGAAAAGCTCCCACAGTATTTCAAGAAATACTACATGAAAACTTCCTAAGAGTTGGAAAAACATACACCAAGAACCTCAATGACCACAAAAGACTTGAAACAAGGTAAACAAAATAAAACAAAATGCCCAGTCATATCACAATCAGTTTGAATAGGAGGAAAATAATCTTGAAAATGGACAGAGAAACTTGAAATATTACTTATAGGAGAATAATGATTCAACTGACTAGAACTTTCATCAGAATTCATGCAGGCCATGAGGAAGGGGAAAATTATTAATGTACAGAAAAAACGAATTATTATGCAGAATTATATATTCAGTGGAAATAACCTTTGGGAAGGAAGGTGCAATAAAAACATTCTCACTTGAAGGAAAACTAAAAGAATCTGTTGAAGACCTGCTGTAAACAAAATTGCTAAATCATTGTTGAGAAAGAAGCTTCATGAAGCAGTAAAAGAAAAGCAACAGAAATGGCAACGATCTGGGTGGGTAGAATAGGAGAGACTATTTTATTCTAGACATCTTTAAATTGTTTGTTGCAATTAAAATTTATAACTAATGTAGTTTTTATATATAAATATAAAAGTAGCTAAATATATAAGTAATTATAATATAAAAAAAGATTAAAGTGATCTATACCATGGTATATTTTCTAAATTTCATTTTAAATAATAAAATATTGATTTTAAGTAGACTATGAAAAGTTTATTGTATATTGTGGTATCTGAAGGAAGCAATAAAAATTATGCAAAAGGATGTAGCCAAAAATTAATAAAATGGAATAGTAAAATATGTCAAATAGCCAAAAAAGAAAGCAGGAAAGAGTAATATCGGAACAAAACATAGAAGAAATAAACAAAAGACAAATAATAAAAGAGATCTAAACACTTCGTATATTTTGACGTTTATCCATGCTGCAGCATGTGTCAGTACCTCATCCATTTTTGTTTGAATAACATTCCGTTGTATGTGGAAGTTTTCTAAAAGAATCCAAAACTTGTTTATTCATTTACCTGCTGACGGACCTTTGGGGTGTTCCCACTTAGAGGACATGTCCAGGCTATGAGCAGGCAAAGACATGCACTTGCTTGAGTAGCTGTCTTTAATTCTTTTTGGTATATACCTAAAAGTGTGATTGTAGGGTAATAATTCCATATTCAATTTTTTGAGGAACTGCCAAATTGTTTTCCACTGCAGCTCACCCATTTGACATTCTCCCAAGCAATGTCAAATGAAGGTTTCTCCATTGCCTTACCAACACTTCCCATTATCATGTTTCATGAATCTGATTTTACTATAGCCATCCTAGTGGTGTGAAGTGTTCCGTGTGGCTTTGATTCATATTTCCCTAATTACAAATGATGTTGAACATGTTTTCACGTGCTTTTTGATCATTTTATGTTATTTGGAGAAATAGCTATTCAAGCACTTTGCCCATGTTTTTATTGGGTCTCTTTTGTTGTTGTTGAGTTTTTAAAATTCTTTACAGACAGTATGAGTAGCAAAAGAGAAATGACTGCAATTTATTGTAAAATGTTGAATTTACAAAAATCCTGAGTGTGTGGTAATACACAAAATAGCAAAGTGAGAGGTAAATTAAGGAAATAAGAAAAGGAAGGGAGGGAGAAGGAAGAAGAAGAGAGGGTGGGAGGAAGGGAGGAAGCTGAAAGAAAGCTCATTTGCTGCTACTATGGATTGTTATGCCAACTCCACCCTGAGAGGAAGATAATTAAAGGAAAGGGATTAGATATTTACATTTTTTATAGGATAAACTTTAGTTTATCACCCGTTCCTGAAAGGACAATTTTCTTCACAGGACAAAGCAAGCTAATAAATGAACAATGACTGAGTGGTATAATTAGAAAATAATAACGCTCCCCCAAGATGTGAACCTGTTTGTATTAAGAATCCAGGGAAAAAAAGCATTATAACGAAAATAACAAAATAACCACAATAAATGAAAACATAGAACCATCTTCCCTCTACAAATAACTTCATACTTACTTTCCAAAATATAGAACATTGCACTCTGCCTGCGATGTGGCAGTGTTCCTGTGTCTCTGTGTTCGGGGGATGGGATTACTTGGTACTTTTAAAAACATTCTTTTCACATCAAACTTTAAACCAAGTATAGACAGAAAACCACCTCAAACTATTGCTTATTTTGTTCTTTCATCCAAATCTCATATAATTAAAATGGGTAACGTCGGTGTATATTGAGCATTCATATAGTTACTATCTGCTGCTTTAATTTTTACTTAGGGAGAGTAGTTTTAGAAACTCTTAGCATTTTATTATGTACAAATGTGCATGTACTACAGTAA
>JAVSCE010004940.1:0-85720 GCA_032199065.1 Smutsia gigantea | reverse complement strand
GATGTAGATTTGTTTGCATGGATATGTGTGGAGGCAGTGAGAAGGCTTTCGAGTGTTCCAGGTGAGAAACAATGGTGTGGATCAGGGTGGTGGTAGTAGGGTTGGAGAGGAGTGATTGGATTTCTAGCCTGTTTTGGAGGCTATATATAAACCACCCAGATGCCCTTTACCTGGCTAGGTTGCCCATTCCCCCCGGTGCTGTGGGTGTTGGTCCCTCCTTTTTTCTGGGGAATTGCCTCTGCTGATTTGTGCTCCTGTCAGCACTGTCAAGAGGTTACACTGTCATCACTACCACGACTCACCACAGCCAATGACTGGGTAATGAGGGGAACTAAAGGTGGAGCCCCAGGCCTCAAGGCAGGACAAGCCTGTGGCACAGAGGCCTTGTATGTCAAGCAGAGTCTAGAGCTTTCCTGAGACTGCACTAGCCAGCTGCCTCCAGATGAATCATCTCTGGGTTCCCCTTCATTCTGGCACCCAGAACTTCCAGCAGGCTCCCCTCAGCCAGCCTAACAAGGCCTCATAGTGTGTTTCCCAAGGTCCAGTTGATGCCGGGGTTCTTGTTCGTGGAGTCGAAGAATGAACTTTGCAAACACTCAAGGTAGGAGAGCCAGGGAGAGGCTTTTATTTAGAGAACAAGTGAGAGGACAGAGCTCCTGGCTCAGGACATGAGGGGCAAGAAAGTCCATAGTTGTGTGTTGTCTAGGGAATTTATAGGTTGAGGATTTTTAGAAATGTGATAAAGGGCTAGGGGTGTGGACTTGTTAAGTGGTCTTAGAATGTTCATTCTTGATGAGACATTAGTCTCTTTCTCATCAGTCCTCCAGGTAATTCTGCAAAATTAACATAAGAAATTTACTGCAGATTTTTTCCCAGAATAGCAGATTCCTCATCTAGGAACATATCAATGAAACTGCCTGTGCTGCCCTCAAAGTAGGCTGATTTATTGTCTGTTTGCTAAAGAGTTTAAGAACTGTACTTAACCTCTTGGGTTTTAAAAGGCAATCTCATTTTTTTTGGGTGGGGAGGAAGGAGCCCAGAGGCTGTCACTGCCTCCATCCCCTACCTCTGCCTCAACCTCAGGGACCTTCCAGATTTCAGAGTCTAGGGAAACTGATGCTGACACCTGCCCTGCAGTTCATGGGTAGGACCGCCTCTGTCTCCTCCTGTCCGTCCATCCCTCCTGTTCCTGGGCACAGAGTCCCAACTCCAGAACAGCAGCAAAGCCCACATCACACACTTGGTAGCTCAGCCTTCTTTCTCTTCTGCAATCCAAGCTTGTCTGGCCACTAGAGTCTCAGAGCCTCAGTTTCTACGCCATCAGAGTGGGCCACCTCTCAGGCCTGCATCGGTGTGAAGGACACTGCCCTTGGCTCTCAGCCCAGCTACACCGCCTTCCCAAGCTCCTCTGTGATTTAGGCCCTTGAGCAGTATGGTCAGGAACCATTTGCACTGGATCGGCCATTTATCACCATGTGATTGGGACAAGTCCTTTCCACACTCTGGGCCTCAATTTCCTAATCTGCAAATTGGGAAGTGAGAACTGGTGATTCTCTAAGGGCCTGTTAATACCTGCTAGGCTTTTTTTTTTTTTTGGTATTATTAATATACAATTACATGAGCAACATTATGGTTATGGTTAATAGACTCCCCCCATTATCAAGTCCCCAACACATACCCCATTACAGTCACTGTCCATCAGCATAGTAAGATGATATAGAATCACTACTTGTCTTCTCTGTTATACTCCCTTCCCCGTATCCCCACCCTACATTATGTGTGCTAATTGTAATGCCCCCTTTTCCCCCTTATCCCTCTTATCCCTCCCTTCGCACCCATCCTCCCCAGTCCCTTTCCCTTTGGTAACTGTTAGTCCATCCTTGGGTTCTGTGAGTCGGCTGCTGTTTTGTTCCTTCAGTTTATTCTTTGTTCTTATACTCCACAGATGAGTGAAATCATTTGATACTTGTCTTTCTTTGCCTGGCTTATTTCACTGAGCATAATACCTCCATCCATGTTGTTGCAAATGGTAGGATTTGTTTTCCTCTTGTGGCTGAATAATATTCCATTGTGTGTATGTATCACATCTTCTTTATCTATTCATCTACTGATGGACACTTAGGTTGCTTCCATTTCTTGGCTATTGTAAATAGTGCTATGATAAACATAGGAGGGCATATGTCTTTTTCAAACTGGGCTGCTGCGGTAAATTCCTAGGAATGTAATTCCTGCGTTAAATGGTATTTCAATTTTGATTTTTTTGAGGAACCTCCATACTGCTTTCCACAATGGTTGAACTAATTTACATTCCCATCAGCAGTGTAGGAGGGTTCCCCTTTCTCCACATCCTTGCCAACATCTGTTGTTGTTTGTCTTTTGAATGGTGGCCATCCTTACTGGTGTGAGGTGATATCTCATTGTGGTTTTAATTTGCATTTCTCTGATGATTAGCGATTTGGAGCATCTTTTCACGTGCCTGTTGACCATCTGAATTTCTTCTTTGGAGAAGTGTCTGTTCACATCCTCTGCCCATTTTTTAATTGGCTTATTTGCTTTTTGCTTGTAGAGGTGTGTGAGTTCTTTATATATTTTGGATATCAACTCTTTATCAGATATGTCATTTATGAATATATTCTCCCATACTGTAGGATGTCTTTTTGTTCTATTGATTGTGTCCTTTGCTGTACAGAAGCTTTTCAGCTTCATATAGTCCCACTTGTTCATTTTTGCTTTTGTTTCCCTTGCCTGGAGAGATATGTTTATGAAGAAGTTGCTCATGTTTATGTCCAAGAGATTTTTGCCTATGTTTTTTTCTAAAAGTCTTATGGTTTCATGACTTACATTCAGGTCTTTGATGCATTTCGAATGTACTTTTGTGTATGGGGTTAGAGAGTAATCCAGTTTCATTCTCTTCCATGTAGCTGTCCAGTTTTGCCAACACCAGCTGTTGAAGAGGCTGTCATTTCCCCATTGTATATCCATAGCTCCTTTATCGTATATCAATTGACCATACAAGTTTGGGTTAATATCTGGACTGTATTCTGTTCCACTGGTCTGTGGGTCTGTTCTTGTGCCAGTACCAAATTGTCTTGATTACTGTGGCTTGGTAGTAGAGCTTGAAGTTGGGAAGCGAGATTCCCCCCTACTTTATTCTTCCTTCTCAGGATTGCTTTGGCTATTTGGGGTCTTTTGAGTTTTAGAACTATTTGTTCCAGTTCATTGAAGAATGTGTCGGTATTTTAATAGGGATTGCATTGAATCTGTAGATTGCTTTAGCAGGATGGCCATTTTGACAATATTAATTCTTTCTACCCAAGAGCCTGGGATGAATTTCCATTTATTAGTGTGCTCTTTAATTTCTCTTAAGAGTGTCATGTAGTTTTCAGGGTATATGTCTTTCACTTCCTTCATCAAGTTTATTTCTAGGTATTTTATTCTTTTTGATGCAATTGTGAATGGAATTGTTTTCCTGATTTGTCTTTCTGCTAGTTCATCATTAGTGTGTAGGAAAGCAACAGATTTCTGTGTATTAATTTTGTATCCTGCAACTTTGCTTAATTCAGATATTAGTTCTTGTAGTTTTGGAGTGGAGTCTTTAGGGTTTTTTTATGTACAATATCATGTCATGTCATCTGCAAATAGTGACAGTTTGACTACTTCTTTACCAATCTGGATGCCTTTTATTTCTTTGTTTTGTCTGATTGCTGTGGCTACGACCTCCAGTACTATTTGAATAACAGTGGGGAGAGTGCACATCCCTGTCTTGTTACTGATCTTAGGTGAAAAGTTTTCAGCTTCTTGCTGTTAAGTATGATGTTGGCTGTGGGTTTGTCATATATGGCCTTTATTATGTTGAGGTACTTGCCCTCTATACCCATTTTGTTGAGAGTTTTTATCAATGGATAGAAGGCAATCTTATCTTTAAGATGGTGTAACTCTGGGGATAGGAAATCCCTGGGAAAAATACCTCTAAAACTGAAATCAGTCAAAAGGAGAAATAAGTTTAAAACTCATTTATTGATTACAAACTGCGGTCCAGGGCCATTTCTCTTTCCTGCTCTGGCAGAAGCAAAACCAGCCCTCCCCCTCACCTCTCAGGTTCAGTTAAGCCCTTGGTTACCCAGGTAATTACCCACTGATATGGAGATGAATTACATCTCTCCACCCCTTAGAAACACCTGTTGATATGCAGATGCACTAAAGCCAGGGGAGATATTCTGGAAATATTACAATTTTACCCACAGGCCACTCCTCTAGAAATATTGCCTTTCAATCTACTCGCTCCCCTTCTTCCGCAATCGTCCCTGGGCGAGAAAACTGGAGCATTGTGACCAGACTAATGACATACAATAGCAATAGCAGTAAAATCATGAAAATCCTCAAGCTAGAGGATTCAGCTAGGTTCAAAGTCCTTTGCAGGTAAAGTCTGTAGCTTGCCAATTCCACAGGTTGACAGTAGCTGAAGACGTAGAGGGTTCAGAGCAATCATCATGCGGCAGCTGCAGCCAGGGGGTGCATTGAGGCCACAAGGACTGTAGAAGAAAATAACCTTAAGGGTAATAATATATATGTTTTAATGACACCAGCATAGGCAAATCTTGTCCATCAGGTAGGTTACATGCAAGAGAGTGGTCCTGTGATAGAATAGTGGCAGGAATGGGATCTTCTCCTGGTCTAGAATACCAGACTTTCACCCCCCTCCCTGTGGGAGTTACAGATGGGTCAATATATGGGGCTACGGGAGGTACATGCACTCGCCATAAAGATAAAACAAAACTTCCCCGCAAGATGCTCTTACCTCCTGGACGTTTTGGGTACCCTACCATGATCTTTGGGGGCCATTCACCTGTTATTCCAGGAATACACAGGAGGCCAGCTTCCAGGCCTTTCTCCCAAAGGTGCCAGAAGGGCCAGCCATCGCTGGTCCATGTGTCAAAATGTCCAGGGCCACGTCCATTCAACAGTGTCTCCAGGGTTTAATGCAGTAGGTGCTGGCAGGGGGATGTTGCTCTGCTGGCTATATCCTGGCTTCATTAACTTTTTGGTTTGTACATACAGTTGTATAGGAGAAGCAGCAAGGTGTGTCAGCATATCCACAGGGCTCAAAGCTCCTTTACAGGGCTTCTCATTCAAATGCCGTAGCACTGTCCATAAGTGAACTGACCAGCCCTGTAGACTGTTGGTGTCTGACTTCAGGCCAGATTTCAACAAATCATTGTACCTCCCTATCATGCCTGCCCCAGTAGGGTTATAAAGTACATGAAACTTCCACTTTTTTCCTAATTCCTGCACCCATCCTTGTAAAGCATGTTCAGTAAAGTGAGTGCCTTGATTGCTCTCAATCGCCGGCCATAGGCTGCAAAGAGATGCTCTAGGCCCCTCTTAGTGGTTTCCTGATCTGCATGACCTGCAGGAAAACCAACCAATAGCCCAGTAGCCGTATCCACACAAGTCATGGCATACCGATATCCTTCTGATATGGGCAGAGGCCCAATATAGTCTGTCTGTCACCTGACAAAGGGTATCAGCGCCCTTACTGTTGTCCCATGTTGCTGCAGGACTCGGTGTAAGGCTCTCTTAGAGCACACAAGGCACTCCTTCCGGGCTTTGCTGGCTTCTTCAAAGGTCAGTGGCAAGCCCCACTTACGGGCTACAGCCCACATTGTCTTTTGCCCCGCGTGCAACAAACGCTGGTGTAGCCATTGGGCCACATCAGTGGCAGGCTTTCCTTCTAGACAGTGCACCTGGGCCAATGTGTCTGCTTTACCATTCCCTGGGGATGCCAAAGGCAAATAGCCAGTTATATGATATATGGTAACAGTCTTAGTCTGACCAGAGGCCCATAGGTCTTGCCACAACTCTTGCCCCCAGAGGGGCTGGTGACCAACCGTCCAGTTGGCATGGTACCATGTTGGCAGCCACAGGTTCAAACTCCGATAGATGGACCAGATGTCAGTGCAGACAAGTATAGGGGAGGGCTCCTGGGTGATCACAAGCCACACAGCCCGCAACTCAGCCCATTGACTGCTCTTCCCCTCTCCATCCTACATCCAAATTGTCTCAGTCTTAGTATTGAAAGCCACAACCCTCCACTTTAGGGACTGTCCATGACTGGAACCATCTGTGTACCAAGCATCTTCAGGTACAGGGGCTTTTTCCTCCTGATAAGGACTCTTGGCTACCAATGGCTCAAAGGCAAGTTCTTCCTATTTTCCACTGGTATAGGTCATTGACCCCAATAAACACGGGTTCTCCACTTAAGAGCTAGTAGAGTTTGAGTTTACTTTTGTGTATGGGGTTAGACAATAATCCAATTTCATTCTCTTGCATGTAGCTGTCCAGTTTTGCCAACACCAGCTGTTGAAGAGGCTGTCATTTCCCCATTGTATATCCATGGCTAGCTAGCTCCCCAAATTTTTATGGTAGGTGGATAGCTAGACATGAGCAGAGAGGGGTGTAACTCCGGGGAGAGGAAATCCCTGGGAAAAATACCTCTAAAACTGAAATCAGTCATAGGGAGAAATAAAGTTTAAAATCCGTTAATTGCTTAAAGACAGATCTTCTCTGTCTCTCTCTTCTGCTCTGGCAGAAGCAAGCAAGACTTCCCCCCAACCTCTCAGGCTCAGATAATCTCTCAGTCCCCCAGGTAATTATCCATTGACATGGAGATGAACTACACTCCACTCCTTAGAAATGCCTGTTAATATGGAGATGCACCAAAGCCATGCGAGAGATTGTGGAAATACTGCAATTTTACCCACAAGGGGTTTGGGGACTTTGGCTGGTGTTTACATTTGGTGAGGTGCTTATTTATATTCTAAAAATTCCATGTAAACTGTTCTGGAGGGATGTGGGGAGGAAAGGTATAGATAACAGACCTGACAAAACTTGTTCCAAAACAAATATGGAGGAGAGGTTGACCCTGACTTCACCTCAAAATACATTATGTGTCATTAACATACTAAAAAACACATCCCCTGGTGCCATGACAGTTCTGAGGTAGACCATCTAAGGACAAAAAGAGGGTGTCACCTATTTTGGGAAATCCCTTCCCTATTCTGAGAAAACACCACATATGCCAAGGAATATCCGACCCTCTGGCTAAACTAAAGACCACCTAACCCAAGCCTACCATGCTCCTCACCTCGAGCACACCTGCACTCCCTCCTTGGGTGTGTACTTTGCCTTATTAAACTACTTTTTGTTTGTACCTGCTTGACTTGCTTGTGAATGCTTTCTCATCAGAGTCAAGAACCCTTGCCCAGGTGTAAGTCCATGGAAAGGAATTCCTGGGGCAAAATACTTCTAAAAACCGAAATTAGTCAAAGGAAGAAATAAAGTTTAAAATCCGTTTATTGCTTACAAACTGCAGTCTGAAGCCTTCTCTCTTTCCTGCTCCAGCAGAAGCAAAACCGACCCTCCCCCTCACCTACAAACTGCAGTCTGGGCCATCTCTCTAATCTGCTCCGGAAGAAGCAAGCCAGCAGGCAAGCCAGGCCCCTCCCCTTAACCTCTCAGGTTCAGAGACACCCTCGGCTGCCTAGGTAATTACCCATTTATATGGACATGGACTTCTCTCCACCCCTGAGGAATGAGGCAAATGCATTAAAGCCATACTTCTCTCCGCTCTTGAGCATCTGTTGATATGCAGATGTACTAAAGCCAGGCAAGACACTCTGGAAATATTACAATTTTACCCACACTGGGTTGAAGTCTCACCTAGTGCACAGGGAGATCTCCCTGGACAGGATTGCCTGACAACAAAATCAGAGTTAGTAGGTGATGTGTTAGGCAGGAAAATAGATAGGAGCAGGGTGGAGAGAGAATAAGGCCAGTAAAGCCCACTAGAAGAGACTCAGAGTTAGTTAATCAGTTAAATCTCAAAAGGCCAAGAGCAATTTGCCTGGAATGTTTGAATATTCCCCAAAGAAAAGTATCTGAGCACAGCCCATGTCTTCATTGTGTCAATTAGATCATGCCATTGTTAAGATTTACTTTAGCCTACTAAAAGGCCCACCTATAAAAAGCATAATAAATACAGGAAAAATTCTACCTTAAAGCTAAAGTTTCAGGAGGGGAGGTGCTCAAGAGGGTGGCATGAGTAGGACAGAATTCTCCTCCCAAAACCATATATATTTTGAAAATACAGCAAATACAACTATTCCTAAAAGAGACACCAGAAGATACAGTACAACAGCAAGGCTACATCTACATCTGTGTGAACTCAGCATCCCAGGAAAAGGGTAAGATACAAAGCCGCGACCCGGCCAGACCTGAGCACTCCCCACACTCCAACTCACCGGCAGGGGGAAAAGAATCAGAGTGGGGAGGGAATGGAAGCACATGACTGCTAAATAACCAGCCCTAGTATCTGCACCAGCAGCACAGACACACACTGCATGGTGTACTGCATATTAGAGAAACATAAACATAAAATCCGAGATGGAGACTGCCAGCAGGCCACCACAGCTGGCTCCAGTGTGAGAAAAGAAAAGCGAGCACTTTAAAAGTTTTAAAGGGACAAGGGTTTAACAGGTGGACAAAATCGTCCCGGCATACGCAGACAAGCAGGCTAGGAAATTTAAGGAGCTTCAGGCGCCCTAACCCACTGGGTGGCAACGCAGCTCTGAAGACCCTCAGGGCAATAAACAGCCTGCCGTTAATTCCCTCCTCCCCCCCCACGCCGGCACTGCAACCAAACCGGCTGACCTGCCATTGCTACGAACCAGCTGGGGAGCAGGCCCGCCCACAGTAACCACTCAGAGTCTTCTCCCAGCACGCAGCTAACTGGGCCAGACCCAGAGACTTCCCCCTGCATGCAGCTGCCTGGCAGACACAGAGGAGCCAGCACAAAGTCTGGAAGGCACGAAGGGGCGCCATTCTCGCAGAACACACGCCATGCGCCTGCGACCCGCGGCACTGCCCTAGGTCATCTTGAGGGCTGCGCGGCCCAGGGCAGCTCAGGGATTAACCTAGACACTGCTCCCTGTGTGCTGGTAACTGGCACAGGCAGCAGAGAAGGGCATGGCGACCAACAAGCAGGAATGGACTTCATTCTCCCAGCTGACACACACACCACCTGCTGGCAATCACTTCTATCGCCATGAAAAGGCAGAATAACCTGGTCCAGTCCAAAATCATGCAAACAACATCGGAGAGGGCCTGGCGAGATAGATATAACCAATCTTCCTTAAAAACAATTCAAAATAAAAGTCATAACCATGCTGATGGACCTGCAGAGAAATATGCAAGAGCTAAGGGATGAAGTCCGGAGGGAGATAACAGAAATGAAACAATCAATGGAAGGACTTAGGAGCAGACTGGATGAGGTGCAAGAGACTGTTAATGGAATAGAAATCAGAGAACAGGAATACACAAAAGCTGAGGCAGAGAGAGATAAAAGAATCTCTGGAGTGAAAGAATATTAAGAGAACTGTGTGACCAATCCAAATGGAACTATTTGCATAATAAGGGTATCAGAAGAAGAAGAGAGAGAAAAAGGAATAGAAAGTGTCTTTGAAGAAATAATTGCTGAAAATTTCCGCAAGCTGGGGAAGAAAATAGTCTCTCAGACCATAGAAGCCCACAGATCTCTCAACACAGGGGACCCAAGGGGGACAACACCAAGAAATGTAATAATTAAAATGGCAAAGACCAAGAAAAGGACAGGGTATTAAAGGTAGCCAGAGAGAGAAAAAAGATCACCCACAAAGGAAAACCCATCAGGCTATCATCAGACTTCTCAACAGAAACCTTACAGGCTAGAAGAGAATGGCATGATATATTTAATGCAATGAAACAGAAGAGCCTTGAATCAAGAATACTGTATCCAGCAAGATTATCATTTAAATTTGAAGGAAGGATTAAACAATTTCCAGGTAAGCAAAAGTTGAGGAAATTTGTCTCCCACAAACCACCTACCTATACAGGGTATGTTAAAGGGACTGCTCTAGATGAAAGTATTCCTAAGGCTAAATAGATGTCACCAGAGAAAATAAAATCATAACAAAGAAAGCAGACCAACCAAATACTAACTAAAGGCAAAAAATAAAATCAGCTATCCACAAAAGCAGTCAAGGGAAACACAAGAGAGTACAGAATAAAACACCTAACATATAAAGAGTGGAAGAGGAAGAATAAGAAGGGAGAGAAATAAAGAATCATCAGACTGTGTTTATAATAGCTTAATAAATGACTTAAAGTTAGATGGTTAGATAGTAAAGAAGCTACAGTTGAACCTTTGGTAACCACGAATCCAAAGCCTGAAATGGCAATAAGTACATATCTATCGATAATCACCCTAAATGTAAAGGGACTGAATGCATCAATCAAATGACACAGA
Organism: Smutsia gigantea; assembly: GCA_032199065.1. Classification (NCBI taxonomy): domain Eukaryota; kingdom Metazoa; phylum Chordata; class Mammalia; order Pholidota; family Manidae; genus Smutsia; species Smutsia gigantea. The sequence continues at coordinate 75,378 of JAVSCE010004940.1, read as the reverse complement.
ATAATAGAATGGAAAAAAAGCAAGACCCATCTATATGCAGCTTACAAGAGACTCACCACAAACCCAAATACATACACAAACTAAAAGTGAAGGGATGGAAAAAGATATTTCATGCAGACAACAGGGAGAAAAAAGCAGGTGTTGTAGTACTTGTATCAGACAAAATAGACTTCAAAACAAAGAAAAAGTAACAGATAAAGAAGGACATTACATAATGATAAAGGGGTCAGTCCAACAAGAGGATATAACCGTTATAAACATATATGCACACAACATAGGAGCACTGACATATGTGGAACAAATATTAACAGAATTAAAGGAAGAAATAGAATGCAATGCATTCATTTTAGGAGACTTCAACACACCACTCACTCCAAAGGACAGGTCACCCAGACAGAAAGTAAGTAACAACACAGAGGCACTGAACAACACACTAGAGCAGCTGGACCTAACAGACATCTACAGAACTCTACACCCAAAAGCAGCAGGATACACATTCTTCTCAAGTGCACATGGAACATTATCCAGAATAGACCACATACTGGAGCCATGGATATACAATGGGGAAATGGCAGCCTCTTCAACAGCTGGTGTTGGGAAAAACTGGACAGCTACATGGAAGAGAATGAAACTGGATTACTGTCTAACTCCATACAGAAGGTAAACTCGAAATGCATAAAAGACCTGAATGTAAGTCATGAAACCATAAAACTCTTAGAAAAAAATATAGGCAAAAATCTCTGGGACATAAACATGAGCAACTTCTTCATGAACATATCTCCCTGGGCAAGGGAAATATAAGCAAAAATGAAGAAGTGGCACTATATCAAGATAAAAAGCTTCTGTACAGCAAAGGACACGATCAACAGAACAAAAAGACATCCTATAGTATGGGAGAATATATTCATAAATGACATATCTGATAAAGGGTTGACATCCAAAATATATAAAGAGCTCACATGCCTCAACAAGAAAAAGCAAATAACCCAATTAAAAAATGGGCAGAGGATGTGAACAGACACTTCTCCAAAGAAGAAATTCAGATGGCCAACAGGCACATGAAAAGAAGCTCCACATCGCTAATCATCAGAGAAATGCAAATTAAAACCACAATGAGATATCACCTCACACCAGTTAGGATGCCCCCATTCAAAAGACAAACAAGAACACATGTTGGCGAGGATGTGGAGAAAGGGGAACCCTCCTACACTGCTGATGGGAATGTAAATTAGTTCAACCACTGTGGAAAGCAGTATGTTTGTTCCTCAAAAAACTCAAAATAGAAATACCATTTGATGCAGCAATTCCACTCCTGGAATTTACCCTAAGAATGCAGGAGCCCAGTTTCAAAAAGACATATGCACAACTAGGTTTTTCGCAGCACTATTTACAATAGCCAAGAAATGGAAGCAGGCTAAGTGTCCATCACAGTAGATGAATGGATAAAGAAGATGTGGTGCATATACACAATGGAATAATATTCAGCCATAAGAAGAAAACAAATCATACCATTTGCAAAAGATGGATGGAGATAGAGGGTATTATGCTCAGTGAAATAAGCCAGGTGGAGAATAAGTGCCAAATGATTTCCCTCACTTGTAGAGTATAACAATGAAGCAATACTGAAGGAACAAAATAGCAGCAGACTCAGAGACTCCAAGAAGGAACAAGTGGTTGCCGAAAGGGAAGGGTGTCGGAGGGCGGGAGGGGAGGGTGGGAGAAGGGGATTGAAGGTATTTTATTTACTACACATGGTGTGGGGGGAAAACAGTGTAGCACAGGGAAGGCAAACAGTGAATCTGTGGCATCTTCCTACACTGATGGACAGTGACTGCATTGGAGTATGGGTGGGGACTTGATAATATGGGTAAATGTAGTAACCACATTGTTTTTTCATGAGAAACCTTCATAAGAGTGTATATAAGAGACTTGCAAGATGGTGGCATTAGAGGTGAGATGGAGAGCTCCTCCCAAAACCACAAATTGTGCACAAATATAGTTAATAAATACAACTAACCTTAAATTGTTTTTTCATGAGAAACCTTCATAAGAGTGTATATAAGAGACTTGCAAGATGGTGGCATTAGAGGTGAGATGGAGAGCTCCTCCCAAAAGCACAAATTGTTACACAAATATAGTTAATAAATACAACTAACCTTAAAACATCAATAAGAAAGAAGGCTGAACAAGACTGCAAACAGACCTCACAAACAGAGGAGACTTCACGAAACAGGGTAACATAGGAAAGCCTTAATCTGGCGGGACCCAGGCCCTTCTCCCACTCCAGCTCACCGGTGGGAGGAAGAGAAATGGTGTGCGGAGGGGTGGAAGCCTGGGACTGCTGAACACCTAGCCCTGGAGGTCTGCTTTGTGAACAGAATCCTATAGTGTGTGGTGCTCTGGATGTTCGGTAGCTTGGACAGGCGAGTGCTTGAGAAATTAACATTCCAGCCATTTGTGGAGGGTGGGATTGAGACCAGGCCGCTGTGTCAGAGGAGAGGCAGGGAGTCTGAGAGGCTTTCTAGCAGTGAGAGGGCTGCTGAAGGGGTGGGTTTGGGAGGAGCTTGCTGTGTGGGAGAAGGGAGAGCTGGACAAGGTTGCCTGGGTGTGCTCTGCCCAGCTGGGTGGAAACTTTGGGGAGCTTCAGGTTCTCCATCCACCTGGCTGCCTACTCAGCTCCGAGGCTCCCCACTGTGACACACAGCTAGCCAAACATTCCTACTGGCAGGCACGCACCTGCTTGCAAACTGGCAGTAACTGCACAGGCATCAGGCCAGCCGGAGGGAGGGCCCACCTACAACAGCTAGAGATGCAAACCACAGATGTTTACAAGTGTGTGCTTGGCCCACTGGCTCTGACACTGGAGACAGGCACCGCAGACGGAAATCAGAAAACAGGTTTTTCCTCCCCCCAGGCACCAGCTCTGCACCCCTACAACTGCCAACATCACTCTAGGGGCTGAGCAGCTCCAGATACTACTGGGGACCACACATAAATATGAAATGACAAAACAACATGGTTCAGACCAAAATACCACGAACCCCAGAAAGAAGGCCAAATAAAACCAAACTCACCAATCTTCCTGAGAGTTCAAAATAAAAATTACAATCCTGCTTATGGAGGTATAGAAAAATATTCAAGGACTCAGGAACGAATTTAAGTTGGAGATTCAATCATTAAGAAATTCCATATCTGAAATAAAACACAAAATGGAGGGATTTAAAAGCATATTGGATGTATTAGAAGAGAGAGTAAATGGAATAGAAATTAGAGAACAGGAATACAAAGAAGGTGAGGCACAGATCTCTAAGAATGAAAGAATATTGAGAGAACTGTGTGATGAACCCAAACCCAACAATATTCGCATTATAAGGGTACCAGAAGAAGAAGAGAGAGAAAAAGGGATAGAAAGTGTCATTGAGGGGGTAATTGCTGAAAACTTCCCCAATCTGGGGAAGGAGATAGTCTCTCAAGCCATGGAGGTGCACAGATCTCCCAACACAAGAGACCCAAGGAAGACAACATCAAGACATATAATAATTAAAATAGCAAAGATCAAGAATATAGACAGACTTTTAAAAGCAGCTAGAGAGAGATAAAAGATCACATACAAAGGAAAACCCATCAGGCTATCATCAGATTTCACAACAGAAACCTTACAGGCCAGAAGGGAGTGGCATGATATATTTAATGCAATGAAGCACAAGGGCCTTCAACCAAGAATACTCTACCCAGCAAGGTTATCATTTACATTTGAAGGAGGGATTAAACAATTTTCAGATAAGCAAAAGCTGAGAGAATTTCCCTCCCACAAACCACCTCTACAGTGAATTTTGGAGGGACTCCTATAGATGGAAGTATTCCTAAAGCTAAAAAGATGTCAACCAAGGGAAGACAAAGAGTACAGAATATGATTCATAACATACAAAGAATGGAGGAGCAAGAAAGAGGAGGAAAAAAAAAACCTTTAGGTTCTGTTTGTAATAGTATATGAAGACAGTTAAATTAGACTGTTAGATAGTAAGGGAATTGCCCTTGAAACTCTGGTAACTACGAATCTAAAACCTGCAATGGCAATAAGTACGTACCTACCGATAGTCACCCTAAAGGTAAATGGTCTGAATGCACCAATCAAAGACACAGAGTTATGAATGGATAGAAAGACAAGACCCATCTATATGCTGCCTACAAGAGACTCACTTCAAACCCAAAGGCATACACAGACTGAAAGTAAAGGGATGGAAAAAGATATTTCATGCAACTAATAGTGAATAAAAAGCAGGAGTTGCAGTACTTGTATCAGACAAAATAGACTTCAAAACGAAGAAAGACACAAGAGACAAGGACATTACATAGTGATAAAATGGTCAGTCCAACAAGAGGATATAACTGTTTTAAATATCTATTCACTGAACACAGGATCACCTACATATGTGATAGAAATAGTAACAGAATTAAAGGGGGAAATAGAATGCAATGCATTCATTTTAGGAGATTTCAACACACCACTCATTCCAAAGGACAGATCAACCAGACAGAAAATAAGTAAAGAAACAGAGGCACTGAACAACATGTTAGAACAGATGGACCTAACGGACGTTTACAGAACACTCCATCCAAAAGCAACAGGATACACATTCTTCTCAAGTGCACATGGAAGATTTTCAAGAATAGATCATACACTAGTCCACAAAAAGAACCTCAGTAAATTCACAACGACTGAAATTGTCCCAACTAGCTTCTCAGATCACAAGTGTATGAAACTAGAAATAAATTATGCAAAGAAAATGAAAAAGCCCACAAACACATGGAGGCTTAATAACATGCTCCTAAATAACCAATGGATCAATGACCAAATAAAAACAGACATCAAGCAATATATGGAGACAAATGACAACAGTAATTCAACACCAGAAAATTGGTGGGATGCAGCAAAGGCCGTGCTAAGAGAGAAATATATTGCAATACAGGCCTACCTCAGGAAAGAAGAACAATCCCAAATGAACAGTCTAAACTCACAATTTATGAAACTAGCAAAGGAAGAACAAATGAGGCCCAAAGTCAGTAGAAAGAGGGACATAATAAAGAGTAAAGCAGAAATAAATAAAACTGAGAAGCATAAAACAATAGAAAGAATCAGTGAAAGCAGGAGCTGGTTTGGCGAGAAAATAAACAAAATAGATAAACCCCTAGCTGCACTTATCAAGAAAAAAAGAGTCTACACACATAAACAGAATCAGAAATGAGAAAGGAAAAATCAGTATGGACACCACAGAAATAAAAAGAATTATGAGAGAATACTTTGAAAAATTATATGGTAACAAACTGGATAACCTAGGAGAAATGGACAACTTTCTAAAAAATACAACTTTCCTGGCTGACCCAGGAATAAGGAAAAAAACTGAACAGACTGATTACCAGCAAAGAAATTGAATTGGTAACCAAAAAACTACGTAACGACAAAATCCCTGATCCAGATGGTTTCACTGCTGAATTTTATCAAACATTTAGTAAAATCCTAATACGCATCCTCACTAAAGTTTTCCAAAAAGTAGAAGAGGAGAGAATACTCCTAAACTCATTCTACAAGACCAATATCACTCTAATACCAAAACCAGGCAAAGATACCACACAAAAAAAGAAAATTACAGACCAATATCCCTGATGAACATAGATGCAAAAATACTCAACAAAATATTAGCAAACCAAATTAAAAAATACATCAAAAAGATCATCCATCATGATCAAGTGGGATTCATCCCAGGGATGCAAGGATGGTACAACATTCGAAAATCCATCAACATCATCCACCACATCAACAAAAAGAAGGAAAAAAACCACATGATCATCTCCATAGATGCGGAAAAAGCATTCAACAAAATTCAACATCCATTCATGATAAAAACTCTCAATAAAATAGGTATAGAGGGCAAGTATCTTATCGTAATAAAGGCCATATATGACAAACACACAGCCAACATAATTAATAGTAAGAAGCTGAAAGCTTTTCCTTTAAGATAGGGAACAAGACAAGATATCGACTCTCCCCACTTTTATTCAACATAGTTCTGGAGGTCCTAGCCATGGCAATCAGACAACACAAAGAAATAAAAGGCATCCAGATTGGCAAAGAAGAAGTCAAACTGTCCCTGTTTGCAGATGACATGATATGTACATAAAAAAACCTAAAGAATCCATTCCAAAACTACTAGATCTAATATCTGAGTTCAGCAAAGTTGCGGGATACAAAATTAATACACAGAAATCTGTTGCATTCCTATACACTAATGACGAACTAGCAGCAAGAGAAATCAGGAAAACAATTCCATTCACAATCGCATCCTAACAAATAAAATACCTGGGAATAAACTTAACTAAGGAAATGAAAGACCTATATCCTGAAAACTACAAGACAGTCTTAGGAGAAATTAAAGAGCACACTAACACATGGAAATTCATCCTATGCTCTTGGTTAGGGAGAATTAATATTGTCAAAATGGCTATCCTGCCTAAAGCAATCTACAGAGTCAATGCAATCCCTATCACAATACCTCCAGCATTCTTCAATGAACTAGACCAAATAGTTCTAAAACTCATATGGAACCACAAAAGACCCTGAATAGCCAAAGCAATCCTGAGAAGGAAGAATAAAGCATTGGTAATTATGCTCCCTGACTTCAAGCTCTACTACAAAGCCACAGTAATCAAGACAATTTGGTACTGGCACAAGAACAGACCCGTAGACCAGTGAAACAGAATAGAGGGCCCAGATATAACCCAAGCATATATGGTCAATAAATATATGATAAAGGAGCCATGGATATACAATGCGGAAATGACAGCCTCTTCAACAGCTGGTGTTGGCAAAACTGGACAGCTACATGGAAGAGAATGAAACTGGATTACTGTCTAACCGCATACACAAAAGTAAACTCAAAATGGATCAAAGACCTGAATGTAAGCCATGAAACGATAAAACTCTTAGAAACAAATATAGGCAAAAATCTCTTGGACATAACTATGAGCAACTTCTTCACAAACATATCTCCCTGGGCAAGGGAAACAAAAGCAGAAATGAACAAGTGGGACAATATTAAACTACAAAGCTTCTGAACAGCAAAGGATACCCTCCATAGAACAAAAAGACATCCTACAGTATGGGAGAATATATTCATAAATGACATATCTGATAAGGGGTTGACTTCCAAATTACAGAAAGAGCTCACACACCTCAACAAACAAAAAGCAAATAAGCCAATTAAAAAATGGGCAGAGGAGTTGTGCAGACACTTCTCCAAAAAAGAAATTCACATAGCCAACGGACAGATGAAAAGATGCTCCACACCACTAGTCATCAGAGAAATGCAAATTAGAACCAAAATGAGATATCACCTCACAGCAGTTAGGATGGCCACCATCCAAAAGACAAACAACAACAAATATTGGCAAGGATGTGGAGAAACGGAAACCCTCCTACACTGCTGATGGGAATGTAAATTAGTACAACCGTTGTGGAAAGCAGTATGGGGGTTCCTCAAAAAACTCAAAATAGAAATACCGTTTGACCCAGGAACTCCACTCGTAGGAATTTACCCTAAGAATGCAGTACCCCAGTTTGAAAAAGAGAGATGCACCCCTTGTGTTTATTGCAGCACTATTTACAATAGCCAAGAAATGGAAGCAACCTAAGTGTCCATCAGTAGATGAATGGATAAAGAAGAGGTGGTATATATACACAGTGGAATATTATTCAGCCATAAGAAGAAAACAAATCCTACCATTTGCAACAACATGGATGGAGCTAGAGGGTATTATGCTCAGTGAAATAAGGCAGGCAGAGAAAGACAAGTATAAAATGATTTCACTCATCTGTAGAGTATAAGAACAAAGAAAATACTGAAGGAACAAAACAGCAGGAGACTCATAGAACCCAAGAATGGATTAACAGTTACCAAAGGGAAAGGGACTGGGGAAGAGAGGTGGGAAGGATGGGATAAGAGGGAAAAAGGGCTAGTAAAATTAGCACACATAATGTATCGGGAGTGGAGGTGGGGTGTGGGGAAACAGTGAAGGCAGTATAACACAGAGTAGACAAGTACTGATTGTATAACATCCTACTAGGCTGATGGACAGTGACTGCAATGGGGTATGTGGTGGGGACTTGATAATAGGGGGAGTGTAGTAAACATAATGTTGCTCATGTAATTGTATATTAATAATAGCAAAATAAAAAAGAGTGTATATCAATAATACCTTAATAAAAAAAAAGAAAGGACATCCAGATTGGTAAAAAAGAAGTCAAACTGTCACTATGTGCAGATGACATTCTATTGTACATAAAAAACCCTAAAGACTCCACTCCAAAACTACTAGAACTAATATCTGAATTCAGCAAAGTTGCAGGATACAAAACTAATACACAGAAATCTGTTGCTTTCCTATACACTAACGATGAACAAGCAGAAAGAGAAATCAGGAAAACAATTCCATTCACAATTGCATCAAAAAGATTAAAATACCTAGGAATAACCGTAACCAAGAAAGTGAAAGGCCTATACTCTGAAATCTACATGACACTCTTAAGAGAAATTAAAGAAAACAGTAACACACGGAAATTTATCCCACGCTCTTGGGTAGGAAGAATTATTATTGTCAAAATGGCCATCCCGCCTAAAGCAATCTACAGATTCAATGCAATCCCTATCAAAATACCAACAGCATTCTTCAGTGAACTGGAACAAATAGTTCTAAAGCTCATGTGGAACCACAAAAGACCCTGAATAGCCAAAGCAATCCTGAGAAGGAAGAATAAAGGGGCGGGGATCTTGCTTCGCAACCTCAAGCTCTACTACCAAGCCACAGTAATCAAGACAATTTGGTACTGGCACAAGAACAGACCCACAGACCAGTGGAACAGAGTAGAGTCCAGATATTAACCCAAACTTGTATGGTCAATTGATATACGATAAAGGAGCTATGGATATACAATGGGGAAATGACAGCCTCTTCAACAGCTTGTGTTGGCAAAACTGGACAGCTACATGTAAGAGAATGAAACTGGATCATTGTCTAACCCCATACAGAAAAGTACATTCGAAATGGATCAAAGACGTGTATGTAAGTCATGAAACCATAAAACTGTTAGAAAAAAACATAGGCAAAAATCTCTTGGACATAAACATGAGCAAGTTCTTCATGAACATATCTCCCTGGGAAGGGAAACAAAAGCTAAAATGAACAAGTGGGACTATATGAAGCTGAAAAGCTTCTGTACAGCAAAGGACACAATCAATAGAACAAAAAGACATTGTACAGTATGGGAAAATATATTCTTAAATGACATCTGATAAAGGGTTGACATCCAAAATATATAAAGAGCTCACACACCTCAACAAGTAAAAAGCAAATAACCCAGTTAAAAAATGGGCAGAGGTTGTGAACAGACACTTCTCCAAAGAAGAAATTCAGATGGCCAATAGGCACGTGAAAAGATGCTCTACATTGCTAATCATCAGAGAAATGGAAATTAAAACCACAATGAGATATCACCTCACACCCGTTAGGATGGCCTCCATTCAAAAGACAAACAACAACAGATGTTGGCGAGGATGTGGAGAAAGGGGAACCCTCCTACACTGCTGGTTGGAATGTAAATTAGTATGACCATTGTGTAAAGCAGTATGGAGGTTCCTCAAAAAACTCAAAATAGAAATATCATTTGACACAGGAATTCCACTCCTAGGAATTAACCCTAGAAATGCAGGATCACAGTTTGAAAAAGACATATGCGGCCCTATGTTTATTGCAGCACTATTTACGATAGCCAAGAAATGGAAGCAACCTAAGTGTCCACCAGTAGAGGAATGGATAAAGAAGATGTGGTACATATACACAATGCAATATTATTCAGCCATAAGAAGAAAACAAATCCTACCATGTGCAACAACATGGATGGAGCTAGAGGGTATTATGCTCAGTGAAATAAGCCAGGTGGAGAAAAACAAGTATCAAATGATTTCACTCATCTGTGGAGTATAAGAACAAAGAATAAACTGAAGGAACAAAACAGCAGCAGACTCACAGAACTCAAGAACGGACTAACAGTTACCAATGGGAGAGGGACTGGGGAGGATGGGTGGGAAGGGAGGGATAAGGGGGAGAAGGGGCATTAGGATTAGCACACATGGCGTAGGGGTGGGGACTCAGGGGAGGGCAGTGCAACAAGGAGAAGACATGTAGAGATTCTATAGCATCTTACTACGCTGATGGACAGTGACTGGAATGGGGCATGTGGTGGGGACTTGATAATGGGGGGAGTGTAGTGATCATAATGTTGCTCATGTAATTGTACATTAATGATATTAAAAAAACCCTTAAAATTGCATTTTCAAACCCAAGAAGTTAAGTAAAACAATATTTTAGCCCACCTTGAAAGCAGGCAGGCAGTCTTAATTGATATGCTCCTAGACCAGGAAGCTACTATCCTGGGTCGGAATCAGAGCAGTAAATTTATTGTGTTGTCAATTTTGCAGATTATCCAGAGGACTGAGAAGAAATGTAATGTCTCATCAAAGATAAATATCTTGAGACCACTTAACAAGTCCACACCCCTAGCCCTTTGTCACATTCCTGAAAAATTCTTAAAAGGGGGAACCGGCAACCTTCTGTGTGCACCTCTCTCTGACATCACCAGCACTTTCTAAGTGTGTAACCTTTTAATCTTAAACTCTTCCTCTCCAACCTTTCAGGGTGCTTCTCTGAGCTTGCCCGCACTTTCTAAATGTTTAACCGTTTAATCTTAAACTCTTTTTCTCCAACCTTTCAGTGCACTCTTCTCTGAGGTCGCCCACACTTTCTAAGTGCTTAACCTTTTACTCTTAAACTCTTTCTCTCCAAACTTTCAGGGTGCTCCCCTCTCTCTGAGGTCACCTGCACTTTCTAAGTAACTTTAAATAAAACTTTTACTCTGCTTCACTACTGTGTTTCTGTCCTTCAATTCTTTGTCACAGTGGGGACAAGGACTGAGGAAAATACATGCCTCTCCCCCAACAGAAGGTTTGTGAAAACAGATGCTGCCCACCGCCTCCAAGTTTCTGACTCAGATTTGAATGGTCCTGGTGTGGAGAGCGGTTGGGACAGAAGGAGCAAGAGTACAGGACAGGACTGATTGTGTTTTTGTGCCTAGTCTCCATCGAAGGCCTGAACCGGGCCTGACTTTGAAAGAAACCTTGAAAAGTTCCTAAATTCCAGGAACAAGTATCTCAGGAATGTAGGGAGGTCTTATCTCAAGGCCACCCACCTGGGCCAGCCCATTGTATTGTTCTGTAGGCAATTCAGGTGTATATAAGCTATCCCTGAATAAAGCTTCTTGGCATTCTGCATTCTGCAACAGACGGTTTGCCCTCCTGTCATCTTGTATATACAGCCCGACGCCCCCACTCAGGAACCGTTCGACTCCTGCCGGCAGGCCCCGGCAGAAAGTGGCCCCCGAACAGGGACCTGAGTACGGGGGCGCAACGCCAGGGAGCCACCAAGAGAGAAGACGCAGCGCTGCGGATCTGAAGCACTTCTGCCATAGCACGCAGGCAAGAAAGTGCGGGGACGGTGGTAAAGACAGGAGCTGAAGAAAAGGACCAACAGTCCGTGAGTATAATAAAAGGCATAATTACCCCGGGGAACAGACACTGCCTTTCTCTTTTACTTTTCTTATAAAAAAAAAAAGCCGTCTGTGGCTCACAACATCGGGCGCTCGTCAGCCACTTAAACGGGACTAGCCCGGCTGCCGTTCTCAAGTCTCGAGCGACAGGTTCCCCTGTGTTTCCCTCAGTGGATCCCCCGTCTCCCTTGGGAGCCGGGAACGTCAGCTGAGCGGAGGCCAGGATTCCCTTTCAACGGCACCTCCTTGGATGCGAGGGACTGAGGAAAGCCCGTGGGCAACTGCGAGAGTCCAGGCTGAGGCTGCACTTCAGCAGCTCCTCAAAGGCCCACGTGTCTGGATTCAGACCCCGATAGCCCGACTGGGTATCCGTGAGGAGTGTCTCTTTCTCAGTCTCTGACTTCCAGCCTGCTTTTTCAGGCCGCCTTGGCCTTGGAGTCAGGTGAATGTCGCTCCTAGCTCTTTCCTACTTCGCTAGCTAAAAGTGGAAGTATAAAAACCTCATTATTTATAAATAATAGTGTTGCAGTAGAGATAAGTATGGGAAACGGGAATAGCCGTTTGCTCTTTACTTGCGCTTTTGGGCTTTGGACTCTAATCAGAGATAGTTTAGGTCCTAGACATGAGAGGCAGATATTAAATTCGGCCACAGGCCAAAGTGGAAGTATAAACGCTGAAGCCGGTCGAGTCATCCCTTCCGCACCACCCGAGACTGCATCGGAAATGGCGGATGAGGAAGAATGGGAGAGCGATCGCAGCTCTTTAGCAGACCTTAAAGAACAAAGGCCCGAAAAATTAGATCTGCCAGAGGTTTGCTTGTGTAAAACCTTTAGCAAGCTCATGGCTGAAGGTGCATTGAAATATACTCCTCCAGTTCCCCCTCAGTCAGTTGTTGCGGGGCTTGATCCCCCTGGGCCGCCTCTTACAGCCTTGTCCATCTCGCCTTTAAAACCTAGACCAGATAAAAGACAGCTGTTGCCACCAAAACAGCTTTCTCCCCTGCAAAAGGCTCTGAAACAAGCTTCAGAGAGAGGGGAAGATACTATGGGTTTTGTAGCCTGTCCAGTCTTTGAGGAAGTGGATGAGCAAGGGGTGAGGCACAGAATTCATCAGCCTTTATCATTCAAACAACTTAAAGAGCTGAAAATGGCCTGCTCATCCTATGGAGCCACTGCTCCATTTACACAAACTATGCTTGAGGCTTTTACGGCTGGTGCTCTCCCACCCTCTGATTGGAAAGCTATTGCACGAGCCTGTTTAAGTGGAGGAGATTATCTATTGTGGAGATCAGAATATGCAGAGCAATGTCAAAAGACAGCTGATATAGAGCTCAAAACCATCCAGTAACTTTTGAAATGCTTATGGGTGAAGGGCCCTACAGTGATCTTAACAGGCAGTTAGATTTCGATCCTGCTGCCTATGCACAAGTAAATGCTGCCGCTAAGCAAGCTTGGATGAAACTGCCCTCAGGGGGGGCACGATCCGAAGATTTATCTAAAATTAGGCAAGGGCCAGATGAGCCTTTTCAAGATTTTGTCTCTCGTTTGATGCAAACATCTAGCAGATTGATAGGAGATACAGATGCGGGCCTTCTCCTTGTAAAACAATTAGCCTATGAGAATGCAAATTCTGCATGCCAGGCAGCCCTTCGCCCTTTCAGAAAAAAGGGCACAATTTCAGATTATATTAGTCTCTGTTCAGATATCGGCCCAGCTTACACACAAGGGTTAGCCATGGCTGCCGCACTTCAAGGGAAAACAGTCAAAGAAGTGCTCTTCCAGCAGCAGGCTTCCAAAACATGGAATACTTCAGGGCCCCCTGGCAGCTGTTTTGGCTGTGGACATATGGGTCACCAGATAAGGCAGTGCCAAAACAGAAATAGGAACAAGAGGCTAGGAGACATGGGAAGACAACCGGGTCTCTGTCCTCGCTGCAAACAAGGCCATCATTGGGCAAGAGAATGTAAGTCAAGAAGAGATGTAAATGGAAATAAACTAGATCAGGAACAGGGAAACAGGAGGAGGGGCCAGCCCAAGGCCCTGAAACAGTGTTATGGGGCTCTCCAAGCCTTCGTCCCGAGGCAGGGAAATCCGTTTGTGACCTCTACCGAGCCACCTCAAGCAGCGCAGGACTGGACCTCAGTCCCTCCTCCTACACAGTACTAACCCCAGATATGGGCATGCAGGCCCTTCCCACAGGAGTGTACGGACCACTCCCTGCTGGATGTGTAAGATTATTATTAGGCAGAAGCAGTGCCACCATGAAAGGCCTTTTAGTAGCACCAGGTGTGATAGACCCAGATTATGAGGGAGAAATAAAAATTATGGCTCATTCACCAGCAGCCATAACAGTCATTCAACCCCCTCAGAGAATTGCACAATTAATTCTCCTTCCGAAAGTAGAATCTCTAAACAAATATATAAAGGATAAAAGAGGTCAGGCGGGTTTTGGCTCGTCTGATGCGTATTGGGTTCAACCCATTGGCAATAAACGTCCAGAATTAACATTAACCATAAGAGGAAAAAGAATAAAAGGGCTCCTAGATACTGGAGCTGATGTATCTGTTTGTGCCAGTGATCAATGGCCCTATGAGTGGCCTAAACAACCTATAGTGACACACCTTCAAGGCATAGGCCAAAGTCAAAATTCAGAGCAGAGTAGTGATATTTTGTTATGGAAGGATGATGAAAATCATAGTGGCAGCTTTCAACCATATATAGTTGCAGGCCTTCCAGTCAATCTATGGGGAAGAGATGTTATGAAAGAAATGGGAGTATACCTGTATAGCCCCAATGATAAAGTCACTACCCAATTATTAGACCAAGGACTTCTTCCCACACAGGGACTCGGGGCTAAGGGACAGGGCATCAATCAACCTCTCATAACTCCCTCTAGAAGAGACAGACAAGGACTAGGGTATTTTTAAAAGAGGCCTCTGAGCCCCCTGCTCCCCATGCAGATCCAATAACATGGCTCAGCGATACCCCTGTATGGGTGGATCAGTGGCCTCTTTCAGCTGAAAAAATACAAGTGGCAGAGCTGCTAGTGCAGGAGCAACTCGACTGCGGTCATGTAGAAACTTCCAATTCGCCATGAAACCCACCTATATTTGTTATGAAAAAGAAATCAGGGAAGTGGAGGTTGTTACATGACCTAAGGAAGGTTAATGAAACTATGGAATTAATGGGAGCATTACAACCTGGGCTCCCTTCCCCATCTGCTATTCCGCAGGGCACCTTTAAAGTGATATTAGACCTGAAAGATTGCTTTTATACCATCCGCCTGGCAGAAAAAGATAGTAAAAGATTTGCCTTTAGTGTGCTATCTGTTAATTTTAAAGAACCCATGAAACGTTATCAATGGAAAGTTCTTCCTCAGGGTATGGCAAATAGCCCGACCCTTTGCCAAAAGTTTGTAGCCAAGGCTGTAGAATTAACCAGAAAGAAATATAAACAAGTGTATATTATACATTATATGGATGATATTCTCATTGCTCATCAGAATGAGGGGATAGTCCTCGCAGCCTTCAGTTCTATACAGAAAGATTTAGCTAACGCAGGGCTTGTTATTGCTCCAGAGAAGATTCAAACTCAGCCGCCCTTTCAGTACTTAGGAAAAACTCTGTATCCAAAGGTCATTCTACCTCAGAAAATACAATTAAGAAAAGATAATGTAAAAACATTGAATGATTTTCAAAAATTACTAGGAAACATAAACTGGGTCCGACCTCATTTAAAATTATCTATAGGAGAGTTAAAGCCTCTGTTTGAAATCTTAAAAGGTGATCCAGACCCAACTTCTGCCAGAACAATCACTCCTGAAGGGAGAGCTGCCTTGGAAAAGGTAGAACAAGCCATAGAGAATCAGCAACTTTCATATATTGATTATTCAAAAGATTTAGAAGTTTATGTGTTGGCTTCCTCACATACCCCGACTGCTGTAATATGGCAGGAAGGACCTCTTTTGTGGATACACCTCCCTCTCTCACCTGCGAAAGCACTTACCCCTTACCATGAAGCAGTCTCTGCTGTAGTTCAACTTGCCAGAGAAAGTGCGCGTAGATACTTTGGCAGAAATCCAAATTACATCAGGGTCCCATTTAAAAAAGATCAGATTACTTGGTTGTTTGCTTCTTCTGATGCTTGGGGGCTGGCGTTTGCTAGCTTTGCGGGACAGATAGGTACCCATATGCCCAATAATAAGTTGCTTCAATTCGCAGACATACAAGAATTTATTTTTCCAAAAATAGTGTGTAAAGCACCTATTGTAGGAGCTGAGAATGCATTTACTGATGGTTCCTCAAATGGAAAATCTGTCTTTGTATTTAAAAACCAAACTTACACATTTTTCAGTCCCACCTCTTCAGCACAAATAGCAGAACTTCGTGCTGTTGCAGCTTTGTTTTCTGCTACCCCCACTGAGCCTTTCAACTTATGGACAGACAGTCAATATGTTGCAAAAGCTATTCCCCCCCTAGAAACTGCTACAGCTATAGAATCTCTCAATATAGAAATAAGAAATTTATTCACCCAGATACAAACACACATACACCATCGTAAAGTCCCCTGCTTTGTGGGACATGTCAGAGCACACACAGGCCTACCAGGTGCCTTATCCTTAGGAAATGCTAAGGCTGACCTTGCTACCCGCAATGTTTTCCTCTCCCAATTACAGCAAGCTCAGCAATCCCATGCTTTACATCATCAAAATAGTCAAAGCTTAAGACAACAATTCCAAATTTCTCGAGAGGCTGCCAGACAGATAGTAAAGCAGTGTCCCAGATGTCCCACTCATCACACTGTTCAACACCAGGGAGTTAATCCACGGGGTATTGTGCCTAATCAGCTGTGGCAAACGGATGTTACAAAAATACCTGAGTTTGGAAAACTTAAGTATGTCCATATTTCTATAGACACCTATTCTGGCTTTATTATGGCAACAGCACAAACTGGAGAAGCCACTAAACACATTATAGCCCATTGCTTAAAATGCTTTGGCATTACAGGAGTGCCAAAAGAGATTAAAACAGACAATGGGACAGGCTATACCAGCCGTGCATTTCAGCATTTCTGCAAGCAATTTCAAATCCTTCACAAAACAGGTATTCCTTACAATCCCCAAGGACAAGGTATTGTGGAAAGGACACACAGTACCCTGAAGCATCAGCTTCAAAAAATAAAAAAGGGGGAGTTGTACCCAGAAACTCTGGCAAACTATTTAAACCATGCACTTTTTATTTAAAATTTTCTCACCATAGATGCACAGAGCAGGTCTGCAGCGGATAGATTTTGGCATCCAAAAACAAAAGATTCATATGCTATGGTGAGGTGGAAGGATCCTCTCACGGGTCAATGGAATGGTCCAGATCCAGTACTAATCTGGGGACGAGGGCATGTTTGTGTTTTTCCACAGGATGCAGAAGGAGCCAGGTGGCTCCCAGAAAGATTGGTCCGCCATGCTGAAGCTCATACTCTGCATTCTGCTGACCACCACGGGAGCCAACCACACACACTGGGCACTTGTGCCAGGCCCTCTGATCCTCCACCCAGCGGTTTGGGACGGCCCGGAGATCATTGTCCAGGTCAATGATACCAGGATTCTCGGCCATCCTTCTACCTCCAGGAATTCGCCTGCCCTGAGCCTCTATCAGAAATTATTCAGCAGAAGGAAAAGGAATGCTGGTGTGCTTCTGTACTGGGCCTCTACCAAAATAGATCTTGAGCTCCTTCATTGTCTGTGCTCTAATGCTCTCTGTTCTACTTATATTGGTCCCTTCAGCACTACGTTTGGTAGAAAAAGTGCTGAAGCTAATCTATGAAAGCCTCCACAAGCAAAACTTATCACTCAAACCCCCCAGCCAATTTTGGCTTAGGAGGCTGGATAGCCAGTGACGGGTAAGGCAAGAAGGAGAGTGGACCAACCTAAGACAGGGAATGGGTCATGCAACCCTCAGCCCAATGACGGGTAAGGCCATCCCCGTTCTTGACCAACCTAAGACAGGCACAGTCATCCCATGCATTCAAGCATTTTAAAAAATAAAAAAAGGGGGAGATGTGGGGAGCGGTTGGGACAGAAGGAGCAAGAGTACAGGACAGGACTGATTATGTTTTTGTGCCTAGTCTCCATCTAAGGCCTGAACCGGGCCTGACTTTGAAAGAAACCTTGAAAAGTTCCTAAATTCCAGGAACAAGTATATCAGGAATGTAGGGAGGTCTTATCTCAAGACCACCCACCTGGGCCAGCCCATTGTATTGTTCTGTAGGCAATTCAGGTGTATATAAGCTATCCCTGAATAAAGCTTCTTGGCATTCTGCATTCTGCAACAGACGGTTTGCCCTCCTGTCATCTTGTATATACAGCCCAACGCCCCCACTCAGGAACCGTTCGACTCCTGCCGGCAGGCCCCGGCATCCTGGGAATCTACGTTTCTAACAAGCTCCCAGGTGATGCTGGTGAGAAGCACAGCCTTTGTGCCTAGCCCAGTGCTTGGCACAGAATAACCACCACAAAAACGTCAGACCATCTCCTAACAGCTGAGGGGCAAAGGTTGGACAGGCTACAGGGAACTGCGGACCAAGAGAAGTGGAAGCAGAGGCCAAGCTTCCCCAATGACTTGCTATGTGAATTGGAGTATATCCTTCTCCTGAGCTGGGCCTCACTGCCTCTCCTCTGTAACAGGAGGAGGTTAAACCAGATGGCCTCCAGTTTCTGCTCGGAAAGTTTCTGATTTGTAGGAGAGGCTATAAAAGAGTCCAGGCAGCACTTACAAGGAGATAGAGAAGAAATTAGAGGTGTTTTGCCTGGCCAATCCCCATCCTGACTCAGGATGAAAGCTGTGCGAGTTTTAGGACAAATCATGGTCTAAAGATTTGAGAATGGTCCCCAACTGCCTGGCCCCAGGGAAACTTCTGAGACAGGGACTGTGGGTGTAGTCAGAGTAGGGGGAGGGCCTCCAGGAAAAGCAAGGCAGAATATTTGCAGTCAGAGCAATGTAACTACATGCAAGGAAACCCCCTTCCAAAACTCTGTGTTAAACATTAAGCTCCAGGGTCATTCTTCAGTAAGATCAGTTGGTGTTCCCTAAGCACATGTTGTTATTATGCTAATTATTTGTAAGATTTACTTTAGCATGCTAAAAGGCCCAGGCCTATGTGCTGTGTTTCCTCTTTCAGATCTGATAGGGTGGTTTTGCAAACCAGGCAACTAATTTAGCATGCAGACCCAGCTGTAAACAACATAGTAAAAGGCAGCAAAGATTCCACCTTAAAGATAAGATTGCATTTTAACACCCAGGAAGTTTGGGAAACAGGATTCTTAACTTACTCTTTAGCAAACAGACAATACCTCAGCCCACCTTGGGGGCGGGGCAGGCTGCCTTTTGATATGCTCCTAGACCAAGACGCCAGTATCCCAAGAGACAGATGGGGCGAGGAATTCCTTGGGTTAATTCTGGGTGTTCAGACAGCACTTAGCAGGTCTGCACCCCTAAACCTTTTTTTCATGTTCTCGAAAAATCGTCATCTGCTTATAAAACCCCTAGACAACGCAGCACACCGGACTCTCTTGCCCCTCCTGGCGTGAGCCGGGAGCTCTGTCCTATCACTTTATTTTTATTATTGTTTTTTTAAATATAATTTATTTTATTATCATTAATCTACAATTACATGTGCAATATTATGGTTATTAAACTACCCCTTCATCAGGTCCCCCCCACCAACCCCATTACAATCACTGTCCATCAGCGTAGTGAGATGCTATAGAATCACTACTTGTCTTCTCTGAGTTGTACAGCCCTCCCCATGCCCCTCCAACATTACATCTGCTAATTATAATGCCCCTTTTTCCCCTCTTATCCCTCCCTTCCCGCCCATTTTCCCCAGTTCCTTTCCCTTTGGTAACTATTAGTCCATTCTTGGCTTCTGTGAGTCTGCTGCTGTTTTGTTCCTTCAGTATTTTTTATTTGTTCTTATACTCCACATATGAGTGAAATCATCTGATACTTGTCTTTTTCGGCTTGGCTTATTTCACTGAGCATAATACCCTCTAGCTCCATCCATGTGTTGCAAATGGTAGGATTTGTTTTCTTATGGCTGAATAATATTCCATTGTATCACTTTATTTTTAAATAAAAGTCTGTACCTTGCTCTCCTACCTTGCCTGTTTGCTAAGCTCATTCCTCAGCTTCGTGAACAAGAACCCCGGCATCACTTCTAGAGGATGTTTTTACCCCTCAGCCCCACCCAGGGCTGGGACTCTTTCCAGCATGGAGGGGAATGTAGCTATGAGCCAAGTTACCTCATCAGCTGATCAGTGGAAAATTAGAAGCAAAATGAGATCCCGTAAAATACAAGGGCAGGCAACATCCCATGGGGTACAGATTAGGGATTTTGGAGTCGATAGGGCCTGGATTAAAATCCTGGTCCCATTATTTTCTGGCCGAATGAGACCTGGGCACATTTCTTCCCCTTTAGTCCGGGCAAGCACTTTTGAAGCCCAGGAAAGAAATTCTCTTGAGCTCACCTAAGTAGAGGTTGATGTGTTTATTATATAAGTAAATCAGAAGGTAAAGGTTAGAACAAGAAGTAAATACTAATACATTTTTTTAAGAATTTACTCTGTCCCAGGTTGTGGGGTAAAGGGCAGAATTTCCCGAATCTCCCGCCTGGTCTTATTTACATACCAACGGATGTTTCACAGCCTCTGGTGGATCCGGGGCAAGAGGTGGAGAGAAAACGGCCATTCTCGTCTCCCCTCCATTCCTGGCATGTGATTGGTCTGGCGTCCGCCAGGCGCCAAGGACCCGCCCATGGAGTTCCGCCCTGAGGGGGCGGGCGGCGCGTTGGAAGTGCGAGTGCTCGCTGTGGCCAGAGGGGGCAGATGGAACCGGGCTTGGCTGGCAAATTTTAGCAAGCTGTGAGCAGTAAATAGTTTTCTCGTTGGCTTACTTCGGTATCACCGGATTCATGGGGGAATTTGTCCCGGGAGGGGTAAATCTTTATTCCCAGAGCTACACAGGCACTGTTTTAATCGCCTTACCTGGATTAACTAGTTTAACCAACTATAATAACCTTGTATACATAGGTGCTATTGTTAGCCACATTTTACAGAGGGGGAAACTGGGGCAAGTGGAGGTTAAATAACTCGCCCAGGCCACAGAGCCAGCACCCAAGCGATCTACCTTCACCACTCTGACATCTTCCTCTCACCCAGAGGTGGTCCCCAGGGACTTTGTGGGGCAGGGAAGTAGTAGTTTGGGTCCTGGGAGTGTTAGGGCCGCCTGTGACTGCAGTTTCTGTATCCTGGTGCATGTGACCCCACCATTAATACATGACTTTACACCTTCTAAAGTCAGTGTCTCCCTCCTGCCATAATTAGCTAAAGAAGCTCTTTCCTACAGGGAGTCTGCAAGTGGACCGTGAGGAGCAGCAGTCCTCAAGATGGCTTAGATGGTGCAGGGCCTTATGTAATACCAAATTACCTAGGGAGAAAGCTGTTCCCTTTTCAATTCTCTTTAACCTCAAGGGGAAAGTCTTTTCTGGGGGCTGGACTTGAACACATGTATAATTCTTGCTTTTAAGAACAATAAGCCCTTTATGATTTGCTTCCTGGATTATATCCCAAATCCAGCCTTTCCTGTCCTATCCACTGATGCAACTTCAGTGCAAGCCCTGCTCACTGGCCTCCTAACCACCACATTAAGCTTTAGTTCGCTACTGAGTAGCCAGTGGGAGCTCTTTAAAGCTCAAATTTATTTAGAAACCTTCACCTGCAATGGAGTAAAATTCCAACTCCCCACTACGGCCTGTAGTCTTCTGTGTCCTGACTGTTCGTGGCCTCACCTCCCTCTGCTTCCCCCTCCTTCTGGTCTTCTGCCTACCCCTCACACAAAGCCTCTCTGGACCCACTGTGCCTTCCCTAGAAATTAAAAACTTCCTGTCCTCGTGGCTGGCTCCTCATGATTCACATCTCAACTCAAATGTCAACTCCTCAGAAAGTTCCCTGAACACTGTGGCAACAGAAACTCCACCTGACTCCCTACCTTCCCAGCCACCTAAGCTCTTTGGCACTGGTCTGCACTCAGCTATGCCATCTATCCTTTGTCTCTCCCCACCGCAACTGGGCTGTAAGCTCCTGGAGGGCAGGGACCAAGTCAGTCTTGGTCATTTTGGTATCTCCTAGGCCTGGCACAGCGCCAGACCAATAGTAGGCATTAAACACACATTGGTTAATTAACTGACAGAGTGACACTAAGGGCTCCTGGTGAGAGCCTCCTCTTTCAGAAAAGGCTGAATAGCTTCCCGCTCTTAATCTCTTCTTTCTAAGTAGGAGTCCCCGACCTGTGGACACTTACCAGAACATTTTAGGGATGCATGGGTTACACCTTAAATAACATTGAATCATAGAGTGAGAAAGTGGATCTTCTCTCTTCTGTTCTCTTTGAATTTTTCTGATTATATAAAAGTTCTCTTAGTGTTACTCTTCATCTCTTCTCCAACACTTGCTAACTTCTGATTTTTACAAAGTCCTCAGTTTTATAATTTCCTGCAGATACCATTATCTAGCTAGATTATAACATTATACTATTTTTACTGTATATATTTTATAAATACCTTCTATTAAAATGGAAAGCAATTTAAAATAATGCTATGATATTCCCCTTTTAAATTAATATATTTAGGCCTTTTTCAAGAAGGTAAATTGATTTAAAGACATTAAACACAGCCAACATTGTGAAGATGGGTATGAATGGCTATGGTTGAGGAACCCCCGTTCTAGGCAGAACAGCCTGGTATGGAACACTGGCTCCAAATGAGCCCCTGGGCTGTACCCATTTGTTTTTTTCCTTGTTTGTTTTTTCCAGTAGTACGGTAAGTTATTCATCTGAGTATGAATGATGGACTGGAGCCTTTTTCCTGGACCTCATTGCATGAGTTTGGGGACCTCTTTGTCAGTTTCTGTTTTCCTCCTATGTGTACGGCATGTATTCTTTTCTGTGTACTTCAGACCACTATATGTGACCTGTGGTCATGGGTATAGAGAATGGTTATTCTCTATTACAAAATACTTACTATCCTAGTGTCAAAGTTCCCTAATGAAGCCAGGCCCTGGGCTTTTGTCAGTCTCATAAATCAGGCAAACATGGGCTTTTATTCATGAATGAATTCACCACCAAATAAATAACCTAGTGCACAGCTTTGCCCAGCCTGACCGTGGAAAGAGAGAGCTCATTTACATAAATCCTGAGGTCCAAAAATTGGTCTTCTAAAGTCCCAAACAACTTTACCCCCTTCCCACCCCACCACTGTGTCAGCCTCATCACCTGTTCTTTTTAGTTCAAATGGATGATGTTATGTACATAAAATATGCAGCAAAATCCACATCTTTGATTCCTTGAACTCCAAGTGTTCCAACTTTGTATATTTTATGTAGTGTAGTAACATCCAGATTCTCTGAGTCAAAAACATTCAGCAAATTCAAATATTCGGCTCAAAAGCTGTGTGACTTTGGCCAAGTTACTTAACATCTCTGAGCACCAGACACTCTACTTCCTTGTGTTATTTGCAAATTAAATGAGATTATGCATGTGAAGCCGTGTCTGGCTCAGTGTAAGCATTCAATAAATGGCTATTCATATTTTTACTTTGCATCTCATTAGACCTCCCCTGTGAAGCTTTACTCTAGTTTGATTAGTTCTCCTAAATCTTGGCTCCTTCCACCTTCCGCTTCCACCAATTCAGTCATTTCTTCACCAGGGTCTACTCATTGCCGTGCCTTCTGCTGCACGCTGACTTCTTAGGCAGGAATCAAGCCAGGTTCCTGCCATTGACAAATCCACAGCCGAGTAGGAAAGAAACTGCCAAACCGCGGAAATGGTCTGTAATCAAGGTATATTTCCGGTGTAGTAAGGGCGAAATGCGAGGGAACGTCTAATTGTCTGAGACCTGGGGGTGTGAGGGGTGGAGAGAATCATTCAGGCAATTGACACTGCCTGTACAAAAGCACAGGCACAGGTGAGGGGGCGGACTGTTGGTGCGCCCCTAAAGACTGTGCGGATGTTGGGTGGGCAGGATCCGGGTCTGGAGGGCCTTGAATGGCGAGCCACGACATCAGTCTTCTTATTGACGAAAGGAGCCGCGAGGAGCTTGTGCTTGGGAGGGAGGCCTCGGCCTGGCGGGTCAAGCAACGCCGCAGGAAGGCACCCGGACAGCGAAGAAGCCAAAGGAACCCCTGTGCCGCAGCCGCCGGAAAAGCCCAGCCCTTGGAGCGGAAGTAACGGCCGGCCAGCTACCCAACCGCGGAAGGACTCCCGGCATTCGCAGCGGCGGGAGGAGCCAGAACCTCCCGGCGCGTGGCGAAGGGTCCAGTTGCGCGGCGGCGGCCACCGGGGCGGCCGCTCTCCTAGGGCAGCCGATTGGTCGGCCTCCGGAACTGTGGCGGCGGCGCGTGGAACTGTCACCGCCGCCCGGTGAGTCCTGGGTTGGAGCCTGGGCACTGCCGGCCCCTGAACTGCCCCTGGGCACCCGGCTGTGATTCCCTACGGCCGGCTTCGTACGCCCGGCCCCCGAGCCGTCACCTGGAGATGGAGAACCAGACTTCCTTTGGGCCTGCTTCCTTTCTTCTGTCCAGGCTTTTGGGCCAGGGCCCTGTTGGAACTTTTTGTGGGCCTGAATGACCCCATCCCTAGAGACAGTCTGTGCGAGGTTGTGGCTGGGAGGACGGCCGAAAGGAACAAGTAGAGTCCCCAGGGCTGAAGCCTGTGGGAGACGCCAAGGAGGCCTCCATGCGGGCCTGGGGGATGCGGGGCGGGAGCGCCGGTGAAGTAAGAGGCAGGGGACCCATGGGTTTGGAGCCCGGAAGGGACCTGGGCGAGTAGGAAATTTGGGCGTTGGGAGGAAGGTGGATACAGGTGGAGGATGAGACCACTAGGGCTAAGGTCAGAACCCTTGGAGACAGCACCATCCGAGGATTGGATTGAAAGAGCAGAAGCCAGAGGAGAACAATCATAAGGGAAGGTATAGGGAACTGCCCAGTATCCAAGTTACCAGTTTTTTACTTTATTTTGCTATTATTAATATACAATTACATGAGCAAGATTATGGTTGCTAGACTCCCCCTATTATCAAGTCCCCACCACATAGCCCATTGCAGTCACTGTCCATCACCGTAGTAGGATGTTATAGAGTCAATACTTGTCTTCTCTGTGTTATACTACCTTCCCCGTATCCCCCCACCACACACCCATCCCCTCTACATTATGTGTGCTAATTGTAATAGCCCTTTTTCCCCCTTATCCCTCCCTTCCCACCCATCCTCCCCAGTCCCTTTCCCTTTGGTAACTATTAGTCCGTTCTTGGGTTCTGTGAGTCTGCTGCTGTTTTGTTCCTTCAGATTTTTCTTTGTTCTTATACTCCACAGATGAGTGAAATCTTTGATACTTCTCTTTCTCTGCCTGGCTTATATCACTGAGCATAATACCCTCTAGCTCCATCCATGTTGTTGCAAATGGTAGGATTTGTTTTCTTCTTATGGCTGAATAATATTCCATTGTGTATATGTACCACATCTTCTTTATCCATTCATCTACTGATGGACACTTAGGTTGCTTCCATTTCTTGGCTATTGTAAATAGTGCTGCGATAAACATGGGGTGCATCTCTCTTTTTCAAACTGGGCTGCTGCATTCTTAGGGTAAATTCCTAGGAGTGGAATTCCTGGGTGCAATGGTATTTCTATTTTGAGTTTTTTGAGGAACCTCCATACTGCTTTCCACAGTGGTTGAACTAATTTACATTCCCACCAGGAGTGTAGGAGGGTTCCTCTTTCTCCACATCCTTGCCAACATTTGTTATTGTTTGTCTTTTGGATGGCGGCCATCCTTACTGGTGTGAGGTGATATCTCATAGTGGTTTTAATTTGAATTTCCCTGATGACAAATGATGTGGAGCATCTTTTTAGGTGCCTGTTGGCCATCCTAATTTCTTCTTTGCAGAAGTGTCTCTTCAGCTCCTCTGCCCATTTTTTAATTGGCTTATTTGCTTTTTGTTTGTCGAGGTGTGTGAGCTCTTTATATATAATTTGGATGTCAGCCCCTTATCGGATATGTCATGAATATATTCTCCCATACTGTAGGATGTCTTTTTGTTCTACTGATGGTATCCTTTGCTGTACAGAAGCTTTTTAGTTTGATATAGCCTCATTTGTTCATTTTTGCTTTTGTTTCCCTTTTCGGGGAGATATTTTCATGAAGAAGTTGCTCATGTTTATGTCCAAGAGATTTTTGCCTATGTTTTTTTCTAAGAGTTTTATGGTTTCATTGCTTACATTCAGGTCTTCGATCCATTTTGAGTTTACTTTGTGTATGGGTTTAGACAGTAATCCAGTTTCATTCTCTTCCATGTAGCTGTCCAGTTTTGCCAACACCAGCTGTTGAAGAGGCTGTCATTTCCCCATTGTATATCCATGGCTCCTATATCATATATTAATTGACCATATATGCTTGGGTTTATGTCTGAGCTCTCTATTCTGTTCCACTGGTCTGGAGGTCTGTTCTTGTGCCAGTAACAAATTGTCTTGATTACTGTAGCTTTGTAGTAGAGCTTGAAGTCAGGGAGCATAACTCCTGCTTTATTCTTTCTTCTCAGGATTGCTTTGGCTATTCGGGGTCTTTTGTAGTTCCATATGAATTTTAGAGCTATTTGCCCTAGTTCATTGAAGAATGCTGTAGGTATTTTGATAGGGATTGCATTGAATCTGTAGATTGCTTTGGGCAGGATGGCCATTTTGACAGTATTAATTCTTCCTAGCCAAGAACATGGAATGGATTTCCATTTATTAGTGTCCTCTTTAATTTCTCTTAAGAGTGTCTTGTAGTTTTCAGGGTATAGGTCTTTCACTTCCTTGGTTAGGTTTATTCCTAGTTATTTTATTCTTTTGGATGCGATTGTGAATAGAATTGTTTTCCTAATTTCTCTTTCTGCTAGTTCACCATTAGTGTATAGGAATGCAACAGATTTCTGTGTATTAATTTTGTGTCCCGCAACTTTGCTGAATTCAGATATTAGGTCTAATAGTTTTGGAGTGGATTTTTTAGGGTACAATATCATGTCATCTGCAAACAGGGACAGTTTGAGTTCTTCCTTGCCAATCTGGATGCCTTTTATTTCTTTGTGTTTTCTGATTGCAGTGGCTAGGACCTCCAGAACTATGTTGAATAAAAGTGGGGAGAGTGGGCATCCTTATCTTGTTCCCGATCTTAAAGGAAAAGCTTTCAGGTTCTCGCTGTTAAGTATAATGTTGGCTGTGGGTTTGTCATATATGGCCCTTATTATGTAGAGGCACTTGCCCTTTATACCTATTTTGTTTAGAGTTTTTATCATGAATGAATGTTGAATTTTGTCGAATGCCTTTTCAGCATCTGTGGAGATGATCACGTGGTTTTTGTCCTTCTTTTTGTTGATGTAGTGGATGATGTTGATGGATTTTCAAATGTTGTACCATCCTTGCATCCCTGGGAGGAATCCCACTAGATCATGATGGATGATCTTTTTGATGTATTTTTGAATTCGGTTTACTAATATTTTGTTGAGTATTTTTCCATCTATGTTCATCAGGGTTATTGGTCTGTAATTTTCTTTTTTTGTGGTGTCTTTGCCTGGTTTTGGTATTAGAGTGATGTTGGCATTGTAGAATGAGTTTGGGAGTATTCCCTCCTCTTCTCCTTTTGGAAAACTTTAATTAGGATGGGTATTAGGTCTTCACTAAATGTTTGATAAAATTCAGCAGTGAAACCATCTTGTCCAGGTGTTTTGTTCTTAGGTAGTTTTTTGATTACCAATTCAATTTCTTTGCTGGTAAATTGGTCTCTTCAGATTTTCTGTTTCTCTGGGTCTGGGTCAGCCTTGGAAGGTTGTATTTTTCTAGAAAGTTGTCCATTTCTTCTAGATTATCCAGTTTGTTACCATTTAATTTTTCATAGTATTTTCTCATAATTCTTTGTTTTTTTGTGGTATCCGTAGTGATTTTTCCTTTCTTCTTTCTGATTCTGTTTGTGTAGACTCTTTTTTTCTTGATAAGTCTTGCAAGAGGTTTATCTATTTTGTTTATTTTCTCAAAGAACCAGCTCCTGCTTTCATTGATTCTTTCTATTGTTTTATTCTTCCCAATTATATTTATTTCTACTTTAATGTTTGTTATGTCCATCCTTCTACTGACTTTGGGCCTCATTTGTTCTTCCTTTTCTAGTTTCATTAATTGTGAGTTTAGACTATTCATTTGGGATTGTTCTTCTTTCCTGAGGTAGGCCTGTATTGCAATATATTTCCCTCTTAGCATGGTCTTTGCTGCATCCCACAGATTTTGAGGTATTGATTTATTGTTGTCATTTATCTCCATATATTGCTTGATCTCTATTTTTATTTGGTCATTGATCCATTGATTATTTAGGAGCATATTATTAAGCCTCCGTGTGTTTGTGGGCTTTTTCATTTTTTTTGTGTAATATATTTCTAGTTTCATACCTTTGTGATCTGAGAAGCTGGTTGGTACAATTTCAATCTTTTTGAATTTATTGAGGTTCTTTTTGAGGCTAATATATGATCTTTTCTTGAGAATGTTCCATATGTACTTGAAAGGAATGTGTATCCTGTTGCTTTTCGATGGAGTATTCTGTAGATGTCTGTTAGGTCCATCTGTTCTAACATGTTGCTCAGTGCCTCTCTGTCTTTACTTATTTTCTGTCTGGTTGATCTGTCCTTTGGAGTGAGTGGTGTGTTGAAGTCTCCTAAGATGAATGCATTGCATTCTGTTTCCGTCTTTAATTCTGTTTGTATTTGTTTCACGTATGTAGGTGATCCTGTGTTGTGTACACAGATATTTATAATAGTTATATCC
The DNA here is from genome assembly GCA_032199065.1 of Smutsia gigantea. NCBI lineage: Eukaryota > Metazoa > Chordata > Mammalia > Pholidota > Manidae > Smutsia > Smutsia gigantea. The sequence goes on along the minus strand of JAVSCE010004940.1, from coordinate 46,832 downwards.
TCTTGTTGGGCTGACCCTTTTATCATTATGTAATGTCCTTCTTTGTCTCTTGTGACTTTCTTTGTTTTGAAGTCTATTTTGTCTGATACAAGTAGTGCAACTCCTGCTTTTTTTTCACTATTAGTTGCATGAAATATCTTTTTCCATCCCTTCACCTTCAGTCTGTGTATGTCTTTGGGTTTGAAGTGAGTCTCTTGTAGGCAGCATAAAGATAGGTCGTGTTTTTTTATCCATTCAGTGACTCTATGTCTTTTGATTGGTGCATTCAGACCATTTACATTTAGGGTGATTATCGATAGGTATGTACTTATTGGCATTGCAGGCTTTAGATTAGTGGTTACCAAAGGCTCCAGGGTAATTCCCGTACTATTTAACCGTCTAATTTAACTCACTCCGTATGGTATTACAAACAGAACCTAAAGGTTCTTTTTTTTTTCCTCCTTTTTCTTCCTCCTCCATTCTTTGTATGTTATGAATAATATTCTGTACTGTTTGTCTGTCCCTTGGGTGACATTTGTTTAGCCTTAGGAATACCTCCATCTGTAGGAGTCCTTCCAAAATGCTCTGTAGACGTGGTTTGTGGGAGATAAATTCTCTCAGTTTTTTCTTATCTGAAAATTGTTTAATTCTTCCTTCAAATTTAAATGATAACCTTGCCTGGTAGAGTATTCTTCGTTCAAGGCCCTTCTGCTTCATTGCATTAAATATATCATGCCACTCCCTTCTGACCTGTAAGGTTTCTGTTGAGGAGTCTGATGATAGCCTGATGGGTTTTCCTTTGTATGTCATCATTTTTCTCTCTCTAGCTGCTTTTAAAAGTGTCTTTATCCTTGATCTTTACCATTTTAATTACTGTATGTCTTGATGTTGCCTTCCTTGGGTCCTTGGTGTTGCGAGATCTGTGCACCTCCATGGTTGAGAGATCAACTCCTTCCCCAGATTGGGGAAGTTTTCAGCAATTACCTCCTCAATGACACTTTCTGTCCCTTTTTCTCTCTCTTCTTCTTCTGGTACCTCTATAATGCGAATATTGTTCCGTTTGGATTGGTCACACAGTTCTCTCAATATTCTTTCATTCTTAGCGATACTTTTTTCTCTCTGTGCCTCAGCTTTGTATTCCTCTTCTCTAATTTCTATTCTATTTACTGTCTTTTTTACTATATCTAATCTGCTTTAAATCTCTCCATTGTATGTTTCATTTCAGATATGGAATTTCTTAATGATTGAATGTCCGTCTTAAATTTGTTCCTGAGTTCTTGAATATTTTTCTGTACCTCCATAAGCATGTGTATAATTTTTATTTTGATCTCTCTTTCACGAATGTTGGTGAGTTCGGTTTCATTTGGCCCTCTTTCTGGGGTTTGTGAGATTTTTGTCTGAACCATGTTCTTTTGACGTTTCATATTTCTGTGTGGTGCCCACTAGTGTGCAGAAAGTCCAGTCTCTGGAGCTGCGCAGCCCCTAGAGTGAGTTTGGCGGTTGTAGGGGAGCGGCGCTGGTGCCTGGGGGAGGAAAGATCTGTTTCCTGATTCCCGTTTGCGGTGCCTGTGTCCAGTGTCAGAGCCAGTGGGCCAAGCACACACGTGTAAACCTCTGTGCTTTCCGTCTCTTGTCGTTGTAGGCGGGGCCTCCCTCTGGCTGGCCTGACGCCTGCCCAGGGACTGCTGGTTTGCAAGCAGGTGCCTGCAGGCCAGTAGGAAGGCTTGGCAGGCTGTGTGTCACAGTGGGGGGCCTCGGAGCTGAGTAGGCAGCCAGGGGGATGGAGCACCTGAAGCTCCTCAAAGTTCCCAACCAGCTGGGCAGAGCGTGCCCAGACAACCTTGTCCAGCTGTCCCTTCTCCCGTGCAGCAAGCTCTGTGCAAAGCCCGCCCCTTCAGCAGCCCTCTCGCTGCTAGGAAGCCTCTGAGACTCCCTGCCTTTCCTATGACACAGAGTGGCCAGGTGTGGATCCCGCCCTCCACAAACGGCCGGAATGTCAATTTCTTAAGCACTCAGCCTGTCCGAGCTCCCCAACGTCCAAAGCACCACACACTATACGATTCTGCTCACAAAGCAGATGTCCAGGGCTAGGTGTTCAGCAGTCCCAGTATTCCACCCCTTCCCCCACTCCGTTTCTCTTCCTCTTGCTGGAGAGCTGGGGTGGGGGAAGGTCTTGGGTCCTGCCAGATTAAAGCTTTCATAGGTTACCCTGTTTCGTGAGGTGTGCTCTGCTTATGAGGTGTATATGCAGTCTCGTTCAGCCTTCTTTCTTGTTGCTGTTTTAAGGTTAGTTGTATGAATTAAGTATATTTTTGTACTGTTTGTGGTTTAGGGAGGAGCTCTCCATCTCACCTCTCACGCCGCCATCTTGAATCCCTCGAAAATAGTCCCAATTACCAGTTTTAAGGATTTTGTGTTTTTTAGCAGAGTAGGAGCCTACACAAAGATAAAGCATGATAAGGCCTAATAAATGTATTTTACATTTGGTCATTACTTTGGTACAACAAACACGTAATTAATTTTTTGCAAGCTTTATTATGAAAGTGTTCTGACTTACATAAAAGTACAGGAAATAGCATACCATTATGGATCCTAAGTACTCATCACTCCTCCTCAACCACAATTGGCCAACCTGGTTATACTATAAATGTTAAGAGTCTCCTTAGATCCACACTGATATTACTGAGGTAGAGCAGCACATGGGGCAAGCATCATGATTAATTTTTCCTGCCTATGATGAAAAATGACAAGATATAAATAGTATAGTAAGAACTGGAGGGACTCCATCTTACGACTAAGAGTCCATTTTAAAAACGAGGGAGTTGGGAGGTAAGATTCTAACACGTTTTATGCTAATCAGCCAATAACCGAACCTATCTTAGACAGAGCAAGCAGTCCTAAATGATATGTTTCCACTGCTTGAGGGTAGCCATGATCTTGGAGAAGAACAGGACCAATAAATTCCCTGCATAAGTTTATCTTGCAGAATATCTGGAGGACTGTCTATGATGGTGACGTAATGTCTCTCACTGGGGATAGACATCATGAGACCAAAGTCCACCTAAGCTCCCCTGGCATTTTACCCATTCTTAAAAACCCAAATCCTAAACTTTTAAGCATGCCTCCTTTGTGAGGTCACTGCACTCCTGTCTGAGTGTATACTGTCTTATCAAATAAACTTTATTGTTGCATAAGCCTGTTGCACTTCATCTCTGAACTCTTTTTCATAGCAAAGACAAGAACTTGCTGACCTCCACCTCTGGTGGTAAATGTCTTTGTCACTTTGCTATTTCATTCATTGTTCTGGTATTAAGCACAAGTCTCTCTCTCTTTCTGTTCTTCTTCAGAGAAGTATGCAAGGGCTACTAAGATCTCTGATTTGGGTTTGGAAATTCCATTGCCTGGGTGACCCAGACAGGACTGCGGCTGTAAGATCATGCTCTTTAGTAGCCTGCCTGAAAAATCTTTGCTTTGGGGAGTTCTCAGAACATAATCTCACTTCATACAGTGCTCTGAGGCTTCCCCAAATTCCAGGGTGGTAGGGGCTTTGTTACCACACCATGCAGTTTCAAGTGGACACTGGACACCAGGTGACCCTGGCTTCAGGAGTTGGCGAGGGATCTGCCCGTGTTGAGCAGGAGTTCCATGGAGTTTCCTTTCCTCCTTCTGCTCTTCCTTGCTCTCTGCTGCCTGCATGGATTTTCTACCACTCTCTCTTTAATTAATTTCCTCTTTACCTATACTCTTATGACCTGTTGTCAAATTCTTTCTATACCAGAGTCAAGAACCTATGCCAGGTTGAGGTCTCACCTAGCACTCAGAGAGACCTCCCCAGATTGGCTTGCCAGACAACACTATGTTAATCTTAAGTTTTAAAAGTTTCTTTCATGTTTGATGGGTATATAGAGGTTTAATTTTGCGAGATGAAGAGTTCCAGAAATTGGTTGCACAACAGTGTGAATGCACTTAACATTACTGAATTGTGCACTTAAAAATGGCTAAGATGTTCAATCTTAAAAGAGTTTTTAACCACAATTTAAATAAATTCCTTTCAAATTAGAAATCGAATGCTGCAAATTAAGAAAAAATTGACTTCAAGCATGCAGTGGAAAATAACTCATTGCCAGGTAGAGGCCCACAGAGTTGAATTTTTAACTGTGGAGTGTCTGGAATAAACTCATTGGTTTTGGTGCTCAGACCAGTGTGACCTGGCCTGGAGTGGAGTTTAGCACTGATGGTGCCCTCTAGTTTACATTAGAACTGAAGGGCTAGGCCAGTGCTGCTGTGTGAGTCAGATTTCTCCCAAATGTTCCTGTTTTTTTAACTCTCTGAGGTGCACCTTTAACCCTTGGGTAAGCTCCTGTGCCACCTTATATGTTCATTCACAGAAGGGTGAGTGAAGTATGAGTGCATCTCTTTCTCTTCACTCCCATTCTTTAGGGCCCACCTGGGTAGTTTGTCTCCAGTATGATATCTGCTCACTGTCTCCCCAATGTACCACATGTCAGTCCTTCACACTACTAGAGCAGCTGGTGTTAAGTGATAGGCAGCCTTCTATCTAGCTCTTTTCCAAGTGAGTCCTACATAAGTAGCCCTGAAACCTTCCTTCTGCTCACCCCAAACAAACAAATAAAACAAATTGTAAGGAGAGAAAGTGACAGCCAGGTTTGGATTTTTGGCACCTCTTTGTCTTCCTCCAGGGGCCCTCGAACCAGTATTTCTCCTGGAGATAAATTTTCTGTATGTGAGTTGGCATTTATTAGAGAATTAAGCAACCAAGTGGGTCAAATTTGCATCAGAAAGTTATATTGGTTTTTGAGTAATGGCTTTTTAGAACTATTATTAATGGCTATTAATAATTACTAATAATGACTATTCAGGAAAAAATTAGGTACTTGATCTCATCACCGAATGTTGGTGAGGGTAAGAAGGACTCAATGAAAGGGCCCCTGGTGATGGATGACAAAGAGCAAACATTAGATACAATCACAAGGTAAATTTGCTTAATGATGTTTAAATTTGTATCTATATACTCACAGCTATCAAAATTGCCATTATTGAAATACTGCAGGAAGGGACATTATTGCTCATATGTAACTCATTTGCCTTTTAACTTCCTTTTTTCTCATGCAGACAGTTACGATTTTGGATTAAGTGAGGATTTTTAGGAATGTTGCCATCATGTTACATCATAACTGCCTGTACCCAGGAGGTGATATGAAATGAATGGACCATTTTCTTATGTTTTCATTTGTAGGGAAGATGGAAGAGCTGAGTCAAGCCCTGGCTAGTAGCTTTTTTGTGTCTCAAGATCTGAACAGCACAGCTGCCCCACATCCCCGCCTGTCTCAGTACAAGTCCAAGTACAGTTCCTTGGAGCAGAGTGAGAGGCGCCACCGGTTATTGGAACTGCAGAAATCGTAAGGGATGCTTGAAATGCCTGGTTTCTATCTCCAGGCCTAGAGCTGTGAACCGCTGAGGAGGCTCTAGGCATGTCTGTACAGGACTCCCCTTCAAAGTAAACCCTTTGTAGGTTGATCGTGCCCATGAGGTTGGGAGGACTAAATCCTGGCAGAGTAGACATTCTTTATACCCAGAGCTTAGGAAAATAATGGGAAAGTAAGAGACTGAAGTTTGAAAGCAAAAGCTCAGTTATTTGGTTAAAATTCTCTTTTTCTTTTGGCAGCAGTACCGAACTTTGTAACTGGGGGACTAATGAAAGTCACTCCCAGACTTCCACTTGCAGTTCCCTGTGTGGCTTCTCCTGCAGTCTGAATCCTGGCGTTGGTGCAGTCTTCCTGTCTGCCTTTGCCCAAATGTTTCTCTGGAGCCCTTGGGACTTCAAGACATATAATTCCACAGGGAATCTGAGGAAATGTCTTCCATACACTTAATTCTCAATGCCAAGATGAGCAAACAGGAAAAGAGAGGAGGATTGGAGCGTTTAAGGCTGGACTGCTCTGAAGGCAGGACCTGTCCTTTATTCTTAGTGCAACACGGTCCTCTTCTGGGTAATAAAGAATTGAAGACAAGGAGGAACCATTAATGGCTGCATAATTGCTATACAGTCTGCATTTTGCCCAGCGCTGCATTACTGGATATATTTAGCCAAGATATTTAACCCTGTGGTCCCTGAGTTGCTTGCAGATTACATTCTCAGATCACCTTGCCTTCCATTAAAAGAAAAACTACAATTAATTATTTTGAAATAGGTAATATTTCATTTTATATATTCATAGTTCAAAATTCAAAACATATAAGAAATATGTATATAATTCAAAAAATGCAAGCTGATTAGTCTCCCTCCCAATTCTGTCCCTAGCCATCCAGTTCCTCACCGTATTATTAGTTTCATGTGTATCTTTCCAAAGATCTGTGCATGAATGTGCAAGTGTGTGGTTGTATGTACACATAACCTTTTTTTTTAATGGAAGTAGCAGTGTACAAATACACTGTTCTGCACATGTATTTAACAGTGTGTTTTTTTGGAGAGATTCTATACCAGTTCATAAAGTGCCACCTCATTCCTTTTTTATGGTGCCAGGTATTCCATTGAATGGAGAGCTCATAATGTAATCCCCTAACCAATCTCCTACTGGTGGGCATCTGGGTAGTTTCCTTCTCTTGTGATTACAGATAATGCCCAGGAAATAACCGTGGACATAGATCCTTTTGCACATGTGCAGGTACACTGGCTCTCCCTAATTTTTGAAATAAAAGACCATTTTGCTTGCGTTTGCTCTTTCTGGTGTGCACCTTCATGTGAATGTGTATCAACACGTGTGTGTTTGAGAAAAACCGGTTGAGTTGATCTTGCTGCCTCAGTGGTTGATCTCTTGCCTTAGCATTGAGGAAACCAAGTGTAGGAGGTTACATACCTACAAATCACTTTGGAACAGTTAGGTTCCAAAAGGTTCTTTTTCTTCCTTTTCAATTTTCCAAATATTCTAGAATATGTAGTTTTTAAAAAAGAAGAAAACAATGGTGAAGGGAGACAGTAAGTAGAAGACATTAAATCATAAATTAAGAGGCCTTTTTTGAAAGTTAAGTAAGAACTGGAGAAAGGCTTGGCTGCTCTTTAGAAAGCTGTATGAAGTGAAAAGCCCTGGAAGCTTGTTTGGGTATTTTTTGTCTCTTATAACCCATTTTTATTAATTCAAACATTTGTATTAGTATGAATTCATGTATACTTATTTTGTATAGTTTACTTTAATGGGCACATCCCTAAGGAATATTTAGCATCATTTTTTTTATTGAAGTATTGTTGATATACAATCTTATATTGGTTTCAAATTTATAGCGCAGTGGTTTGACAGTGACCCATATTATTAAATCCTCACCCCCACTAGTGCAGTTACTATCTGTCAACATAGGAAGATGTTACAGAATCATTGGCTATATTCTCCATGCTGTACTACTATCTCCATGACCAACTAATATTATGATTGAGAATTTTTGTGTCCGTTTATCCCCAACCCCTTTCCCACCCACCTGCCCCAGCCCCTCTCCCCTGGTAACCACCAGTCAATTCTCAGGGTCCATGAGTTTACTGCTGTTTTGTTTGAAGCTATCTTTGTTTTAAACTTCTTGCTGCATCTCAGTGATTCCTCTTTTCAATCCCTGGGGTCTTTGGATTAGATATCTGCCAGGCAGGGAAGTGGCAGCTCTCACTTGGGGTAGAGGTGGGAGTCTGGGGTAGGTTGGGTGGGAGTGTGGTAAGCCTTTTCAGGTAGTGAAATGAAAATTCCTTTAAATATTTCACTTTGCCCATTTTTAGGAAACTCCTCTGAGGAGGGCTGAGTGTGTTTGGAGGGGAATTCCTATTTAGGATCTGTGAGAAGGCAGTCAGTAGTGTAGCCTTACAAAGGAAATTTTATCATCTTTCTTGACTCCCACCAGAAATCCCAAGTTGCTCCTGAATTTGGAGATTTGAATTAAATCTGTCACATTGTAGGTTGTCTTCCTGTAAGACATAAAGACCTGTCTTTATGCCTTTTCCCTCTCCAGCAAGCGGCTGGATTATGTGAATCATGCCAGAAGACTGGCTGAAGATGACTGGTCAGGGGTGGAGAGTGAAGAAGAAGAAGGAAAGAGAGATGATGAAGAAATGGACATTGGCCCTGGCAAGAAGCTACCGAAACGCTATGCTAATCAGGTGAGTAGTCCAGAGAAGATTAAGCCCACCTAGTCCCACTCCCTTTGCTATGCTATAAAACCCCACTGAAGTAAATGTTACCATAAGGAGAATGAGGCAGGAAGAAGGAAAGGGAACTTCAGAGAAAATGCTGATGTGTGTAAAGTTTATGCATGAACAAAAGAGATAGCTTACAGTGCTGTGTGCTAACTGGGGATCACTGCTGGAGGCTGTGGGCAGCAGGTTGGGAACCATTACCCCATACTCTACAGCAAAGGCTACCAGCCTGCTGCAGAAAGCCCCTGAGCTATTGGTAAACTAACAGATTCTGTGAACTTGTTTCTTTAATGGTCATTGCACTGCTGTCCTGGATCGGGCTTGTCCAGCCCAGTGCTGCTCCCATCTCACCCCCAGATTGTTGGTAGTCTTTCCCAAGTGGTGAACCCCAGTCTTGGTTCTTCACATTCAAATGGTGGCAGGTGGGAAGTATAGCTGCCCTTGAATATGGGGCCAAACAGTTGGCCTATGTGAGGCTGAGGCCATGAAACAACAGATCACTACAACAAACTTGAGTAAATGCCCTCTTAGTTCTAGAGAAGAAACCATTGTGGCTTGCATTGCCAGAGGGGAAGCAAGCATGGAGACTGGTTAATATTCTGGGCAGTCCAGGTATTCCAGAAGGCAGGGTATGAGACTAAGTGAGCCCAGGGATCTACCCTGCTATTGTATACATCTCTCCATAACCCAAGTGTCTTATTACCCCAGAATCTTCTCCCATCTTTAGAATATGGTTCCTGTGTGCACATACTCCCATCTTCTTTCTCTGCCCGAAATACAGCAGAGTTAACATCTTTTGACAAAATGCATTTCAGTTCTGTTCAGTGAGCATTGTTGAAAGCCCTGCTCTGTGTTAAGCTAGGCTGTGCTATGAGAAGATTGACATGGAATGAAAATAGCCCCTGTACTCCTGGAATAAGTGTAGATTATGATTTTTGCTATAAGAAAGTGAGATTAACTTCTAACAAGGAAGGAAGCAGGGTTATGAAATCAGGAAAAGGTTAATGAAAGAGGAGGCAGCTTTGAAGCATGTGTAGGACATTGGCAGGCAGAGGTGCAGAACATTCCAGGGCATTCCAGGTGGCAGGAACAGGCTGAGCAAGAGCCCAGAGGTGGGAGAGGAGTATATGGTGTGTTTAACAGGAGTTTTCATAACCAGAAGTGATGGGCAGACCAATGAGAATGGAGTAGCATAGGGTGGGGGAAGGAGTACAGCAGAAATATGTGTAGGGCTTAGACTGTGTTTGAGGTTGTTGGGAACCACTGAGAATTTTTGAGCCAGGGACAGATCGGAATTTTGTATGATGACACCCACATCAGTGTATAGAAGGGCCTGGAAGAGAGAGACTGGCACAGAGCTTAGGTTTGCCACAACAACCTGATGATGGGAGCTGAAGGCAGTGAAAGTGGGAAGGAAATGAGGTCATGAGTGTGAGATATATTGCCAGGTAGAATGGACAGAATTTCACAGTGGATGGCTAGGAGAGGCAGTATGAGAAATGACTGAGGGTATCTGTCTGAGGTCACAGAGACCTCGCTTCAAAGCGTGGCTCTTTGTTGACCTTGAGCAAGTTACTTAACTAAGTGTCGGGTTTCTTATCTGAAATGGGGGTGAGTAAGAGTACCTGTCTCATAGGATTGTTAGAAGGATTAAATGAGATACTGTCCCTTAAATACCTAGCCCAGAGCCTATAACAAATGTCCCACAAGTATTAGCTGCTACTATTTTTTTTTAAGAGCCATACTCAGATATAATTCACATACCATACAATTTACATATTTACAGTATACAGTTCAGGGGAGGTTTTTTTGTTTTTTTTGTATATTCAGAGGGCTGTGTGACCATCATCACTATCTAATTCCAGAATTCTTCATCCCAAAAAGAAACCTCATACCCATAAGTGATTACTCCCCAGTCTTCCTTTCTCCCATCCCCTAGCAATCGCTCATCTACTGTCTGTCTCTGGGTTTACTTGTTCTGGACATTTCACGTAAGTGGAATCATACAAGATGTGTCCTTTTCATCTGGTTTCTTTAGCTCAGCATAAAGTTTCCAAGGTTTATCCATGCTGTAGCAAGTGTTAGGACTTCATTCCTTTTTACTGACAAATAATCTGTTTTTATAGGTATGCCACATTTTGTTCATCCATTCATCAGTTGGTGGTCTTTTAAGTCATTTCCATTTTTTGGCTATTATGAATAATGCTGCTATGAACACTCATTTCCAAGTTTTTGTGTGACATATGTTTTCACTCTCGGTGTGTAGGTGTTAGTGGAATTACTCAGTCATACAGTAACTCTTTGTACAACCTTTTGAGGACTGCCAGACTGTTTTCCAAAGTGACTACATCATTTTATGTTCTCATCAGCAATGTATGAGGTTCCAATTTCTCCACATCTTTGTCACTATTTGTTATTGTCCCTTTGAGTATAGCCGAACTGTAGGAGTGAAGTGGTATCATGGTTTTGATTGCATTTTCCTAGTGACTAATGATATTGGACATCTTCCTATGTGCTTATAAGCCATTTGTAAATTTTCTTTGGACAAATGGCTATTCAAATCCATTTTTTAATTGGTTAATTTATCTTTTATTAGTGAGTTATAAGGTTCTTTATATACTATAGATAAAGTCCCTTATCAGATACGTGATTTGCAAATATTTTCTCCCATTCTGTGAGTTGTCTTTTCACTCTCTTGATTGTATCATTGCAGCACAAAAGTTATAAATATTGTTGTAGTCAAATTTATCTATTTTTTGTTTTGTCACTTGTGCTTTCAGTATTGTATTACTACTATTCTTTGAGGGAGTGTTGATTATGCCTCTGGTTTGAGATTCAGTTACAGAAAGAGTGGTGGTACTATTAACAGGGCTACAGAGTGCAGAAGGGAATGGTGTGGGTGTTTTAGGGATGGGAAGTACTTGGGCAATATAAGGTGGCAAATTCCATTTTGGATATGATGAGTTTAACGTATAGAGAGGACAACAGGGAAAGAGCAAGGGGACGGACAGGAATAGAGGTCTGAAGGAAAAGAAAGAAGTCTGGAGATGAAAAAGGTGGAAAGTTGGGAGGCAGCATGTTAGAAGTGATAAGTGGAACTACAGAACTAGGTGAGATCCTGCCCCAAGGAGCACAGCATCTAAGAGAAAGGAAAGGGGGACCTGAGAGTCCCCTGAAGATCATCTACATGTGTTGGGAGAGTATATAGTGGACTATTTGGAGGAAAAAGCAGAATAGCACTGTCACAGGGCCAAGGGATCATGTGTCAAGGGAGGAGGTGGCTGGCAGCATCACAGGGGTTAAGGGATGGACAAGGGGAAGGTGAGGTAAGAGAGAGACTTGACAGTGAGGTCACTGATGGCCTTTAGCAGGGTCGTGTGTAGCAAATGTGGACTAAAGGTGGGCAGGAAGGCAGCATCAAGCAATATGAAGTAGTTTAAAAAAAAAGGAGAAAGTGGAGTAGCTTAACAGAAATACAGAATGATAAAAGGTTTTCATTTTTTCTTTGTTTTTGAAGATTAGGGGTTGAGTGATTTGTGTGCTAAGGGGAAGAAAAGGTGAAAGATTCAGCGGGGGTGGTTAATTGATAGAGCAGTCTTTGTGTAGGTGGGAGGGGCTGTGAGTGAAGAGTGGAATAGTTCATATTTTCAAATTCATTTCACCACAAGGCCTCACCCACTTTTTTGAGGCAGAGTTCTTATATAGCCTTTAGTGTAGTGTTGGGGTCATCAGTGTGGGGGACAATCTGGTTTTAGAGCATCTCAAGACCAGGGACCTTATTTATCTCTGAGCGGTATAGCCCCTGGAACATAATAGTTATGATAATGGTGGGTGGATAGACAATGTAAGTAAAGGAAGAGGGTCCCATTACTGGGATACAGGAGGTGAGGTGTAAGAATGCACGTGGTTGCAGGTAGTGAAGGTGAGGTTGAAGTTAAAGTTCATAGTGAGTGGCCTGCATCCTATCCATTGAGCAGGAGACAAGTTGACTGCAGGAGCAAGTGGGGTGGATGTCCCTCTGTATCAGCCTTTTCTACCCTCATTCTTCTACATGTTTTCTCATTATATGTAGAGGAATGAATTCTTCATCATTGTAAACATTGGAGCAGCACACCCCTGCTGATTTTTAACACCATTCTTTGTGTTCCCAGTTGATGCTCTCTGAGTGGTTAATTGATGTGCCTTCAGATTTGGGACAGGAATGGATTGTAGTCGTGTGCCCTGTTGGAAAAAGAGCCCTTATCGTGGCCTCCAGGGTGAGTAGCTGCCTCCTGATCCCTACACCTGCATGCCTGGTCCCTAGCAGGAGAGGTGGTTTGTGCTCCATATTCCTTATCTGCCATGGCAGCTGCGCCTGATATGGGGATTGAAACGCTTTCCGGCAGGGGGCATTTATTGAGAGCCATCTTTGGGCTGATGACACCGCTGCAGAATGTCGAAGCAAGCGAGTGAGGAGGAGACCTTGATGCCTAATGAGAATGATCACTTTCTGTCCACATAGGGTTCTACCAGTGCCTACACCAAGAGTGGTTACTGCGTCAACAGGTTTTCTTCCCTTCTGCCAGGAGGCAACAGGCAAAACTCAACAACAACAAAAGGTAACCACATAAAATGGTCTTATTTATTATGTTTTATAATGAGTAAAAGACAGTGTAAGTTGCTTGGTTAGTTGTTTTCAAGACCCACTTCGAAAGCATACCTTTGAAACTGTAGACACCTTCTTGCCCACTGGATTCAGGTAGTCTCCTTCAGGGTCAGGCCTCCTCAGTTACAGAGTAGATGCAGCCCTGTGAGGCCTGCTGGACAATAAATCCCTGACTTAAAGTTAACACTCCTTTCCCACAGACTTCCATTACAAGGTAACAGGTGCAGTTTTGGGGGGAAAGGTCCCTCACGATGCTGAGTGTAACATACAATAGCTGTTGCTAGAGCTTCCCTACCAAGTTCCCTTTCTCCTTTATCATTGTCCTCACCTTGGCTTCTCCTTCCTACCTGGGCCCAGTTTGAGGAGACTTAGATCATGGAGGTTAAATAATATCTCATTTTGTCTAAAAGTTTGGATTTTCCACTTGGCTTAAGGGTTGCCTTGATATCTCTTGTGCTGTCCTACCTCAGGTCACCCTTAGCTTGCACCACGTAGCCAGAAAGGGCTGTGAAGAACTCTGTCCCTGCAGAATCCTTCTTCCTTAGTGCCGGTGCTTACTGAACATCCTGAGGATTGTGGAACTCGGTTCCCAAGCCCCTAGATGGGGCTCCGTTGATTGTGGTGGAGGGAACCCTGAATGAAAGGGGAGCCCTGTCCTGAATTCTGCTTTATGTCCCCAGACTACACCATTCTGGACTGCATTTACAGTGAGGTGAACCAGACCTACTATGTTCTGGATGTGATGTGCTGGCGAGGACATCCTTTTTATGACTGCCAGGTAAGCGGTGCTACTCCCTTCATGTCTTCTCCTGTTTTTTCCTCTCCTCCTGGGAAAGTGGCTCAGTAGGTGGGTTTGGTACGTGACCAACTCTCTGGTGTGTGCAGGATGTGGTATATCAAGAACATAATGTTTCTTGATCTTTGAATGTGCTTAAATTAGCTTTGTTTTGTCAAAGAAGTAGAAGGAACTAAGGGAAGTACAGCAGTTCTTGAGGGGAGGAAAGAGAAACAGCAGAGGGGCAGGCTGGGACTTGGTAGAAAGTGTAACCATACCCTGGCCTCTCTCTGGAGTGTGGGAGGATTGCTGGCGGGGAAGATTGAGGGTAATCGGAGTGCCACCTTGTACAGTTGGCACAAGGAAGAGAAGATGGAATGAAAAGTACTATCAAGTAGATGCCTGCTACCTCCACTTCACCAGCCACATCCAGATCCTGAAAACAGCAGGGCCTCCTTGGTCTGACACAAAGCCTGAAGCTCTGAGGGACTAGCTCTAGAAGATTTTCCAAGTGAGGAGAGGCCCCGATATTCTCCCCAAATTTTACCTTCCCCCGGTATAAGATCAGTGATGCTTATAAGTGATGGTAGCAGTCATCAGGGTGAGGCTAGATCAGCCCCTAGGCTCCATTTCTGTTCCCAACACTCCCCCATCATTGTCCCAGTTTTATAGTGGTGATTTTTTTGTGCTCTCTGTCAATTAGTTTATCATAATTCTTCTCAATGTTGTTAGAAATGCAAAGTCTCAGACATACTGATTCAGAAACCTTGGGGTTTGCTTACAGTTTAACAAGCCTCCAGGCAATCCTCATGCAGGCCCAAGTGTGAGAATCAGGGGTCATTACCATAGACTGCTTCTTTCCATAGCCATGACCCAAAGCTAGGCTTCCAAATCATGTTAGGTGTGGTACTTCAGAATCTAACATGCACCTCATTCTAAAAATACATTGCTAAGCACTCATTGAATCCCTTATGACAATTTTCTAAGGTAAGTACTGTTATTATTCCTCAGCCTATAGATATGGAAGCTGAGAGCCACAGATGTTAAGTGTCTTGCCCAAGTGCAAAGCAAAACCTAAAACTCAGAACTCATAAATTCAGTCTGCAACATACTTTCTTTTAATTCCATTGAAGGATGTTTCATAATATGCATTCACGATTTACAAATTTGATAACTGAATCTACCTATATTTTTATAATACAAAGACTATTGTTTTTTTTAATTTCCAAAAGCAAAATAATGTACAAGAAAGAAAAGTCTCTAAATAACTACAGAAGGATACTTATCAGTAATTCAGAGAATAAAGAAGTTTATGAGAACTTAAGAAATGACTATATAGTAGATTCTAATCCTTGGGATTAAAATAAAACAAAGGTTAACAGAAGTATTCTGGAGTGAGAGAGTACTGGGTCCCATAGTATTTTCTGTGTGCACCTGAGCAAGTGATATAATCTCTCTGAGCCTCAGAGTCCTCACTCGTAAAATGGAGATAGTGGTCATACAACTCTCAGAGGGTGGTTGAGGGTTTATAAGACATGTGTGTAAAGTCCTTAGCGTGGTGCCTGGCATGTAGTAGTCCTTCAGTGATGAATGTTGGCTCTACTGCCATTAATAATTCTATTGGATTTTCAGAAAAAAATCTTCAAAGATTTTTGTAAACGTATTCCTGACCCAATGGCAGTGTTCTACAGAAAATGAAGGTAACAATAGAAGGACTTGGGTCTTCATAGATCAGGTGGCTATTTAGAATGGGGTGTTCTGTTCATATTTTAGTTTGTTATGAGCAGTATTTCATCTTTCTCTTTCTCTTCCCTGGGACAGACTGATTTCCGATTCTACTGGATGCATTCAAAGTTACCAGAAGAAGAAGGACTGGGAGAGAAAACCAAGCTAAATCCTGTAAGGCCTGGTGTCAGGATTGCAGAATTCTTTATGGGGATTGGTTTGTACTGGCCTGTTAATCTAAATATAATAATTAATGAATGAAATTGTATTTTCTGAGGCAGCATGGCATAATGCAAAAAGTGTGGGCTTAAACAATTACTAGGTAAGTTAATAACCTAGTTTCTTCATCTGTATAACAGAGTTAATAATACTTGCTTTACAGGGTTGTTCTGAGAATGAAATGATGTAAATATGCAAGTTCCCCTAGCATAATACTTACAGCAGACAATAAATAGTGGTTGTTATAAAATGTTAATAACTGCTTTTACTAATAATGCTATTTAGAATTCTAGTACAGTGGTTCTCACAATGCATCCGCAGCACCTTGAGGCCTGGTAAAATAGACTTCTGGGCCTCACCCCCAGGATCTCTGATTCAGTTGGTCTAGGGTGGAGCCTGAGAATCTGCATTTCTAACAAGTTCCCCTGTGATGCCAATACTGATGGCTCGTGGACTATGCTTTGAGAACCTCGTCTCTTGTATCTGTGACTTCCTCTAGTCAGCTCCTCTCTTTTGACAGATGATAAGATAAACTCAGAGAGGGGACTGCCTTGCCCAAGGTCCCAGTAAGAATTATAGCCCAAGTGTCCATTTCCTGATTAAATATGTGACAGGGCATTAAATAGGTTTTTGGCATTTGCTTGACATTAACATCTTTAAAGGCAGTGGGATAACCAGTTACAGACAATAAATGGGGCCAATACTTCCAGTGATGTTATTGCTAAGGTCCTGGAGGAACATGCACTGAGGAAGGCGAACACCAGAGCTGCTGTTTCCAAATGCTGTTCTAAGTGCTGTACATAGGTTACCTCATTGAATCTTCACAACAACCCTATGAAGTAGATACTTCTATTGCTCTATTTTACAGATGGGAAAACGGAGGCATATGGAAATTAAATGATTAGCAGAGCTGGAAGTCAAACCCAGGCAATTTGACTTTAGAGTTTGCAGTCCTAATCACTTTGTTATACTGCTTCAGTCTAAAAATTCTTGCTGGTGTTAACAGGGCCTTCACTAGCCCTTCATTAGGGGCAGCTGTCTCAGGGCCGGGAGACTAGCATACAGTCCCTAAGCCTAGCCAGGACAGTGGATCTCAGTCCTGACTGCATGTTAAAATCGAGTGGACAAAGCCACAGTAATCAGAACAATTTGGTACTGGCATAAGAACAGACCCATAGGTCAATGGAATAGAATAGAGAGCCCAGATATAATAAATCCACACATATATGATTAATTAATATACGATAAAGGAGCCATGGATATACAATGGGGAAAAGACAGCCTCTTCAACAACTGGTGTTAGGAAAACTGGACAACTACATGTAACAGACTGAAACTGGATTATTGTCTAACCCCATACACAAAAGTAAACTCGAAATGGATCAAAGACCTGAATATACATCACGAAACCATAAAACTCTTAAAAGAAAGCAGGCAAAAATCTCTTGAATGTAAACGAGCAACTTTTTCCTGAACGCATCTCCTCAGGCAAGGGAACCAAAATAAATGAGTAAGTAGGACTACATCAAACTAAAAAGCTTCTGTACAGCAAAGGACATCATCAGCAGAACAAAAAGGCATCCTACAGTATGGGAGAATATATTCGTAAATGACATATCTGAAAAGGGGTTGACATCCAAAATATATAAAGAACTCACATGCCTCAACACCCAAAAAGCAAATAACCCGATTAAAAAGTGGGTGGAGGATATGAACAGACAATTCTCCAAAGAAGAAATTCAGATGGCCAACAGGCACATGAAAAGATGCTCCACATCGCTAATCATCAGGGAAATGCAAATTAAAACCACAATGAGGTATCACCTCACACCAGTTAGGATGGCCAACATAGAAAAGACTAGGAACAACAAATGCTGGTGAGGATGTGGAGAAAGGGGAACCCTCCTACACTGTTGGTGGGAATGTAAATTAGTTCAACCATTGTGGAAAGCAATGTGGAGGTTCCTCAAAAAACTAAAAATAGAAATACCATTTGACCCAGGAATCCTACTTCTATGAATTTACCCAAAGAAAACAAGATCCCTGATTCAAAAAGACATATGCACCCCTATGTTTATTGCAGCACTATTTACAATAGCCAAGAAATGGAAGCAACCTAAGTGTCCATCAGTCGATGAATGGATAAAGAAGATGTGGTACATATACACAATGGAATATTATTCAGCCATAAGAAGAAAGTAAATCCTACCATTTGCAACAACATAAGTGGAGCTAGAGGGTATTATGCTCAATGAAATAAACCAGGTGGAAAAAGACAGGTACCAAATGATTTCCCTCATTTGTGGAGTATAACAATAAAGCAAAACTGAAGGAACAGAACAGTAGTATAATCACAGAAGGGACTAGCAGTTACCAAAGGGAAGAGGGTGGTGGAGGGTGGCTGGGGAGGGAGGGAGAAGGGGATTAAGGGGTATTATGATTAGCACATACATAATGTAGGGGGGATCACCAGGAAGGCAGTGTAGCACAGAGAAGACAAGTAGTGACTCTGTGGCATCTTACTACACTGATGGACAGTGACTTCAATTGGGTATGGGGGGGACTTGATAATATAGGTGAATGTTGTAATCACAATGTTGCTCATGTGAAACCTTCATAAGATGGTATATCAATGATACCTTAATAAAAAGAAAAATGATAAGAAACAAAACAAAACAAAACAAAAGAACTCGCATGCCTCAACACCCAAAAAACAATTAACTTCATTAAAGAGTGGGTAGAGGATCTAAACAGACATTTCTTCAAAGAAGAAATTCAGATGGCCAACAGGCACATGAAAAGATGCTCCACATTACTAATCATCAGAGAAATGCAAATTAAAACCACAATGAGATATCACCTCATACCAGCTAGGATGGCCAATATCCAACAGACAAGAAACAAATGCTGGTGAGGATGTGGAGAAAGGGGAACCCTCCTACACTGTTGGTGGGAATGTAAATTGGTTCAACCGTTGTGGAAAGCAGTATGGAGGTTCCTCAAAGAACTAAAGATAGAAATACCATTTGACCCAGGAATCCCACTCCTAGGAATTTACCCAAAGAAAACAAGATCCATCATTCCAAACGACATAAGAACCCCTATGTTTATTTGTTGCACTATTTGCAATAACCAAGATATGAAAGTTACCTGAATGTCTCATCAGTAGATGAATGGATAAAGAAGATGTGATACATATACACAGTAGAATATTATTCAGCCTTAAAAAGAAAAGAAATCCTGCCATTTGTAACAACATGAATTTGTCCAGAGGGTATTATGCTCAGTGAAAAAAGGCAGGCAGAGAAAGACAAATACCATATGATTTCACTTATTTTTGGAGTATAAAAACAAAGCAAAACAGAAGAAACAAAATATCAGTAGACTCATAGACACCAAGAAGGGACTAATGGTTACCAAAGGGGAGGGGTTGGGAGGATGGGTGGGGAGGGAGAAGGGGATTAAAGGGCACTATAATTGGCACTCACAAGACAGGCAGGTCACGGGGAAGGCAGTACAGCATGGAGAAGACAAGTAATGACTCTGTAACATCTTACTACGTTGATAGACAGTGACCTCAATGGAAGGAGTAAAGACTTGATAATATGAATGAATGTTGAAACCACTGCATTGTTTATGCGAAACCATCATAAGATTGTACATCAATACTTTAATAAAATAAAGTAAAATCAACCGGGGAGCTTAAAAAAAGAAGAAGCCTGGGCCCCACTCCAGATCAGTTTAGTTGAGAATCTTGGGACGGGTCCTGGGCACTGATAATTTTTAAGTGGTCCCCAGTTGATTCTTTTGTATAAAGCAGGGTTGAGAACCACTGATCTGGTAATTCAGAAGGTGGGTGGAGAGGAGAGGGTAGGGAAGGATGAAACTTAAAAGTTTTCTTCTTTGATACAGCTTTGCAATTTTTGGAACCATTATTATTTGTAACATATACTAATTATTTTTCCACCTTGTATTTTAGTTTAAATTTGTGGGGCTAAAGAATTTCCGCTGCACCCCTGAGAGTCTATGCAAGGTGCTGTCTATGGATTTCCCTTTTGAGGTAACAAAACGATTATTCTTATTGCTCTGATGTGCTTGAAGTTCACAGGGAAACTTGGTTCCACAGAAAGATATCCTCTGACTTTGCTATGTCAGAGCATCAAAAAAGGGCTGAAAGCTGATTCAGGGGAAGGGATGTGCTCACTGCCCTTCAGAGCTTCAGCTCCGCTCTGCTAGATAACTCCGGATGCTAGAGCTGGAAGGGCCCTGAAAGACCAGCTCATCTAACTCCCTCATTTTACAGATGGAGAAACTGAGGCCTGGAGAGGGGCAGGGCTTCCATTCTGTGTGCCTCTGTTTGCTCCTAGCCTGTGAACCAGGCCCTTTGACTGCCAAGGCTGATTGTAAAGGGGCTTCTGTAACAGACAGACTGAAGGGCTGTGCACTACTAATCCATCCTTCCTCTGAAAAGCAGATGGTCCCTGGGGATGGTGGTGCTGGCTTTCGCACCAAAAGTCTCATGTGCCCAGAAGCTCCTCAGCCCTGGGCAGTCTTTTGTTATCGTCAGAACCTGCAGTTATGCTCTCCAGGCTTAACAGGCAAGCTTCCCTTTGCCCATCATTCCCTTTAAAATTCTGCCTAGTTGTTGGGGAGGGAGGGAGAAGGGGATTGAGGGGTATTATGATAGGCACACATGGTGTGGGGGGATCATGGGGAAGACAGTGTAGCACAGAGAAGGCAAATAGTGACTCTGTGGCATCTTACTACACCGATGGACAGTGACTGCAATGGGGTATGGGGTGGGAGTTGATAATATGGGAATGTAGTAACCACATTGTTTTTCATGTGAAACCTTCATAAAAGTGTATATCAATAATATCTTAATAAAAAAAAAATTCTGCCTAGTTACCCACAATATTTGCTTGAACTGGATATAATTATGCTAAAAGGATTACAGCTTCCCAAATGAGGAAGTGGCAAAGGCTGAGTTGCCTTCATTTCTGGGATTCAATTAAGAAGGTGGGAAGAACACCATCTTTATTTATAACCTTTATGCCCTAGTGACAATAAATGCTTTTTAGAGATGAGTCACTGAATCATGGAAAAGAAAATGTAGGACTGTAAGAGGTCCTCCTGTTGAGAAAAACTGAGTTTCCCTAAACATAGCTTACAAACAGTTTAGGGGGAGGTTTAGGCAGCCAACAGTGGCATGGAGAGCAGGGCTTCTCGACAGCCTTTTCCCCGTGTACTCAGCAGCCTGGCATCTCAGAGGGGCCTGCCCAGTTGCCCTGCTTGGTTGCCTGCATGGAGTACATTTCCCACTACAGGGACCTCTGGGGGATGGAAGTGCATGGGATTTGGGGAGAGAAGACCTGGGTTCAAGTTGAATTTCTGTTTCCTACTATGTGTTTTTAGGGAGGTCTCCAGAACTCCATGAGCTTGAGCAGCCCAATCTCTCAATTACCCTCAGGGTGGATAATAAGGTGAAACCATGGGTAGGAAGGCACCCTGTCAACAGGAAAGTGCTATTTATGTTTTTATTTTCTAAAATTTAGTTTTCTAGGCCATTTCTTCCTTTAGGGAAATTGCATGGGTGAGAAATGAAGACTTTTTCCTCTGGCAGTGACCCAGAGAAAGGAGTTGGACCACAAGAGCTGCCCCTTATCTATAGGCTCTGCTGGAAACATGTGGCCCCACAAGTCATTTTGATCCCACGTTTTCTCTCATAGGTAGATGGACTTCTCTTCTACCACAAGCAAACCCACTATAGCCCTGGAAGCACTCCTTTGGTGGGCTGGCTGCGCCCCTACATGGTGTCTGATGTCCTTGGTGTAGCTGTGCCAGCTGGCCCGCTGACCACAAAGCCAGAATATGCTGGGCACCAGCTCCAGCAGATTATTGAGCACAAGAGGAATCAGAAGGAGGGCACGAAGGAGAAACTCACACACGAGGCCTCTGAGAGTGGACACTATGAGTTGGAGTACCTGTCTACACCCAAGCTGAAGGACTGTCCCTGTAGCCCAGACCACCCTGGGAGCCTCATGGAAAACTAAAGAGGGAAGCCTCTTTCAGGAGTCATGGGCTGGTGCCTCATCCCAGAAGGAAGGCTGGGGAGGAAGACGGTGACAACGGGTGACTTTTCATTTCAGAGTGGGCTTTCCAGAGTCACTCCAGCTGGAAATAGCTTATCTCCTAACCGCACTGCTGGCTCAAATAGTTTGGGAGGTTCCCAAATTGAGTGGTCTTAGGATTTGAGTAGTAACTACCATGAAAAGTGTATCCCAGATCCAAATTGTGGATCAATATATGTGATTCTTAAGAAAGAAGTTGTTTGTGATTCTTAAAACTTTAGACAGTCATGAATATCCCGCACTTCTACCCCCTAGGCTACCTAAACTATGACTGTTCAAGTCTTGGCCCATTTCACTGTTTTTAGCACTTAAGCTTTCTGCTGGATTTCCAGTTGCTGCTGTTGGTAATGTCATTTTCTAGAAGGTCTTACTAGGAACTGCAGTTTTTGGTATTTGAAAATGTCCCCTCTTCTGAGAAGAAAAGTGATTTTTTTTGGTTTAGACACTGCCTGAGATAAAATACAAATAGAATTCATTCATTACTGCAACAGATATTTGAGCACCTTCCAGAAGGTAAGTCTTTGCTAGGCCCTTGTGATGTAGAGTGGGTTTTGGAGGTGGACATGACTTTGAGAAGATGGACCCTACCCTTGAGAAGGTCATGCTCTAGTGAGAAAATAAACCCACCAACATATAGAGTGCATCAAGATGTGAGGTGCTTGCTTTAGTGCAGAAAGATGCAAACAGCATTAGGGGGCTAGAAAGAGAAGAGGGAGGTTTCAAAGAGGTCAGAGCCAGCCGGAGGCTCAAAGGAGGGACAGAAATATGCTCTGCAGACAGGAAAGGAAGGAGTTTCTTCCAAAGGCAGGAGCGTGTGTAGTTGCACCCCTCCGGAGCAGGGCAGTCCCAGAGCAACTGGGACTTGAAGTAGGTTCAGCATGGCTCAAACATAAAATAGGACTGGAGAGCTGCAAGAGAGGAGGCTGGAGAGAGAAGGGCCTGATTAAGAAGGGCCTGGTGTGACATGGTGTGGGGGGATCATGGGGAAGACAGTGTGTAGCACAGAGAAGGCAAATAGTGACTGTGGCATCTTACTACACTGATGGGCAGTGACTGCAATGGGGTGTTTGTTGGGGGGGACACGGTAATATGGGTGAATGTAGTAACCACATTATTTTTTCATTTGAAAGCTTCATAAGAGTGTATATCAATAATACTTTAGCATAAAAAATAAAAATAAAATAAATAAATGGAGAGGTATAACATGAAAAAAAGGAAGAAGAAGGGCCTCGTGTGTTATGCATAGGTTTTTAGATTTTATGTCCTGGATGAAAGGAAGCCAGTGAAGACCTTTGAGCAGCCAAGATCCATTCAGATTTGTGAACTAGAATTCTTTGGCAGCTATGATAGTAAAAGATTGTGTCTAAGACTAACCAGTTAGTTTCTACTTGTGTACAGGAAATGTGTCCCCTTTCCTGTGGCTTCAGTCTGCTCCCCATACTGCTTTTCACCTTTCTAGGACTTCTCTTAACTGGATAAAAGGATTTCACTATTCCACTCCAGCAGTACTGGAGTGGACAAAATTTCGGAGGGATCCAGGTCAAATCCTGTCTGACTTGCAGTTGTTCCTTTGTGTTGTTTAAAACTGGGAACAGATCTGGGCAGAAGTTGTGGTAAGCAGAGCCTAATTACACAAAATCAGCACACCAGTGAACTAGCCTCAGTGTTGGGCTATTAAGAGAGCTGCTCATGTTGACTCTAAAATCAGAGAAGGGAAAAAGCCTCCCACTCCCACCCAATCCTGCTGGCTGCAGATTTTAACATGCCTACATCAATAAGATTTTTCCTGAATTTAATTCAATTCTGCAATAGGAATATTTTGTTCCTCTTGCCAAGAAGCATGTTGTGGTCTGCAAAGACATTTAGTCTCTGCTTGATAATCTGAATGCTCTAGTTTGTGCTCTCAGCAGCCAACTATATTATTTCAGGAGCTATGCATACTAGTATCAGTAGGGACTTGGACAGGCTCTGCCCAGAAATAATCAGGGCTGGAAGGACTACGTCCCCAAAGGGTACTTTCTGGGGACAGGTGCATGAGTCAAAGGATGTATCAGCCAAACTTAACTACACTACACACAACTTGATACTGTTGACTGGTAGGTTGAAAGATGTATCTCAGAGGGGTGCCCTTTATATTTTTAACGAGAAGCTTGTACTATCTATCACTGAATATGTGTCAGCACACCAGTGAACTAGCCTCAGTATTATTGGGCTAGTTCACCTGGTCATTTTTCTCTGAATTATAAAACCAATTTCTGCCACCTGTTTCAAAGATGGTTGTGTTATAGGTTTGCTGTGAGTGGATATAGTTGCTGTCAGTTTTCTGGTCACCCTTCTGAATAGCTCCCAGTTTATTTTATTTTATTTTATTTGTATTATTTTTTTATTTTGGTATCTTTAATGTACAATCACTTGAATAACATTATAGTTACTAGACCCCCTATTATCAAGTCCCCCCTATATACCCCACTACAGTCACTGTCCATCAGTGTAGTAAGATGCTATAGAATCATTACTTGTCTTCTCTATAAATACTGCCTTTCCCAAGTCCCCCGTTGCTGCATTACGTGTGCTAATTGTAATGCCCCTTTTCCCCCTTGTCCCTCCCTTCCCACCCATCCTCCCCAGTCCCTATCCCTTTGGTAACTGTTAGTCCATTCTTGGGTTCTGTGAGTCTGCTGCTGTTTTGTTCCTTCAGGTTTTCCTTTGTTCTTATACTCCACAGATGAGTGAAATCATTTGATACAGGTCTTTCTCCACCTGGCTTATTTCACTGAGCATAATACCCTCTAGCTCCATCCATGTTGCAAACGGTAGGATTTGTTTTCTTCTTATGGCTGAATAATAATCCATTGTGTATATGTACCACCTCTTCTTTATCCATTCATCTACTGATGGACACTTAGGTTGCTTCCATTTCTTGGCTATTGTAAATAGTGCTGCGATAAACAGGGGTGCATATGTCTTTTTCAAACTGGGCTGCTGCATTCTTAGGGTAAATTCCTAGAAGTGAGATTCCTGGGTCACTTGGTATTTCTATTTTGAGTTTTTTGAGGAACCTCCATACTGCTTTCCACGGTGGTTGTACTAATTTACATTACCACCAGCAGTGTAGCAGGGTTCCCCTTTCTCCGCATCCTCAACATTTGTTGTTGTTTGTCTTTTGGATGTTGGCCATCCTAACTGGTGTGAGGTGATATCTCATTGTGGTTTTAATTTGCATTTCTCTGATGATTAGCAGTGTGGAGCATCTTTTCGTGTGCCTGTTGGCCATCTGAATTTCTTCTTTGGAGAAGTGTCTGTTCAGCTCCTCTGTCCATTTTTTAATTGGCTTATTTGCTTTTTGTTTGTTGAGGTGTGTGAGCTCTTTATATAATTTGGATGTCAACCCCTTATCGGATATGTCATTTATGAATATGTTCTCCCATACTGTAGGATGTCTTTTTGTTCTACTGATGGTGTCCTTTGCTGTACAGAAGCTTTTTAGTTTGATATAGTCCCATTTGTTCATTTTTGCTTTTGTTTCCCTTCCCTGGGGAGATATGTTTATGAGGAAGTTGCTCATGTTTATGCCCAAGAGATTTTTGCCTCTGTTTTTTTCTAAGAGTTTTAGGGTTTCATGACTTACATTCAGGTCTTTGATCCATTTTGAGTTTACTTTTATATATGGGGTTAGACAGTAATCCAATTTCATTCTCTTCCATGTAGCTATCCAGTTTTGCCAACACAGCTGTTGAAGAGGCTGTCATTGTATATCCATAACTCCTTTATCGTATATTAATTGACCATATATGCTTGGGTTTATATCTGGGCTCTCTATTCTGTTTCACTGGTCTACGGGTCTGTTCTTGTGCCAGTACCAAATTGTCTTGATTACTGTGGCTTTGTAGTAGAGCTTGAAGTCAGGGAGCATAATTACCAATGCTTTATTCTTCCTTCTCAGGATTGCTTTGGCTATTCAGGGTCTTTTGTGGTTCCATATGAGTTTTAGAACTATTTGGTCTAGTTCATTGAAGAATGCTGGAGGTATTGTGATAGGGATTGCATTGACTCTGTAGATTGCTTTAGGCAGGATAGCCATTTTGACAATATTAATTCTTCCTAGCCAAGAAAATGGGATGAATTTCTATTTATTAGTGTCCTCTTTAATTTCTCTTAAGAGTGTCTTGTAGTTTTCAGGGTATAGTTCTTTCACTTCCTTGGTTAGGTTTATTCCTAGGTATTTTATTCTTTTGGATGCGATTGTGAATGGAATTGTTTTCCTAATTTCTCTTTCTGCTAGTTCGCCATTAGTGTATAGGAATGTAACAGATTTCTGTGTATTAATTTTGTGTCCCACAACTTTGCTGAATTCAGATATTAGATCTAGTAGTTTTGGAGTGGATTCTTTAGGGTTTTTATGTACATTATCATGTCATCTGCAAACAGGGACAGTTTGACTTCTTCCTTACCAATCTGGATGCCTTTTATTGCTTTGTGTTGTCTGATTGCCATGGCTAGGACCTCCAGAACTAACGTTGCATACAAGTGGGAGAGTGGGCATCCTTGTCTTGTTCCCAATCTTAAAGGAAAAGCTTTCAGCTTGTTGCTGTTAAGTATAATGTTGGCTGTGGGTTTGTCATAAATGGCCTTTATTATGTTGAGGTACTTGCCCTCTATATCCATTTTGTTGAGAGTTTTTAGCATGAATGACTGTTGAATTTTGTTGAATGCTTTTTAGCATCTATGGAGATGATCATGTGGTTTTTGTCCTTCTTTTCGTTGCTAGATTTTCAAATGTTGTACCATCCTTGCATCCCTGGGAGGAATCCCACTTGATCATGGTGGATGATCTTTTTGATGTATTTTTGAATTTGATTTGCTAATATTTTGTTGAGTATTTTTGCATCTATGTTCATCAGGGATATTGGTCTGTAATTTTCTTTTTTTGTCGTGTCTTTGCCTGGTTTTGGTATTAGAGTGATGTTGGTCTCCTAGAATGAGTTTGGGAGTATTCCTTCCTCTTCTCCTTTTTGGAAAACTTTAAGGAGGATGGGTATTAGGTCTTCACTAAATATTTGATGAAATTCATCAGTGAAACCATCTGGTATAGGCGTTTTGTTCTTAGGTAGTTTTTTAATTACCGATTCAATTTCTTTGCTGGTAATTGGTCTATTCAGATTTTCTGTTTCTTCTTAGGTCAGCCTTGGAAGGTTGTATTTTTCTAGAGAGTTGTCCATTTCTTCTTGGTTATCCGGTTTTATTATCATATAATTTTTCATAGTATTCTCTTATAATTCTTTATATTTCTGTGGTGCCCGTAGTGATTTTTCCTTTCTCATTTCTGATTCTGTTTATGTGTGTAGACTCTCTTTTTTTCTTGATAAGTCTCGCTAGGGATTTATCTGTTTTGTTTATTTTCTCGAAGAACCAGCTCCTGCTTTCATTGATCCTATTGTTTTATTCTTCGCAATTTTATTTATTTCTGCTTTAATTTTTATTATATCCATCCTTCTACTGATTTTGGGCCTCATTTGTTCTTCCTTTTTGTAGTTTCATTAATTGTGAGTTTAGATTGTTCATTTGGGATTGTTCTTCTTTCCTGTGGTAGGCCTATATTGCAATATATGTCCCTCTTTGAATGACCTTTGCTGTGTCCCACAGATTTTGTGGTGTTGAATTATTGTTGTTATTTGTCTCCATATATTGCTTGATCTCTTTTTATTTGGTCATTGATCCATTGATTATTTAGGAGCATGTTATTAAGCCTCCATGTATTTGTGGGCTTCTTCGTTTTCTTTGTGTAATTCATTTCTAGTTTCATACCTTTGTGATCTGGGAAGCTGGTTGGTACAGTTTCAATCTTTTTGCATTTACTGAGGTTCTTTGTGTGGACTAGTATATGATCTATTCTTGAAAATGTTCCATGTGCACTTGAGAAGAATGTGTATTCTGGTGCTT
Organism: Smutsia gigantea; assembly: GCA_032199065.1. Lineage (NCBI taxonomy): Eukaryota > Metazoa > Chordata > Mammalia > Pholidota > Manidae > Smutsia > Smutsia gigantea. The sequence continues at coordinate 19,227 of JAVSCE010004940.1, read as the reverse complement.
TTCGATGGAGTGTTCTGTAGATGTCCGTTAGGTCCATCTGTTCTCATGTGTTGTTCGGTGCCTCTACTCCTTACTTATTTTCTGTCTGGTTAATCTGTCCTTTGGAGTGAGTGGTGTGTTGAAGTCTCCTAACATGAATGCATTGCATTCTATTTCCGCCTTTAATTCTGTTAGTATTTGTTTCACATATGTAGGTGATCCTGTGTTGTGTACATAGATATTTATAATAGTTATATCCTCTTGTTGAACTGTCTCTTTTATCATTATGTAATGTCCTTCTTTGTCTCTTGTGACTTTCTTTGTTTTGAAGTCTATTTTGTCTGATACAAGTAGTGCAACTCCTGCTTTTTTCTCACTGTTAGTTGCATGGAATATCTTTTTCCATCCCTTCACTTTCAGTCTGTGTATGTCTTTGGGTTTGAAGTGAGTCTCTTGTAGGCAGCATATAGATGGGCCTTGTTTTTTTATCCATTCAGTGACTCTGTGTCTTTTGATTGGTGCATTCAGACCATTTACATTTAGGGTGATTTTCGACAGGTATATACTTATTGCCATTGCAGGCTTTAGATTTGTGGTTACCAAAGTTCAAGGGTAATTCCCTTACTATCTAACGGTCTGATTTAATGCACTCGTATGCTATTACAAACACAACCGAAAGGTTCTTTTTTTTTCCTCCTTTTTCTTGTTCCTCCATTCTTTGTATGTTATGAATCAAATTCTGTACTCTTTGTCTATCCCTTGGGTGACATCTATTTAGCCTTAGGAATACTTCCATCTATAGGAGTCCCTCCAAAATGCACGGTAGAGGTGCTTTCTGGGAGGTGCATTCTCTCAGCTTCTGCTTATCTGAAAGTTGTTTAATCCTTCCTTCAAATTAAAATGATAAACTTGCCTGGTAGAGTATTCTTTGTTCAAGGCCCTTCTGCCTCATTGCGTTAAATATGTCATGCCACTCCCTTCTGGCCTGTAAGGTTTCTGTTGAGAAGTCTGATGATAGCCTGATGGGTTTTCCTTTGTATGTGATGTTTTTTTCTCTGTCTATCTGTTTTTAAAAGTCTGTCTTTATCCTTGGTCTTTGCCATTTTAATTATTATATGTCTTGATGTTGTCTTCTTGGGTCCCTTGTGTTGGCAGATCTGTGCACCTCCATGGCTTGAGAGACTATCTCCTTCCCCAGATCGGGGAAGTTTTCAGCAATTACCCCCTCAATGACACTTTCTATCCCTTTTTCTCTCTCTTCTTCTTCTGGTACCCGTATAATGCGGATATTGTTCTGTTTGGATTGGTCACACAGTTCTCTCAATATTCTTTCATTCTTAGAGATCGTTTTTGCTCTGTGTGTCTCAGCTTCTTTGTATTCATCTTCTCTAATTTCTATTCCATTTACCATCTCTTCTACTACATCTAATCTTTTAAATCTCTCCATTGTATGTTTCATTTCCGATATGGAATTTCTTAATGATCGAATCTTCAACTTTAATTCGTTCCTGAGTTCTTGAATATTTTTCTGTACCTCCATAGGCATGTTTATAATTTTTATTTTGAACTGTCTTTCGGGAAGATTGGTGAGTTCAGTTTCATTTGGCACTTTTCCTGGGGTTTGTGAGATTTTGGTCTGAACCATATTCTTTTGATGTTTTATATTTCTGTGTGGTGTCCACTAGTGTGCTGAAACTCCAGTCTCCGGATGTGCTCAGCCCTTAGAGTGAGGTTGGGGTTCATAGGGGAGCAGAGCTTGTGCCTGTGGTGAGGAAGGATCTGTTTCCTGATTCCTGTCTGCCCTGCCTGTCTCCAGTGTCAGAGCCAGTGTTTCAAGCACACACGTGTAAGCCTCTGTACTTTGTGTCTCTAGGTGTTGTAGGCGGGGCCTCCCTCTGGCTGGCCTGACGCCAGTGCAGTTACTGCCCGTTTGCCAGCAGGTGCCTGCAGGCCAGTAGGAAGGCTTGGCAGGCTGTGTGTCACAGTGGGGGTCTTTGGAGCCAAGCAGGCAGCCAGGGGGACGGAGCACCTGAAGCTCCCCAAAGCTCCCAACCAGCTGGGCAGAGCGCACCCAGACAACCTTGTCCAGCTCTCCCTTGTCCTGTGTAGCAAGCTCTGTGCAAACCCCGCCCCTTCAGCCACCCTCTGGCTGCTAGGAAGCCTCTCAGACCGCCCGCCCTTCCTCTGACACAGAGCAGTCGGGTGTGGATCCCATCCTCCAGAAATGGCCAGAATGTCAGTCTCCCATGCCTCTGCCCATCTGAGCTCCCCAATGTCCAGAGCACCACACAGTATAGGTTTCCGCTCACAAAGCAGATGTCCAGATCTAGGTGTTCAGCAGTCCCGGGCTTCCACGCCCTGCCTGCTCTGTTTCTCTTCCTCCCACTTGAGGTGGCATGGGGGATGGGCCTGGGTCCTGCTTGATTAAGGCTTTCGTACATTACGCTGTTTCATGATGAGGTCTTCTCTGTTTGTACGGTCTATATGCAGTCTGGTTCAGCCTTCTTTCTTTTTTCTGTTTTAGGGTTAGCTGTATTAATTAACTATATTTTTGTACTATTTGTGGTTTGGGGAGGAGTTCTCCATGTCACCTCTCATGCCGCCATCTTGAATCCCCTCTCCGTGTTTCTTTTTTGTGGAATTATCTCTTCCCCATGTTCTGTGGTCTGGTGGGACCTCCTTTAGCCTAGCATCTGACTCCTGACTCAAGCTGGGCCAATTACATACTCTTCACCAAGAATCGGTGTCTTGAGCAGAGGAACAAAGAGAGTGAATCAGTTGTAATTCATTTATTTCACCCTTGGAAAGGCAGGGGGTGTTTCTTGTTCTTGCTATGAAACCTGTGAGCATCCAGTAATCTGCATCATGTTTAAATTAGCCAGAGATGGTTTCCAGGCTTTCAACCATAGAATCCTAACTGATATCCCTGCCCACTGTGGCCTAGCCTGCTTACCTTGGCTGGAGGGTCAGCATGGCGTGAGTTAGCAAGGGACTACTGATTGAAATCACCTATTTCATCTCATCTCAAGTGCCACTGGTACCCATGCATTTAGAAGAGACCAGGCTTTCAACCAGTAGATGCAAAATAAGTAGTCTTGGTTTTTTTTAATGTTAACTTAGAAAAGCCAGGCTGGATTCTAATGCCTGCATGAAATAATTAGTGTCAGTCTAATTCAGTTGAGTTTGACAGTAGTTTATCTCCATTCACCATTTCTTCACTAGCTTACTTCTTACTCATGTGTGAATCCACTGAAATTTGACTTCTGTTTCTACTACTTCAAGTGTTTTCATCAAGGGACCGGTGGTCTTATGTTTTCCAAATCTAAAGAACATTTCCAAGGCTTTGTCTTACCTGACTTCAGCTGCCAAATATGTGCTGATGCCTTCCCAGAGCTCCAGTCCTATATGTATAGCTACTTACCAGTTAGTCTCCCAGTCACCACAAACACAGCATGTCCCAAACTGAACTCCTTCTCTTTCCCTCTCAGTCATGCTCTTCCTGGGATCCTTGTCCTTGTAAATAGTATTTATTCACCCATGCTAGGAACCTGGGAATCATTCTGGTGATTCCTATTAATTTTGTACCTTTCACAGCTAGTGAGTAAGTCACCATGTCCTTTAAACCCCACTTCTCTCTTCTCCATTTCCTCTGTGCCCTAAGGCCTTCATTCAAGTCTTCATTATTTCCTTCATAAAGTACTGCCAGAGTCTCTTACCTAGTTTCTCTCCCATCAGTCTTCCCACCCACCTCTAATATTAAAAATGCAAGTCTGCTCATGTTACTTCAAGGACTTCCCATTGCCTGCAAGGTACATGTGAAGCTTCTTGGCCTGCCATGCAAGTTTCTTCATGACCAATCTAAAGTGTAGCTGTCCAGCTTCATAAATCACCTTGCTTTCTTTGCTGCCACCCTCTAACAATGCTGCTTTACAGTTGTACAAACATGTTTCATACTCTTCCCCACCCACAACATTCCTCACTCTGATTTCATTCACCTGGTAAATATATATATCTGTTCATCTTTGGAAAACTCAAATTCAGTAGATAACTATTTGAACCTTTACCTCTGTAGGTAGAATTAGTCATTCTGCTTTTTATGCCCTCCTCATCTCACTACATACCTATTTCCCAAAGTTACGGATAGTCTCCAAGACCACCCTTAGGTTTGATAATTCACCAGAAAAATTCATAGAATGCACTGAAAGCTATTATTCTCACAGTTAGAGTTTATCACAGTAAAAGAAACCATTAAAGTTGGCCAAGGGAAGAATAAATGGTACAGAGTCCAGGAAAGTCCCAAGTGTATATCTTCCAATTATCCTCTCCCAGTTTTGCCATGGATAGCATCCTTTTCCTAATAACGGTATGTGACAATATTCATGGAATATTGGCAGCTAGAGACTCTTACTTGAGCTTTGGTATCCAAGGTTTATTGAGGCTTCCTCATGTTTTTAGTTCCCTCAGAGATCTAGCTGATAACTCGTGACCCAAAGCCCCATGACCCCTAATCACACTACTAGGCTGTCTGGTGTGGCTAAAGATGCCCAGGTAGACAAATAAACTTCTTTTGCAGGAAATTCCAAGGGCTTAGAAGTTACTTCCCATATTTTTTTAAGCAAATGTGGTGTTTTGTTTTATGCCTTCTGATATGTAGGGCTGGAAAGTAGATAAAAAGCCTTGAGCTTTTAGCGAGAGTATGACTGCTTGCTTTGGTAAGATGAACTGATTTTTTTCTTTTTTTGGATTATAACAACATAGATTTATTATCTTAAATTCTGTAGGTCAGAAGTCTGACATGGCTCTCACTGGGCTAAAATCAAGGTGTGAGCAGGGCTGGGTTCCTTCTGAGGTTCTAAGAAAGCATCCATTTCCTTGCCTTTTCCAGCTTCCAGCGGTTCTCCACATTCCTTGGCTCATGGTCCCCTTCCCCCATCTTCAGAGCCGCAATGATGCATCTCTGTCCATCCACATGCACATCCACAGTCACATCTACCACTGACTATAGCCAGAAAAGTTTCTCCAATTTTAAGTATCCCTACGATTACACTGGACCGCATGGATAGTCCAGGATAATCTCCCCATTTCAAGATCTCTAACTTCATCACATCTAAGATAAGCTGATTTTTGAGCTCCCATCCTGTTTTGGGAGTCTGTGATTATACCAAATATTTACATCAAAGAAGAAGTATTAATTTTAAGATTTTGTTTCACCACCAAGTCCTGAGAGGTTTGGTCTTGGGCCTCAATTTGATTGTGACTTACACAGCCCTTCGTTGCACAGAGTCCACCATACAATAGGAAAGTAGAGGCAAGAAGGAGAGGCCTGGGAGAGCTGGGAGGCTGGCAGTAGTGAAGGAGAATTAAAAATGGCCTCAGGTGGCAAATACCTAAGATAGGGACAGGGTCTCAATGCAAGATGCGTGGATTTGTTTTCTCACATCCATTCTCAGTGATGGTGATTGTTTTGAAAATTTTTGTGTCTGTTTTGAGGAAGTGGCCAGAGGCAGCCTGGGAAACTAGGAGGTAGGCATTATTACTGGGCCCAGCCCACAGGCATTCTCTTCATCTTGAGGGACTGTGGAACCAAAAGAGGTAAAATTTGAAACCTAGAGAGCTCTTTTGGCTAGGACTTCGCACAGACCATTGGCATTTGCAGCAAACTTTCTCCCATCCTCTCTCCCAGTGGTCTGGCAGTCCTTTAAGCTTTTTGTGTCTCCCTCTGCTTTTGCCCTTCAGGTTTTCTCTGCAGTCAGACTGGGGAAATAAAACAAGGAACTCAAATCTGTCAGTTCTGCTGCTCATTGGCAACTTTAACAAAAAATTTTATAAGGGAGGAAGTTGAAACTGGCTCAGAGTTCTGTCTATGGGTTTAATCTATCCATTTTGCTCTGGCTTCCCCATTAACACAGATTAAGTCAAAGTGAGTGAGAGCAGTGTAACTTAGATGGTACCTCCATCTTAAATTGAATGTTTTCTCACAAGCAACTAAATATCTAGGGTAACCAAACCTGTTTGGTATTCTTTGTAAAAATCGGACCTTGTCAGCTAGAAAAGGACCGATCCATTCTTTCAGCAAACTGATTGAGCACTACCTCTTGTGTACTGTATTTTGTGCTAGGTTCTGAAGAGAGAACAGTGAATAAGGCACAGTCGCTACTCTCAGTGAGCTCATGGTCTAGTAGGAGAACCAGACAAGGACACAAATAATTATAATTCAGACTGTTGGGTAAACATGACACGGGTATCAGGTATAGAAGTGATGGATTAACCTGTGATCTGGCAATGGTGAGTAGGGATGTCAGATGAGAAAATTATTTGTGTATGGAAAGAGTCAGATCATATTTTAATTAAAAAAAAAAAAGGCAGAGGAGAGCAATAGGTAAGGACTGCTCCCTGTAGTATTTTGAACAATGGGGCAATGGGATAAGATTTTTCACTTCCCTTACAGGGCTCACATTCAGCCATCCTAGTCATTATAGATGTGGCCTATGAATAAACAAGGAAAAAAATTTTACCCTAGACATTGGTTGACAGTGTGGCCTTATTTCCTCTAAGTGTCTCTTTTAGAAAAATGGCAGTGAGAGTGTTTTTGGATCTTTACAGCCAAAGCGTATGTATAGCACAGCACATCTCTTCCATAGGCAGTGGATATTTTGAAGCAATGTTTGGGAGTAGCTTTGGGTTTTAGAAGTAAAGTTGTTTTGGGGAAAGGTTATAAAATTCCAATTGCAACTTTGGAAATAATCTCTATTCCAAACAAATATTCCCAAACCAATAAAAGAATGGCAGGAGAAAATGGTAAGATAGAGGTCTCAGAGTTAAGGTGGCTGCCTTCACTGATTCAGTCATTCAACACATATTTATAAAGGGCATGCCTACTAGGTACTAGGCTCTAGGCACTGAGGGCCCAGGGCCCAACAAGACAAATGTGGTTCCTGCCTTCTGGGAGCTTATAGTCTAGTAGAGCAGGCAGGCCCTAGGCCAATGTACATAGAAACAAGGATACAAGTACAAATTGTGACCAGCTCTCTGATAAAAAATAAGAAGGTGCTGTGAGAGAGCAGCAGGGAGTCTGATTCAGTTCAGGGAGTAGCCAAGGAAGATACTGCTGAGGAAGTGACTTTTGAGCTGAGACCTTAAGGATGAGTCAGATCTCTATGGTGAAGGAGGTAGGAGGAAGGGGAGGATAAGCTTTCTAGACAGAGACCTGAAACCTATGCTTTAAAAGTAAAAAACAAAAGTACACCTGTAATACCACCTGTAACACCCCATCCCTCAAGGCTCCCTCTTTGTAATTTGTTTTCCACTTTCAGATTTCAGTTCATGTTAATTTAATTAAAATGTGATTTTTCTCTGTCATTTGCACTTCCCCAACCCTACCCTAGCCTGCCTTCTAAGGCCCCACAGCCAAGCATTAGAAAATTCAGGGTGGCTATGTCAATACATATGGATCTACCTTATATATATTTTTTCTTTTTATGTAAAATGAGAATCATTTCAACTATCATACTGTGGTGGTGAGATTAGATGAATGAAAGTCATTTAGAACTGTGTGGCACATGATAAGGACACAGTGTGAGCTTATTATTTCAATGTATGTGGGTAATTTATTTACTAACTTTCTTATTAATTAATGGGCCTTTATTTTTATGTCTTGCTATTACAAACCATTTTGCAACTCTGAGATATGACTGAGCAAGATGACAGTACCATACTTGATTTTGTTGGTTATAGCCTGCAGTTAAAGGTAAGCCTCTATACTCTGATTCTCCTAAGATTTACCTCTTAGAGCAAATCCAGTCAGCTGCTTTGCAGTTGATTTTATTACCCATGTCTCTCCTTGGAAACTCCCAAACATTGTCCTGTTAGGACTGTGATAGGCAAGTTCTGGAGAACTGTGCCCTTACACACCCACATCCCACACACACAGCTGTGCCTCTGAAAACACTGCTGAGTTCTTGCCTAACTCACTCTGTTAAACCTTTCCTTACCAATTCTTTTAACCTGATCCTTGCACCTGGGAGTTAGAATGCCTGGATCCAAGTTCTAGCTCAATATTAATTAATTAGCTGTGTGATTTGGATAAATCACTGACCCCTGGTGTCCTGAGGATCACTTGGCAAAACAAGTGTAAAAGTGTAGATAGTGGGTTGAGATTCCTTGCTCTCCTGTGTCCACTTGGTGGTTTGTACTACTCAGGTCCTGCTACGTCCTACTCCAGGTCAGCCTTCAGCCATTTTCCTTCATAGGGAGAAAAACTGTATCTGTTTAAAATACTGCTTAAAATTTTTTTTGAAAAATATTATACATCCACATGCAAAATTTAAACACACACACACTATGGTTAGAAGCCAAGATAGTAATTACTCTTGAGGAGATTATGACTGGGAAGGTACATAAAGGGGGCTTTGACAAGTTGGGAATATTCTGTTTCTTGATCAGTGTGCTGGTTACATGGGTGTGTTCGGTTTGTGAAAATAAATCGTGCTGTATTTGTGTTCACCTTTCTGTATGTATATTATATCTCAATAAAATGTTAGAAAAACAACACTTAAAATGTACAAAAGACCATATAGGGAAAAGTCTCTCTCTCCCTTCTGTCTCCCAGACTCTCAGTTCTGCCCCTGATAGACAGCCAGTGATAGCTTTCTTGGTGCCTTCCCAAAGGTTTTCTATGTATAAGGTAAGTTTACAAATACATGTTCATTTTTTCTTTATTCAAATGACAGCATATTACGCATACTATTTGAGTCTGGCTTTTTTCACTTCATAATATAGCTCAGGGATCATTCTGTATCCTTACATGTGGAAGATACCACCGTCTTGTTCATTGTTGTGACCCAAGTGCATAGCCCAGTGCCTGGGATAGAACTATACGGGTAAAATAAATAGACTGTCTACCAGAGGAGTGTTTAATTGCAGTAGTGCAACTGTAACTCCTGTATGGGGTGATGAACTCAACCTAGAGTCAACCTTATTGTGCAAAGGGATAAAATAACCCACCTGAGATAGAAACAGATCCAAGTCCCAGGCATTTCTTCTTATTTTGTTTGAGTCAAATAATTCTCAGAGACTGAGACTATCTTTGCCGATAATTTATTTAACATAGGTTCACTGAGGGATCATAGTTTATAGTAATAATATTTCACAAGCCAACAGCATATAGGATAATATCTATTAATAAGCCAATAAAGAACATACTCAAAGCCAATGACTGATTAATTACACTAGTGTTCTAGGCAAAAGGGAGATAAAAGAAAGTCCAAATTTTGTTGAGGTATACCTTTCTACAAGTTGGTTTTGGGTCAAGTCAGTCCTTTCAACTGAGAGCTGGATATCAGCTGCCAGCTTAGGTTCCTTGACCACCCAGGTGTTGGCATGCAAGGTGCACTGCTCCAAAGGTTATTACTCCAGGGACCATTACATGGCTGTGCCACTGTCTACAAGGTATAGCCTCTCCAAGGCAGAAACAGATGTCCCTTCTCTTTCTGACACTGCTGGTGGCTTACCTCTGCTGACCAGTAGTAGCCTGGCCACAGCACGAGCAAGTGTCTCAAGATCTTCAGAGAGCTATTTAGACCAGCAAGACTAACCTTTCCTAGACTGAACACTCTTGAGGTGATGGTCAAACCTCTTGGTTTTTAAAGTTTAAAAGTATCACATGGACAGGGACTGCAATGGGGTGTGTGTGGGGGGACTTGATAATATGGGTGAATGTAGTGACCACAATGTTGCTCATGTGAAACCTTCATAAGATTGTATATCAATGATACCTTAATAAAAAAAAACTCCATCACATGATGGACACCGCTGCCAGTTACTATCGTGTCAATGACATAATGGATCATCTCCACTCCAGGTGCGAGAGTTCTATAGGAAAGTCCTAATATCCAACTTCAAAACTAGTTCAAATCACAAACAACGTTGTCCAAAAAAAAAAAAAGGCTTTCAAAACATGGACCTGAAATCATAAGTCAGACCCAACACTTACCAAGGACAGCCTTAAATTCCTATTGCAATGATGCCAAAATGCAGCGAGGTCAGAGGTTGCTTTTAAAGTCCTAGAAGCCCATCAGAACCCAGAGCACCTTTCTCAGTTGTCCAGAGACCTCTCCCCTAAGTCTCTCTCTGAGCTCTCCGGGGTTTCTTTCAGCTCTTGGGACTAACTGTGGCACTCACTCGTTAGTTGGGTACCTTTTGGAATATTAATTTTTGGTCTGGAATGATGCAAAAACATAATCCCTGTGCCTCCCAAAGTGATTCCACAACTGTGTCCTGTAAACCCCCATGCTCTCTGCTGTGCTGGCCTGAGTGAAAATCAAAGGTTTGCAAAGGCTGCATGGCTCCTGAGTGAGGTTTGAAACCCTATGCTGTTTTTGTGAGGGACTACAGTTAGCTATACTGGTGATGGATTACAGGATACAGTCGGCAGAGAGCGAGCGAGCCGAGAGCTCCTTCCACTGAGCACCCTGGACCTCTCAGGGAGTCTTTCCAGAGTATTTCAATCAGCAATCAACGAGGAAACAGGGATCGTGGGCTCCTCACATGTAAGGTGGTAGCAGCAAGTCACACCGGCGAGATGCCGGACAGCAGTTAGTTTTCAAACGAATGTGTCCCCTTCCATCTCCTCGGTGCTCAACGTCCTGACACTCCACGCCTTCCTTTTCTTCCCTCTCCACAGTCCGAACTCGCCGAAGCCCTTCCCCCGCCCCGGTTCCTCAGGGTCTCCCCGCCCCCGCCTCCGCCTCCCGGACTCGAGCTCAGCTCTGTCTCCCCCTCCCGGACGGCTTCCGCGCTCTGCCCGGCTTCTTCGCCGCCAGTCTGTGAATGAGACGCTTAGTTTCTCAATGAAGCCGCGGGGGGCTCGGGCGGCCGCGGTGCGGGCCGCGAGCCGCGAGGGGGGCGCGCTTTCCCCGCTCGCTCACACTCGCCCTCCCCGCCGCCACCGCGGCTTTTGAGGAACCGGGCGGAGAGGCCGCCGCGCAGGGTGCTGGGGCCCGCATCCCCGAGGACTGCTCGCGTTCCGGAGGAGCGGAGCGCGGCCGAGAAGCGGGACGCCGAGGAGGCCGGCGGCCTTCGGGAGATTTCCGCCGCGACCCTTCGCTCGGGCCTCATAAAGTTCTCGATTTCATATTTCCTTTTCTAATCCCGTTTGACTCTCAGCTCCTGGCCTGCCCTTTCCTCCCTCCGCCCCCGGGAGAGGAGGGGTAGTGTAAGGAAAGGACCGAAGAAAATAAGAAAGGATTTCCGCTCAGAAGAGAGCGACGGTTCTGAGAGCTGCAGCTTAAAGATAGAAGCGGCGCTTGCGGCCGCTGCGGCCGCCGGGCCCCGCCGGCCCGACCATGCGCGAGCCGGCCGCCGGCTGCTGAGGCGCGGGGACTCGGAGGCGGAGGCCGGCCGCACAGGGCTCCCCACGCTCCCGAGCGACTTCTGCCCGCCGAGCGGCGTTGGCGGCGGCGGCGGGATGGAGCCTGCGACCGCGCCCCAGCCCGACATGGCGCCGGAGCTGACCCCGGAGGAGGAGCAGGTAAGCGAGGCCGCGGCCGCGGCGGTGGGTGTGTCTGCACCCCTGAGGCCTAGGCGGGCCTTTGCCTGCCCGTGCCGAGCTCTCCGCAGCTCCGGCCCTCGGGTGCCCTCTGTCCCGGTCGGCCGCGCCCCAGGCGGGCATCCAGTGAAACGGGGAACGCCGCTAGACCCGCCTCGTGCTGCCGGCCTACTGTCTCTGTGGCCTGCGGGCCTCACGGTGCCCCTTCCCCCATTCCCGAGGTAATCAGGTCCTCGAACGGGGGGATGGGGCGGGCGCCCTTCCTCTGACCACCCTCACCTCCGACGTTCGCAGAACACCCACTTGCCTCCCCTTCCGTCCTGTGAGTGTTCTGCTTATTTCCGTAAGGGTTTGTGGGTTTTTGAGGACAGGGAAAAACCTAGTTGGTGGGGAGTATTTCTGCGGAGACTGTCCGCCCTCCCGAGGAGAGGCCCTAGGCACTGGGTACATAGATGCCCTAGATTTTCAGACAAGCCTCCCGGGCTTCTCCCAGGTCTGTGGCAGGCCTACCTGACAGACCCTGGAAGATCCTGGCCTTTCTTGTTCCCGAAGTCCCTGGCCTTGGCTGCCCTATTCAGCTCAGGCTGGGCGCATCCCCTCGCCCCCACTTCCCTACCCCCGTCGCATCTCACTGTCTCCATGTTTCTGAAACCTACATTGAGCTCCATTGTCCCTTAAAGCTTCCGTCCTTCGGTTCCCAGAAGGAAGTGGTTTGCGGTGTCATTTGGAAGCTTGGGTAAGGAGAAGCCCCGGGCTCTTCCAACTTTCTCTCTCCCACATTCCTTACGGGGAAACCTGGACCACGCCTTCTGAGGAAGATAGGAAAGTGCTGAGACTGGGAACCTTGAAGGCTTTTTGCTGTCTTTTCCTTGGCGCTGCCCACGCCCTGCCTTACCTATGCTCAAATATAGCCGTAGTCTGATTCCATGTTAAAAAGAAGGAAAAACCCGTTTGAAATAAAAAGATGAACCGTTCTGGTAACCCTTTTCAAGCTCTCCAGCTGTTGTTCCCAAGGACCACATTTGGTATCAGGCTCTAGTGTGGAGACAATCTGGTTTTACAAACTAATATTGGTTAAGGGGCTTGCTTAAGACTTGATTTTTAAAAAGCCTTTGATTTTTCTTCCATTTGTGGAGATAACATTTTTCATATTTGGCCTCAGGTCACACAGTCTTGCCTTTTGATGCCTTGAGATAAAATCAGCATAGGGAAAAAAAAGAATACAAGCAGTGGTAACATTCCAGTAACTGCAGTTGAATATTAAAGTGCTTGTCAGGGCCTTGTGCAAGCAGGTGGCCAAGGAGCCTATACTGCGAGAATTAGGGAAATCAGTACTAAGGTGTGATGTGTTAGGTTGATTTTAGAGGGGCAAAACTCTTCGGTTAGTCAGTTTTGAAGTTTTTATGTTTCCAAGAATTAAAGCCATTAGTATTCCACTAGGAAAATGGCATTAGGTTGCAAATTAAAAATTAAAACCGAGGAAAGTAAATATTAAAGTATTGATAGTATTGATAAAGTATTATCTTTAATCTTTGATGTAGTGTGTAAATATATATATACACCAGTATGTAAAAGTCTTTTACATTAAATGAATGTGATAGGCATTAACAAGGACTGAATGGAAACAGTAAAATATTTATATATTAAGATCAAGAAGTTACATGGTTGTAAAAATCACACATTTTCTTACAAAATACCAAGTTTTCTATGCGCATTTCAAAATGTTGAAAGACAAATGTAAAAGCAGCATAGTTCCAATTAATGTCTGATAAAATTTCATATTTTAGCTTAAAATCACATAAGAGTAGTCTTAACTCTTACGATTTCTTTAAAATATTTAAATTATACAGCAAATTGTGTTCGTCTTATCAAAGTAGTCTTCATGTGAAATGATGCATTCATTCCGTGATGCTGCTCCATTGCTCAAACCAATTTTAGAATTTACTTGGTGTTGATTTCAAAACTTGTAACAGATTTTTTTTTTAAATTATCCCACAGGCCCTTGAAGGCCCTTTCTTCCTTTCCTTCCCTTCCCTTCCCCTTCCCCTCCTTCATCATTGATATACAATCTTATGAAGGTTTCACATGAACAACATTGTGGTTTCAACATTTGTGACAGAATCTTTGAAATATCTTGGGTACTGGGAAAAATCTTGTACTTTTTAAGAGTCAACTTGATTTTTGGAACTAGCAAGAAATCTTGTTGGAACCCTACTTCATAAAATAGGGGATCAGACTGGGTTAACCACAAGTTCAGGCGAAAGTGAAATGCATATAGGCCCTTTTTAGGATGTGTAAACTACCTGCAGTAGAGCTCTCCAGAATGGTTATCTTGTTCTATACAATCATGTGAATTGGAAATCCAGAAGTTTTCTTGGACACTTTTTATTTTCCCTTAGCCTCTGTATACTATATGTGATCAGATTTTCCTGAATATTTTTTGAGTTCATTGACTTTTTCCACTGCCCACCACCACCATCACCCTAGTCCCCAAGCTATCAGGACAGAACTGTTTCCTACCTGATCCATCTGATTTCCTTAGCTTTTATTCCAGAAGCCAAAGGCAAGTTGCAAATCTGATTGCTTGTTCCCTTCAACCTCCCTGCTCCAAAATAAGCATTCATAAAATCCTTGTGGCTTTTCATTGCTCTTGGGATCTTCACAACTCTTGATACGGTCTACAGTGCCTCAGCCCTTGTGTGATCTAGAGCCCTAGCTAATTCTCCCACCTCATCTTTACTGCAGGCACATTGGTCTTTTGGTCTAGCATTCTTCTTCCATTTCCTCTTACTGTGGGGTGTTTGCACAAGCGGTTTTCCTCTATGTGGAAACACCCTCCTTTGTTACCTCCTCCTTCATCCTTAAACTCTTAACCTTCACTCCCTCGGGAAGACCTTCCTTGACTTCCCCAAGTAGGTTTGATCTCTGTTACTGGCTTTCAGAGGACCATGTACTGTCCTTTACATCACTTGTTATGAGTTTACACTGTGTGATTGCATGATTGGAAGCTCCATGAGGGTTGGAACTATGTCTGCTTTTGCTCATAATCATATGCACATTTCCTAGCATAGTGACTGGCACTTAGTGAACATTCAGGAAGTACTTGTGGAATGAAGAGCAGTGCTATATATGATTTGTACCCAGACCACATTATTTCCTTTCCAAGTGGCTTATAAAAATAAGGACATTGTCCATCAATAGATGAATGGATAAAGAAGATGTGGTACATATACAGAGTGGAATATTATTTGGCCATAAAAAGAAAAGAAATCCTCCCATTTGCAGCAAGGTGGATGGATCTAGAGGCTGTTATTCTCAGTGAAATAAGCCAGACAGAGAAAGACAAATACCAAATGATTTCACTTATTTGTGGAGTATACAAACAAAGCAAAACAGAGGGAACAAAACAGGAGTAGACTCTTAGACACGGAGAAGGGACTAGCGGTTATTTACCAAGGGGGACGGGCTGTGGTGGGTGGGGAGGAAGGGTGAAGGGGATAACGGGCACAATAATTTGCAATCACAATGTAAATTGGTTGCTGGCCCAGCAGGATGGTGGTATAGCATGGAGAATATAGTCAGTGATTCTGTAACATCTTACTATGTTAAGAGATAGTAACTGCAGTAGCGGGGGTGAGGATTTAAGAATATGGATAACTGTTGAACCACTGTGTTGTATATTTGAAACCAATATAAGATTGTATATCAATGATACTTTAAGAAGACATTGTTCATTTTGATATACTTTTGAAAGTCATCATTATTACTTCATAGTCTCATTTCCTATCTAGGCATGTGTTGAAATGATATTACACCAAATCATCATTTGTAACTTTGATGTTTCTTTTATTTTTTCAGTTCTCAATAATTACAGAGCCTACAATTGAGTCCCAAGAAAAAGTATGCTTTGCCTTTAAGGAGCTTACGTGAATAACAACAGACTAATAACAGTAACTTTCCTGAGCTCCTGCTTTGAGTCAGGCTCTGTGCTGGGCATTTCATATATAGTTAATCCTTTTAAGACTGGAATTACCTCATTTTTCAAATGAAAAAAACTCATACTGAGAGAAGGAAATTGCCCAAGATCACATAACCAGTAAGTGATGGAGCCATGATTTCCACCCAGAGCTAGGTTATCTTGCCTGTACTGCAAATGTTCCCTCTGTGATATTACATAATTTCTCATGCAACAGTTAGCCAAGTTAATAAGATGCTTATGTGGGTATATAATACCTAATTTTGTGGGTTTGGGCATTCATATATGTGTTTGGTTTTGATGGTGCTTGTCTTGCCAGTGAGTTTCAGCCCGGGCAAGTTCGCTATGGATTCATTGTGACCAAAGAAATGACAGTAGAATGTTCTTGGGGTGAAAGGGTTATACCCAACTTTATTTCCACGGTGGCGGGTCAATCTCGTCCACTCAGAGCGAGTCTGCAAGCAGCAAGCTGGTCTCCACCTCCAGGCCTCTCTACCTGCACAGCCGTCCTCTGGGCCTCTGTCCTCGGCACTGCCACCACACCACTCCAGCCTCTGCTCTCCTGCAGCCGTGCCACCGTGTCACCTAGAGCACTGGGCGGAGCTCTTCATATAGAGTCAATAGCAGCGTATTGCCCACACTTGTGTAGTGAGTTAGCCAACTAGGGCCAGGTGAGAATCCTGGCCACAGGAACTTTCATTTTATCCACAGTGCTTCTTAAAATATGGTTTAATAATTGCACAGAGAAAAACATTTGGAAAACTTTTACCCAGACCTGTGTATTGCCTGCAGAAACATATTGTGCAGTCTATGCAAGAAATTGTAATGAAATTACTCTCAGAAAAAATTTGGTCTTTAAGGTAGAGTGGCAACTCTCCATTTTGAGGTGTGGTCACAATAAAATAATTTTTTCTTATTTTTTTTGTACAACAGAAATAACTATTTTTGGAGCCAAATAGGAAAAATATTACCTCTCCAAACTGTAAAAACCAAGGTGTTTTGTGTCAGGAATACATTCCTTTTTTGATATATTTATGTAAATATAAAAGCCTTTCTTAATGGGTGGGCAAAGTTGTAAGTTTGGCAGTGTGAAGGGTAATTTCTGCATATTAGTACTAATCTTCATTCTTATTATGTTATTGTCCTAATTTTACTTTTCCAAAGCATATATTCATATTTGTAACTTGACTTGAAGTTGGTAATTTTATTGAATTTGCTAAATTATAAGTAGCTTGACCACCAAGGATACTTAAGGGTATTTTATGCAGCTGTTCTATGTCTACGTCACCTACAGAAAATTACCTGGGGCTGCTGGGCTTTAGATGTAAGGAGAACTCCTTTTTGCAGTAACCCATAAAATAAAGACTTTACTAGGATTCTAAGGAACTGAATTCAGCGATTATAACCTTTTAGGGTCTTTTGTTTTGCATGGATTTTCCAGTAGTGATTGAAAGCATAGAATAATAGAGTAGTTTTCTAAAGTCCTTAATGCTTTTATTCATGTCTTCATTTTAGGACAAAGATGGTTTTAATAACTCATATAGTGCTTCTCTCACAAAAATAATCCAGAGTTTCTTTAAAGTTGCTACAAAAAATAGTCAACTAATACTTATTTTCAAAGCATCTAAAGAAAATATATATCTAGCATTGTTCTAAGGATTAATAGATTAATACATGTAGAGCACTTAGCCTGGTGTTTACATAGTAAGTACTCAGTAAAGTTAGCCATTATCATGATATTCTCTGTCTATGAATAGTGAAAGATTTTAGAGCCAAATTAGCTTAAACCTATCCCAAGGGGAAAAAAATAATTGTATTCACCCTGGGGACTTAGCATGGATTCTTATGAATGCCAGAAAATAGTTATCTTGCAACTTTATAGTTTTCAAAAACTTATTCTAATTCCATGCTGTGGTTTCTGTTCTTAGAATGGAATCTTCTAAAGCTAAAAATTGAACTGCAGTAGACTTCAGAGATTTTTGGCACTTTTCCCAAGGGCAGAGGTTTTGTCCTGATTCTTGTGGCCAAAAACTTCCTTTTCCCACAACCTTACATGTCCTGTGCTAAATGTCATCTGTCCCCCCGGAAGTAACCATACGTCAAGGATAAAATGATTCATGATGTTGAGACCTTCCAGAGAGGAAAAGGAGAGGAGAGAAAAGATGAAGAATTCTCATTATTTTTGTTATTGCCAGGAACTAATGATACTGTAATGATCAGTTAGGTAAAATCTCATTTGTATGTGAGAATTTTACTCTGTTAAAATTTCTGAGTATCTCAAGAGTCTTGGACTTTACTTTTATGAATGTTAAGGGGCCTGGAGGTTTTCTCAAAGAAACCTGACCTTTAGTACTTATCAGTGAATTGAAAAGTATAACAAATAGACTGTTTTACAGAGGCAAAAGTTAAAACTCATTGTAGGTTAGGACATTGGAGTCTCATTTTCTGCCTTACATACCTTTATTGTCTTGGAAAAGACAAAGTATGTTGGGGAAACTCCAAATTTGTTTTTTAAATATTAAGGCCCATTTTATAGCTGAATGGCTGGTCCACTGCAGTGTCAAGATTAGAGGTCATAGCCCCCAATTATTATTCAGATCCTAAAACTTCCAGTGCAATTGTAGACATTTCACACCTGTTCTACCATCCTGCCTTGATGTCTAAGACAATTATGAGTACTATTTTTTCCCAAGTCAATTACTATCACATTTCCCCCCTATACACACCTTCACATAAGAGCTCCTTGGTTGCCCTTTCTGGCCATTGGAAGAGGAATAGTCATTGTTTTTCATTCCTCTTCTTCTGCAGTAGGGGCACCTGTTCCTAGAACAGGTAGTTTAGCCTGAACTCTTGAGTACTGAAGGGCCTGTACCTACTAGAATAAGCAGTTTCATATCTGATTTTGAAAAGACCTCTTTTGAGAACCTAACTGAGATGGCATGGGCATGGGGTATAGGGGTGGGAGGCTGAGAAGCCCCAGAGCCCATGGGAAGAGTTGTTTGTTTATTAAGGGTTGGTTATCTCTTAGGTCCAGACTATAAAATGATGAGACAAAACAGTAGATTAGAGGTGACTTTTTCTTTATTTTCTGCTTCTGAGAAAAGCATTCTATTTTTCCCTGGGAAAGACAGTTTCTATTATATGTACCAGTTTCCTCTGAAATACCAAGCCCATCCAAAACACACACACACACAGGTTCTTGTCTTTTTACCCAGCAGGGGTGGCACAGATCTGCTTAAGCTTATAGAATTATTATGAAACCAGAATTTATTCTCAGTTGATAGGCATATTTCTAAGGAGAGCCATCTATGACTTTAATACTGAAGTGTCTGGGGACATTAATCCATTAATTACTTGTTAATTGCTTGAACAACTGGCTAATCTTAACGTTTGCATTTGCTTTTGTATGCATCATTATTACATGATATTATTAAAATTAGGCCCTATGTTCTCTACAATGACCATATGTTTTTTGTAATTAAAACCAATAGCATTTTGTAAAAAGTGCTGCATGTTCTTTGCAGGTTTAGGATTGTGTTATTAACTGCTGAAATTCCAGTATTTAAGATTGATGCAGATCTGGCCTTTCTCGAAACAGAACTATTTACAAGTGAAACCTGTAAAAAAAAAAAAGCCTTTTGGTAGGTGATGGCCATGAGTCTTAAGTAAACTTAAGGAATCCATAGCCTCATTTGTGGCTCCAGGCATTTTTTTAAATTTAGTTTTT